>VZTE01002616.1:981943-1046039 GCA_013397775.1 Eulacestoma nigropectus | reverse complement strand
CTAAGTCCTTTGGAAAAAAAAAAATCCCGAACAAAAAAAAAAAAAAGCTTTACCCCCCCCCCCCCCCCCATGTTCAGTTGCCTGTTTAATCTGCAAATGACACCAAAGCAGGAAAACACAAAATAAGCATGTTTACCATGCAAATAAGCTTAATTAATACAGAAGATACTTATCTGGACCACTCAAAAGATTCCATGTGGGTGGATTTTTCTGCTGTGTTTTCTTTTGCAATCAGCATTATATAAAGCCATTGGCATCTCCTGGATTGTTTATCAGTATAGGTGTAAATAAAAAGTAGATGTAGAGATTAAAAGACTTAGCCTGTTTTAATTATGTTAAGGTTTAAAATACGGAATATAAAAAGATATGTCCAGGCTACCTCATCAACCTAAAATTGGCTAGATTTCTTAGGATCTATGTTTTCAATTTTTTGTGTTAATCAAGTGGCCTTCCCCAACCTGTATTTTATATCTATTATTTTAAATTTCAACTGACAGTAGGAATACAGTATTCTAATAGGACAATAAAAATTCTAAAGAGTTAGAATAATCAAGCAAATAAGGATGACCACTCTGAATAAAAATTAGAAGTTTGCTATTCTAGTTCACTACCAAATACTTGCACCTAAAAATAGGATTTAGTTTTGTCCTTGAGGTTTGTATCCATGCCTTCAACAACCTCAGAAAGTGAGTTCTGCTAAAATATCTTCAGTATATTTAACAGCTTTGGCTGTAAAATTCTATTCTGGGCCAGTACAAAACCAGGAAGGGGCTTCACAATGATTACAGGATGTCAACACACTGTAGTAACTACTCACAGCTTTAGCAGGTTTGCAAAATTTCGGCACCCAGTACTTTCAAGGCTTGCTTGTGGAATGGGAAATTGAATTACAAAATTGAAAGAAGCAAAAGTTTTGCCTAAACCCTGTAACAGTCTATTTCTGATAGAAAAAAAATTGAAACAGATTTTTTTTTTCCAGAAAACGTTCATCTTGCATGCCCCACTTTTTTTAGTTCTTATGTTCATTGATGGTCTTTTGACATAAAAGTGGCTAAGAAGTTATGCAGTGAGAATTAGAATGAGGTTAAGAGGAAAACCAGACCTCCAGGGTCATACTACCCCTATTACCAGTACTCCTGCTGCTGCTGGGAAGGCATGGCAGTATCTGGACTTCCAGAGCAAGTCCAGTAATTCTCCAGCTATGTGGAACTTCCTCTGCTGCCAGAATATGTACTTAAAATGTAAAAAAAAAAAAAGAAGATTCTTCTTGATGACGCTCAGGTTTTGAGAATCCAATAACATTTTTGCACTGAAAATAACTAGAAAGTGAAGACCCTTGATAAACTCAGTCTGAAGAGCTGATTCTCACTAATCTAAATATAAATAAAATGAGGATACAAAATCACTTCACCACCAATGATGTGACTGCATCACCTCTGCCTAGACACACACATGGACACAAATGCAGGAATGATATAGGGATAATTTTTTTTGCATTTGAACACATATTCTATGCTCAATCTAATTTGTAAACAATCCAAAGTACTCTAAATTTTAACAGGGCGGGTTTTTGCTCTCTGCTTTCATTTAGCATATGCACTAGATCTCTTACAGTAATTGTTACTCATTTCTTTGTACTGTACATAAATACTTTAATACTTACAAATGAGGCAACAAAGAAAACCAATTTGACATTAAATGTTCCACACAGAAATCACAGACACGCTGTCAAGGAATTAATTAAAATTACAGCCACATGATAATGACACCAACAATAAATACTCATATACAGGTAATAAATTAACTCATTAATTCAGACACAACACAGTTGAAAATAACTGTATAAAAATAGCAAACATTTTATATCAGGGCTTTAAAAGTTCCTTCTGTTTTTAATTCTGAGTTTTCTTCTTTGGTTGTTCCAAATAATTAGGCTTTAATGGGATGTTAAAATGTAAATTTGTCAAAGAATCTGAAATAAATTGGTTGGAAACTTCCTAAAAACACTTCAAAAGGTTTCACAGGCTTTTTCGAGGTCTGCCTTACTCATGAAAACAAAAAACACAAAATAAAGGCACTGGATGTGCATGCTTACATATAAATATTTATATATATATCTATATATATATCTCCATGTATATGCATATGTATATAAATACATAGAGGCACACACACAGATTATATACAGGTGTATATCTGCAGGTTCAAAAGTCTTTCTGCCAAACACATTTCACTGAGGGATGCAAGAACAACAAATCCTTCAAAACACTTTTAGGAAGAAACAGGCTATGTATGTGAACTGTTTTGATTCTAATTAGCAGTAATTCCTCAGTTTTTATCAGAAACTGTATTTTATCAGGACTGTACTGCAGCCCTTTGCAGGCAAAACTCCCACGCAGGGAAGCAGCAGTTCCCTGATACCAGCTTGCCACAGGGAGAACATCCCAAGAGCATCTGGTGTCATTTTGGGCTGCTGAATGTTTCTGTCAGAAAGAAACTCCATCAATCCATCCTTACAAGACACAAGTCAGAAAGTCCAAGGACATCTACCCTTTACCCAGTGCATATAAACACCTTATTTTCCTTCTCTTAGAGCTGTTTCCATGACGTAATTTCGGAAACCAGAACTGAACCATGTATGCACTAACTGCTGCAGGAATCCTGCTGCTAAAACTGGTGACATTACCTGCTGCTGATAAAGGAGTGTCACCCACAAGCCCACACAGCACCTGGATGTTTTATAATCTGACCATTTTAATCCTGCAGCGTTTTCAGTAAAATAGATTTTGTAGGCACGATGTGATTTTGATTTACTGATACAGTCTTTGGTAGGGAAGTTAATCAGAGATTTCACTACAGAACAGTGCAGGATCACATCTGTAGTGGCAAAACCCATGGCGTGCTCCCAGGTTACCAGCCAGGAATGGTTTTACTCCCCATGCACTTATTTATTACAAATTATCCACTGGAGACTCAAAATGGTATCTAAAATGAAACAGAATATCACTAAGCCATATAAGGGAGATTTAGATTGTCCAGTATCTTTCAATGTAGACAATAAATTTCTCGAAATAACCTGCCGTAGTTTATGCTTAATGTTAAAATAGACCTGTAAAAATGTTAAAATAAAGCAATGCTTCAAAATTTAATATTGGGTGCACATACACAGTTTCTTCACAAATATCTTATTTCTCACCTCATAGTAAAAGTGTTCTGCTTAGTAGGACTGACAAATTCTTCATTTAAACCATAACCAACTTTTTTCAGTTGTTATTAATCTATAAATTGTCCAGGCTACGTTTTCCTTGTAATAAAATGTATTCTGAGCAAGTTAACTATCTCAAACTGCAAAACATGAAATAGTTTATTGTCATTTCTATGATAAGTATAGAAATCAGTTTGGTGTTCATGAGTTTGGTAGAACAGGTTCATTACAAGAATAGCAAAGTGCTCAGAAAGTAAGGATAAACCACTCTTCCCCTGCGCCTTGTTCTGAAAAAACCTTCTCCTGAATGGTCATAAAATATTCCAAGGGCTTTTAAAGACAAATAAAAATTAGATTCTGCTTAAAATTACTGTTACTTTGGCTTCTTTGACTGCAAGTTTATATAATAAAAGTGTATCTCAAAACCAATATCGTATTGTTTTTAATACTAAGATTACCTTTTCATTGGCAAGAATGACAAGACCATAACAGCAATTAATTTACATGTATATCCTGTGTCCAACAATGGCTACATTCTTTACAAAAATTGCAAAGTTCTCAAAGTTATCAATTACAGATTAATTGGTATCTAGCTTTTTTACAGCTTATTTTTCCTCTGAGTATCTCAAAAGGTAACTTTATCAGCTGAAACATAAAGTCCATTTCAATTACTTTCCCATATAAATATGCCTTTGTACCATGCCAGCATCCAATTCTATATGTGTGTGCAAGAAAATCAGCAACTATGGGTACAGGCATGATTTTTTGCCATTTTCTTGAAAAAGTATTCTAAAAATAATGTATTTCCGGGGGAAAAAAAACCCAAAAATGGTATCAGAGAGGATAAAGAACAATTTTCAAGCTATGCAGCGAATTTTCTGTTGATCAATAAGGCTAAAATGATTTCTCTAAACGGAGGAATTTGCCAGTGAATTCTCTTTGAGTGCTCTCCTGATGGAGGCGATGTAAGGGGAAATCCAAAAACAACATCGATGCTTTTTTTCCCATAGCAGGGTAAGGGAACCAGTAAGCCAAGACAGGCTGATAGACCCTCTCATAATTTGCTGGTTCAGGTGAAGGGAACCAATGAGCTGGACAGGCCTTAAGATAATATTGTACCAGAGTAGCAGAGAGGGGATCATTAAAGACAAGATGGTGTAATTTTTACCAACCCTGTGAAAATACATTTGGCATTACTTGTGGTGAGACAGGAACCAACCAAATTGCTGATTTTGCATCATTTTGAGGCCCGGGAATATCTACAAACCACAGCGGAACTGCTGAACTAACAAATGGCTGATTTAACACAATAAATAGCACCCAGGAAAAATAATGCAGGAACAGCATAGCTAGGACAGCTGCAGAATGAGGAGGAAAGGAGCTGTTTGAAAGGAACATTGCCTTTGGAACACGGAATTCAAATGTCAATATGGAATATTGAAATGGGAAAATATGGGAGTTGATTTCAGGAAAGTAGCTTCCCAAAGAAACCTCTGTGCCGGGAAAGCGACTCAACAGAAAGAGTGAGCTGTCAGCCTGGGAAACTGAGGAAGGAGAGAGGAGAAAGCCAGAGGTTATGGTCTCTTGAGGGGATAAAAGAAAACTCAGAAAAATACCGAGGTGGGACCAGGAGAAAAAGACCAGCATTAAAAGCCGTCACTGCTAGGGAACAACTGCTGTGGAAGCAAACACCTCCAGGAACAGTGTGATGTGAGTTTGGAGCCCCCAGCTGTGAGTGCAGACTCTAAGGACCAACAGCAATGCCTGGTGGGCCACAGTGGGCTGGGAAAGCTCAAGGATTTGGGAATGTTTGTCATAACCATGACTGTGCCTTTCACATTTCGGTGGCTGTTTGCAGAGCAGTTTGCTACAGCTGCCCATTACCATCATCATCATTAGAGTTCTCTCGTGAGGCCATTAGAGCCATTTGCCATCCACTGCCATTCTCTTAATTACCTCAGTATCCTAACTGTCTGTTGCTATTGATTACTTATGGCTTATCCATCTCACAGTTAAATATTGATAAATCATAGTTGCACTTGGTTCTGCCTTGCTTATATTTATACAAGCTATTAATCAATGTCAGTTTTTAAAAGCTCTACTATATATTGCATGTAGTCACAGTCCCTGCATTCACTGTGTGATATGTTGCTCAATCCCTTCTTTCTCCATTTACAGGTCAAATTAGGCAAAATCATTTGCCCCTGTGTATGGAAATCAACT
Organism: Eulacestoma nigropectus; assembly: GCA_013397775.1. Lineage (NCBI taxonomy): Eukaryota > Metazoa > Chordata > Aves > Passeriformes > Eulacestoma > Eulacestoma nigropectus. The sequence continues at coordinate 1,040,611 of VZTE01002616.1, read as the reverse complement.
CACACAGATGCTCTTTAGAAGAAAGATGCACTCTCAGCTAAAGAGATTGTGATCAAAATTAGAGCTACTTTAGGAGACACAGAAAGAGAAAGGAAGTGGGAAATACAACAGCTGTAAGAGGCACTGTGTATTTCTCAAAGGTCTGGTCCCACCGACCACTCACTAAGTCAGAGTTCTTCCCCCATTCCCCACTCCCCATGTCCATAGGCAGGATAGGAGGTGGGAGCTGAGTTGGAAAATAAGGTGTGAAAGGAGGGTGTTCTTTTAATTTTTGTCATTGTCTCTCACTATCCAATTGTTTTAATTGGTAATATATTATTTTTTCTCAAGCTGAGTCTGTTTTGCATGCAACGGTCATAGTTAGGTGATCTCCCTGTCTTTATCTTGACCCACAAATTTTTCACCTCACTTTCCTTGTGATGAGGGGAGACCTCATCAGGGTCTGCAGCTTCCTCATGAGGGGAAGTGGAGGAGCAGGTACCGATCTCTTCTCTCTGGTGACTGGAGACAGGGTTTGAGGGAACAGCCTGAAGCTGTGTCAGAGAAGGTTTAGGCTGGATATTAGGAAAAAGTTTTTCACCCAGAGGGCGGTTAGGCATTGGAACAGGCTCCCAGGGAAGTGGTCACAGCCTCAAGCCTGACAGAGTCCGAGAAATGTTGGGACAATGCTCTCAGGCACAGGGTTGTGAGTGATTCTTGGGGCTGTTCTCTGCAGATCCAGAGTTGGACTTGATCCTTGTAGGTCCCTTCCAACTCAGGATATTCTATGGTTACGTGATTCCACCCCATCCTGTTGAGGAGGGGGAGGGCTGAGTATTTGACTGGCCACAGCTTAAGGCCAACCCACCCCCCAAAAACACCCTAAGTGCAGAGATGTAGTGAGAGAGAGTCTTGATGCTGGGACTGTGAAGGAAAGGCTTGGATGAAACTTAACCTTCACTTTGAGCCAGACAGCCAAGCTTATTGTAACAATTAACCTTTGCCCACTGGTTGTCAATGAACCCATCCAATATTTTAACGAAAAGAAGGAAGAATTTTATTTCCACTTACAGGAAATTCTACTGCAAAAGTGTGACTAACTTTTCTGGAAAAAATCCTTTGAACTGTTAGACTGCTTTTTCCACATTTGTATCCAAACCAATTTCCTTCAGGACAGGAAATCTTGGAACTACAACAAAGAGAAATCAGAGGGTTTTTTAATAGTCTACCACTTAGAACAGCTGTATAATATTAAGTACAGTTGACACAAAGCATGTCTTGAGAGCAGCTGAAAACACTCAGCGCAGAGAAAATACCACTTTTCTGCCATGCCTGGGTCTCTTTTGTTAAATTTGCTTTCGGTCTGCCAGGATGAACTAATGAGGAGAAAGATTAGAAAAAACTGACCTGGTTTGTGGTTTGATTGGGCTTTTTTCATTAAAAAAATTGTCCTATACTTGTGTTACTTCACCAGCCTGCCCTGACTCGCCTGGAAGCTGCCCACTTAGGACCAAAGTCCCTCAATCAGTAGCACAGTACTCACATAATGGGCAAGGCATTCTTGCAGCCATGGTGACAGAGGGCAGCAGCTGAAGATTTCAGGGAATTAACACTCTTTTTAGCCCGTGTTTAACTCAATTCATCTACTCTCTGAATGCAACTGGTGAGAAACTACAAACAAGGCATGAGGTGGGGTTCTCTGATCAACAGAGGAAGTACTGTCATTAAAGGCCAGTGGAATCACTGACTCCCTCCCTGCAGAGTTCCAAGTGGGAAGTGGAACTTCATTAAAACTGCAGCTTTGACTACCTTGGCTGGAAATTACAATGCGGGGCTTATTACCTAGAGTATTCCTCTGATGTATATTTTACTTATCATAGATTATGAATTAACAGAGGTCTGATTTTAGATAAAGGGATGGAAGGTAAATGTCAGCAGATGATAATATTCTCTGTATCGACATAACTTCTCATGTTGACTCTGTAGAACCTTCCCTTGAGGCTCAGTCTGGCAGTTTGTGATTTATGAAGCAGTTTAAGTTGTATATTTGATAATCAACTAACCCAATTACTTCAGTCATTATCAATCTTCTTGATAATTTTGGTTTCATTCCAATACCTATTGATGCCTGTGAGAAGGCTCTGTTGCTATCAAGGAAAAGTAGGTCACGTTTCAGTCTAACTGGGCTGCAGTAACTGTCACTGGATCATCTTCAAGAAGCAGAAAGTTCTCAGCTCTAGAAAAAGAAGGACACCATCTTCAGTCTGTGTTTGAGGCTTTTTGTTTGTTTGTTTTCTTTTTCCCCTCCAGACAGCCCCAAGTGATGAGGCTATTGAAACCTGGCACATCTAATAATCTTTCTGGCTATCTGACTATTTACCATGGCACTCAGTCTCGAGGATGGTAACAGGATGGGCTTGAATTCAAGTTTCCTAAACCTGACAGTTTTATTCTAATTTCTGCAAATAATAATAACAACATTTTTTTCCCTATAATTTATTATTAGTTAGGCTTTGTGTTTACACTCCTTTAAAAAAAATCTTTTCATGTCTTTCTTATTTTTATATTAAAAACTTGTTCTTTCACCAGATGCAAACCATTTAATGTTGCTAAGCTTACACACAGCCATTGTTATTGTTATCAGTATTAGTAATGGAATCATTATCATTCTCATCACTAAAAGCGAGCTCATTATCTGATAAGTCAAAATTTCCTCCCAAAGATCTTGAGGTATTTTATTTTCCTCATTTGTATTCTCAGAAGTCGTTTCTTCCTCACTTGCTGGAGATGAAAATGCACTCTTCATAAGTAAGCTGCCATTCTGCTCATTATGCAGCTTTGATTATTAATTTTTCTCTCTCCTTTTGCAGCCCAAGAGTGATTGCATTTTTAACTGGTTTGTGGCTCCCAAAGGATTTCCTTTGAAAAACAGATACTGGGGTTAAGTTGTGGTTATGTGGGTTTGAGACAATGCTGATCCAGCTCCTGAAATCCAAGGGCACTGGCAAGACTGACAGCTGAACCATGGTCTTGGGAAGAATTGATAATAATGACAGAGGTGAAAGGTTTCTCTTCTTCTCACAGGGGCAGATTGTGAGGTTCTTGGGGTTGTCCAGAGGCCAGGGGTTGGACTTTGATGATCCTTGAGTGTTCCTTCCAACCCAGAATATTTTATAGCTCTATGGTCATATGGTCTATTGGCCAGGTGAGCTGCAACAGCTCAGACCAGCTTTTCATTGTTCACTTGCACTGTGCAAATGGGTGGCTCTTCTGTAAATCCCAGTTCTGCACAAATATCTGCTCAGTTCTTCCCCTCTGTAAAACAGCAACTCCAAGGCTGCTCCTAATCCTCACTAGCCAACTGTTCTAGTGCAGAACATCGACTGTCTTCACATCTATCTGCAGGAGGAGGTTATAATTTGACTTTCTCTCATCAGGTTTTGTTCCATCCCTCTCTAATTTCTTCTTGCTACTACACAGACAGTGAGGTTTTTTTTTTTTTTTCAGATCTACTTCTTTGACACAGGAATCCTTTTCTCCTACACTCTTATGAAATGCTGCTTCATTGTGTAACTGGAGTCAGGAACAGACTTCTCCAACAAGAAGTGCCAACAGATCGAGTGCAGGATATTTGGGAGTAAAATATAATCAGTCTAGGGCAGAGGGGGAGTTCTTTTGGTTTTGTTGCTCTGTTTTTGTTCTGGTTTTTGCTCACAAAGAAATATTTCTGATGATGTGGTACAGAAAACTACCTGATGTGTGAGCTGTAAGTGGCCTTTTAAAATTCAATTAACTTTATTTAATGGGTTTCATGCATTTGTAATATCAAGGAGTCACATTACTGAAAATTAGTTTCAGTAATGTTCTTCTGATATTGCTGCACAGCTATTTGTTGCCAAATGGAAAGAAAGCTAATTACTGGACTTCGTTTCTCACACAGATATTGTTTTACCCATCTTCCCTCATATGACATAAGATCATGTATTCATGCATGCAACTAAATAATATTTTTAATCGGAGATTATCTTGACCCCTTTAGGAAACTGAGTTCTTCTGTTTGTTTAGCCAGGAACTTTCACAGCCAGGGCAAGAATTTAGATTCTTGATTTCCATTTAACTTGCAGACTTTAAATTCTCATTTTTTACACAAATTATGCCTAGAGAGAGGCATAACAAGGTGCTTTTGCCTGCACCATCCTGGCATCAGCCACTCAACCAGGCTGTGGCACCAAGCAGATCTTTCCAACAGCTTTATATATAGAACTCACCATTTCTTCCCAAGGTACTGGGCAAAGATCACTTAATATTTGATTCAGCCAGACTTTTGGAGGAGAAATCCAGATTGGAGCCATGTTTGAAAGCTTTCAACTTTGCTTCTTCCTAGAAATAACACAAATATTTAAAGGATCTGGAATATTTGCACAGATCTTATAGGTCATTATTCAGTCTGGAAAAAAAATGTGGCTTTAAAATGTCACACAAGTATTTCGCCTACAACACAAATGTCAGCACTATACAACAAACTTGCTAAAAATAAATTTAATGCAAGGGAACAAAATGAATCCATTTCAAGGCCACTGTCTTAGTAGAAAGATGGAAACTAAGGAGTGATAATTTTTAAGGATACACGGCAAACATATTTCATTATCACTACACTGACTGCACCAAACCTGAAAAAAATTGGGTTTTGTTTAATGGGAATTCACATTTTCTTTGCATTTTGCTATAAATTGCAGGATGGTCAAAATTAAAAAAGCAAAATTAAACATGGACAAAACTATGGCAACTGAACTTTGAATTTATACCTGCTTTAAGAAGGGAGACTGCTTACAACACATTGAACATCCTCTTGGAATAAAAATACATCTTGGTTCATTTCAGATAGATCTGTTTCAGAAGAGTATAGATTTTCCATTAAAAAAAATCATACTTTATATATAAATATGTAACTTTTGCAGTTCTTACCTATTTTTCTGAATGATCAGCCCAGAGAGCAATCTATGCTGGCCAAATTAGATACATTGCATGAAAACAATCAGAAACAACAACAAAAACCCCCAAACCATACAAAATTATTTTCTTCTCTCACCTTAATATCCTGGCTTTTCTCGTACCTAGTAGAGAAACTGGTTGCTAGTTTTTAATACTACATTAAATTTAATATTACATTAAGATTATAGTAAAAGCCCCAACCAATAAACAAGCAACAACTTGCATTTATACATTTTAATGCCTTTCATGGGAAAAAAGATATGGAGAACTTAAAAACTTTATATGAACTATAAATGCATATTTGTCATGGGAAGCAACTACAATTAAACATCAATAGGCAGTTTTTCCCTGGAATTTGGATGACTTAACTGACCCCAAGCCAGCTGATGTTTTATTTCCCACTGACATTCATTCACAGCTCAGTTCTTGTGAGGTCAGAAAATATTTAACATGACAAAGAAATTTCAATATGAAATTTAGCACAGAGAGGATTGTAATTTTTGATTACTTACCCAAAAGGATGGAGAAATTAAAACTATTAATTTCCCCTTTCATTTTATCTGAGATAGACCAAAACACATTGCCAGTGTTTATGCTTATATTGTGATTATGGATTGCAAAAAGTTCTTACCTGCATATACTCACAGCATGGATTAAGAAATACAAACATACCTTACTTGCTATCAACTGGATCCCCTACAGGTGATTGAAGAGTTCTTGAAAATACTGAATTTAGAGACCTTTAAGATTAATTCTTTCACAATAAAACACTCTGATATTTTTCTTAAATAATTTCAATAAACAATATCAGAAAATTACAAACATTCTTCTCCTAACAGAGGCAATACAGTTTTAGCAGAATACATTTACAAGTATTTTAGTTATGTGATGTTCTTTTTGCTGGTGCAAAGATTTTTTAGTTATTTATTTGAGTTAGAGATTGTACAGAACAAATCTTCAAAACAGACAGAGGTTTCATTAGTGTTATTGAACTTACCAGAGGGAACAATACCATAAAAAGTCTGTGGTAGGCACAAGAGACTTTGCTCTATTTTATTTGGCACAGCCATATCATGGATATGAGTCTATTAACTTTTTGGAGAAAAGCTGAAAAATATTATACCTTCATAATGCAGGGAGGTGGTGGAGTCACCACCCTTCGAAGTGTTCAAGAAATGACTGGATGGGAAATGACTGGATTCTATGATTAATGAAGAAAGTCCATAAATTGTATAGAAAAGGATTTTTTTCCCACTTGTAGCAAGATCTCACACAGACTTTGTCAAAACATAAAGTCAACTAGGACAAAATATGTAAAAACCAAACATTTGTGTCAAGCAAAACAGTAAACAAATTTTAAGAGTTAATATCATCACCTGCAGTACAGAGGTACGGAAACACAACCATGGCAAGCACGGCAGAGGAGCCTCAACTCAGCAAAAATGCCACGTTTTCCCTATGGAAGGACCACACCAACAAAAACTGTGAGTGTTCCCACAGTGGAATAGGATCGTTTTGGGTACCACTTTGATTTGTTCCTTTCCTCAGGCTCTGTGAAGTCTCACAGTAACTCCATGGTTACGTGGGGGTGCTCGTGCCCCGCTGGGGGCTCTGCCTTTGAGGGCAGAGCACAGCAGGCACCTTCCTGCTGCTTTAAAGAGTTTCTTTCTGTTCCACAGGCCACCCTGGCTCATGCAGAAAAGCAGTTTTCTACTGAATACAACAGTGCACTGTAGATCTTGGACGGTTTTTTTCCGAATTCTCATGAACAGCTCTGGGCATTACATTTATGCTTAATTGCCCCGTATGTACAATGGAATAACAATACTGCATGGGATAAAGCACCCAACCAAAAAATTCTGAACAGGTCTTTGTAGCCTTCCAGCTGCTCCAGGTATTATCCCTCTGTGCTCTTCCTGTTCTGCTTTGACATATGATGCTGCACAAGTTTCAGACTTTCAAGTATCATTGATAGATTCAGCCACTTTTAGTTTTTAAATGGCTTTTCTGTCATTCATTTAAAGGGGGAAAAAAAATCATGTAACATTCAACATGTGCTAGAATTGCCAGGAGATAAATTGTCTTTGATTTTTAAATGTGTATTAATGGGTCAATATTCTCCCTTCTTGCTATATACAGATCTCTCATTAATTATATTGTCACTATAGCTGCAGAATGAATTTGACCTTATTCGTTGAGCACCATGTTTTAGTATGAATAGTTTTTATTCTTAACAGAAATTGGGAAATACAGCCAGACAGGGTGATTGATATATTCCTATCTTTATAGCATGGTTCTACTTATTCAAAAGATGCAATATGAAAGAGGGAACCAATAACAATTTCTTTTTCTTCTTTATATAAAACTCCAATTTATACATGTGCTTGGTGCTGGGTTTATATAAATTTAATACTGACCTGTAAAACTGATTTCCTCTATGTGTCAAATACAGTAGAAAAGACCTGAATGGGAACCATTATGCATCTCTGGGATGAGGTTATCAGCACAGGCATTTGCTCAATTTGGAATCTTTTTTTTTCAATATAAAGTAAATATATAGTTAAGTGTGTCCACGTAAGAGGGTAACTTTTTAGGAAGCGTAATGTCTTCAATTCTAAGTAAATAGGGCTTTGGTCTAAAATTCTAAAACATTGACTTTAAATTGAGGAATCTGTGTAGTTCAGCCTGCCAGGGGGCTCTGACCGGTCTGAAATTTCATGTCATCTTATCAGATTTATAATGATATGACTGGGTACAGAGTCTGACTTGCCATCTTTGATCCATTAAAATATTCAGGCACACAATTTTCAACTTTAAATGTCCAAGTGCCCTCTTTCAGAGTCAAATTCATCCCTGATGGTACGAACTCCAGAGTCATTCTGTTGACTTGTAGAGCTTTTTCCCATTTACTCTATTGTAAGTGGAGTGACTGTGACTTTAAACAAGTGTAATTGGGAGTAAAACTTGGCTTTTTAAGTCTACTTCTATTTCTAAAATCTTCTCTGTCAAGTTTCATGAGGTCAGATGTGAAGATGAATTTGTTGCTTAAGCTTCTTCCTCCTGCAGGCAAAAAGCTTAATCATTTTTTTCTACTGACCTTGTCTTGTCTAAAGATGAGTCAATGAATCAAGTTATGAATGATATATCATGAATAAATGATTTATGCTGGGTCAGATCAAATATGATGTATTACTTAGGTCCTTGAGTATTATTGCATATCAAGATTTATCCAAAGTGTCATACAATTGGTCAGGGAGAGAATTCTTAAGTCTTTGAACATCCTCTTGGAATAAAAAAAAAAAAACAAAAAAAAAACAACTGAAAAACCCTCCAGTATATAACTGTTCTCTGACTAGAGAAATCTATCTTGGCACAAAATCTCTGTCTTTGACAAAGGCATAAGAAAGACAGTCCAGCAGTCACAGTTCTCTGCTAGAATGCAGGAGCTCCCAAGCCTCCCTGCATTTCTCTTTCTTAGTCCCACTGTCGATAGCAGAGGAAAACAGAAAATCTCTTTAGGTCATAAGGGTGCTGTGACACTGCCCAGCTGAGAGCCCCCAGGATGACCATATAACACAGCAATTTATTTTCCTGTAAAATTTACAAGAGTGGTTTTTTCCCTCATATATTTACTTAACGGGTTCAGAACAACTTTCTGCCTTAGCCTTCATCATATTGATTACCCATTATTGAATTCCTAACAGTATTGGAATGCAAACACCTTCTCTGACACGTTTCTCCAAAAAGGATTGCATTGCAGCAGTAGCCAATGCTCCCTCTTAAGAGGTTTTATTAAAGTAATTACAAACTTGGAAATAGTTCCTTGCATGGGCAGGACTGGAGATCCCTGGAGTGTGTTGGCCGAGGCCTGGCCATAACTCTCTGCAAAGAAAACTGGTGCAGAAAAGTTATTAAAAAAACTTATTAAAATATTATGATGGAAACAAAAAAAAAAGTTCCATTAGCCTTCTCAACTTCCTGCTGTTTCCATTCTTGGTCTGTAAATCTGGTGGTTTGTGGTTTCTCTTTCCCAATGTACTTAAACTCTCCTTCCCAGTTACCATTACTAATTCCAACATTGCCATACTGGGAAGGACCTTCTAACCACCACCAGGATCACACCTTATGTCACCTGTTCTGTGTCTACTTAGTGAGTTACCCATCATGGTCAATCATTTCTTTTCATTTATTATAAAATTATAAAGTGACGGGCATCAGTACACTCAATCTGAAGCAAATTAATGTATTCTGAAAGGGCTGTTTTCTCAGAAATGTTAATAGATGACAGAAAAGTTGGGTAAATATAATTATTCTGGCAAGAAATAGTTTGTCTTATCCTGACCAGTTAGTAATTGCTCATGGATGGTGAAGGCCTCATTGAAATAACAGCAAAAACCATGAGAAATGAATCATCTGCCAAATACTTACTTACCAGCAAAGAAAGTGAGGCAGAACTCTGCCAATCTAAAAACACACAGTTAGGAGGTACAAAGCTGGTTTAAAAAAACCCCATGATATTGCATCCAGTCACTGCAAATTGTTATCACTAAATCTAACGATGAAGCACCAGTGAAGTGTGCCATGGAACATCAAGTTAAATTCTTCATAAATTAATAAAAATGTTACATGCCACGAATTTATGTATTGGATTTTCTTACTGTAAAAAGAATTATTTGAATAGATGCCTTTTTATTTCAACTGCTACTTGCCCAGCTATTTTATAATAGTGAATCATAATGAAGTTGTCATGTTACATACAGGATAATAAATTTCCTTGCTATGAATACAAGGCTATTGCTCACTCGTGGGGCCCTGATTATGTTGTGCTAGGAGAGCATGACAAGTGCTTTATGAATGGCACAGTCCTGAAAGAGAACTCAGTCAGTGCTCATTAGAGGGTCATCCTCCTAGAATTTGAAAAAGTGAACTTCATGCGTGGGGGTATTCTCTAATTCTTCACACTCACTGTATAAGTAACACCTGCACATCAAGGTCTCCCAGCATAGTTCTGCATCTTCATTTCAGTTAAAGCAGTGATCTTTCACTTCAGGAAAAGCAGTGACACATGACATATGCAGAAACTTACTCGGCTAATTTGACCATCTTTCATACACAGTCCCATGCTGACAAACACCTGCCTGTCACCCCGGCTGGAAACAAATCTCTCAACCTCTACGAATTCCTGCACTGAGGTCTTTTATTATTCAGAGGAAAAACACAGAAATACAGTTAGAAATGTCAACTTGGTTGTGGTAGATGCAATCTCCTTTTTTTTTGTCCTTGTTTCTCTGGATGCCCTATTCCAGTTTGGAATATAACAACTCATTTCTGATGGGTATTATACATTCCAGTGTCTGAACAGTCACAGGGCAGTGACCTTCCCTCATATTACAACCTGCACATACCCATATGTGGATCCATATTTGGACTGAAACCAGTTTTTAACCCTAAGTTTCTCCTTATGTGTTATGTAACAATCTCCACAGGTTTATACTATCAAAGCAAAAGCTTTTCTCACTCATTTTGATGCTACAATATTGACATAATATTTATCCACTTTCTTTCACTCCAGATACTGGTTCTTAAACCTTCATTCTAAATTGCATAACCATGTGAACACTTCTACTGTTTTAAGTTTTATATTTTATACGTTTGTATTTTCAGCTTTCATAGGTTTTTTTCTGCCTATTCGTTCCTCTTCAAGCAGAAGATGCAGTGCCACAGTTTTGAAGGGGCACTGTGCTCATCCTCCTCTCCAATCAGAGCTAGGGATACAGGACACTGTATGAAACTGATTTGTATTATACAAAGTAAAAGCAGGTAACTGTGCAAGGGAGCAGTCCAATTTTAAGTTCAGTGCTTGCTGTTAAAGCAACAACACATGTTCAAAAGAAGTAGGTAGTGGCAAGGTATTAGTTCTGATGTGTGTTCTCTTCTGGGCAGGAAAAGTAACCCCTGACCCAGCGAGGTAATTCCTCTCTGGCACAGCTGACCTCACTCAAATACACCACAGATGAACTGGAGGCAGTCACTAGAAACCTTACTAGATTTCTCTTGAAGTGAGATAGTCAAGCAGTGTCAGAAACGCTTCCCTTTGCTTGAGCTGAGCTCCAACCAGTGATCAGCCTTTCACTTGATGCGAGCTGACAGCCTCAAAGAGCGATCTCGGCTACAACACTCAAGATACAGCTCAGAGCCTCTGCGCCCAGAGCAGGCCCATCAACACAGACACTGAAGTTTGCTGGAAATAAGGGGAATGGACTCTTCAAGGTCACTGTACTGAAAGAAATCTTTGCTTTGGTGCCTTTGGGCATTTGCTTCAACAAAGGCTTCAAGGCTTTTTAGGTTCAGATATTTACACCCAGCTTACCTTATCCAGCATTGGGAGCATCCGTTCCAGTTCTCGCCTTCTGGGAGGAAATGGTGATCCAGTTGTCGTTACTGAGTACCCCAAAATTTGGCTCCCAGCACCTCTCTCATCTGATGGGATGAACTGCTGGTGCTGGTCTGAAGCGCACTCAGAGCAGATTCAGAGCACCAGAGTTGTTTGGGCAAGAGCCAGCCCTCCATCCTGTGCTTTCTGGTGCCTGGTGCAACAGAACTGCCCTATCAGCACTGCCTGTCCCAGTGCACACCCACTTCTGGCACTCTGGACTTCCAACCCACTGCTGGCCCCATCAGAACCTGGCCAGAATCTGTTTCTACTCCCCTAGTGCTCATCAGCCAGGTACAGAAACACTTCACTGTGACAGCGTCAAATTATTCATTACTGCACTCTCATGGTAACCAAACCTGCACTCCATGTAAGAAGCAAATGCCTTCACAATTACATGATCCGGTATACTTGAATCCCACATGGATCTCTGTCCTACTACTGGATGAGAAACACATTTCTTAATGCCATGGCAATCTCAAGGTTAAGAAATCAGTGGAAAAGATTGGATCTATATAGCTCCAACCTCTTGGGAAATTCTCCGTGCTATACCGAGCCTGACTACTTGGAATCCATATGTGTTAAATATTTTTTTTTTAAAAATTCCTGCTCAGGTAGATACTGATGATAATGGTCCAATCTCCTAATCAGAGCCACAGAGGAAGGTATTGGTACCCTGGCAAAACCAGTTTTGTTTCAATGCCATTTTTCATTAGTATTGACTTCCACAGATCTATCAGCAGGAATTGCAAATCAGGGACTTACCTAAAATTGTTGATATACAGGTGGCTTTTATTTTCACGGCACAGGTCTACGTGGCTTAAAGGAAACATAGTCTGAAGGAATATTTTTCACAAATTAGTCTTCAACATTACATGAGATATTCCAGTCAGAGCTGCACTTTGTAGGAAGTTCATTCCTCAAATGAGGTTAACTGTCTAGCCACAATTGAAAACATCAACAAGGTATTCTTTTTACTTTTCCTTTCAATATAGTGAACAGGAAAGCAGTTTCAAAACCAAAACCCTACATAAATTGAAAATAAAAACTGGAAATACACATTCTTTTACAGTGGCACTATTTCATTACACCTCTCAAGTGCATTTTAAGTACACAAACCCTCCATGCTCTCATATAATATAAGCAAAAAATGGAATTCCTATTTTCCTGAGATAAAACCCACCTTATAATCTCTGGACCTCTGAACCACAGGAAAAAGCCTGATCATCTGAATTTCATATAATCTGAATATTACATACAATCAAGATTTTCAGAACGGACTGGTTTCTTTCTTCAGATAACATTGAGGCTGTTCAGCAGCTTTCTTTTATATATTTGAGGAGTCTCACCCTGAATACTGTGAGTTTGACCCAAAGTCTCTGATTAGTTTTCAAAATCTATGTTCTCAAAAAATACAGGGACAATTTCTTCCCATCTGAAAGACCAATTACCAGAATATCTGGGCTTTCTATATACCAGCATCCAAAAATGTGGATAATTCCACATTTTACCTGTCAGTAAATTATCCCATCCCAAGTTCTGAGGTTCTATCTAGCTATTTTTTCCTTCCTTGCCTTTTTCCTTCTTCCCATTATGCTTTAATGCCCTGGGATCTCCCTTACTGAATCAGCAGATTGAGAGGCATATGCTACAGCTTATTGGCAGAACCAATTATAAAAAAGAAAGGAAAACCAACAAAAAGCAAATGAATATAATTCCAAGCCATTCAGTGCAATGTACATTATACACATCTTCATATTCCAGTTTAATTTCTGGCAACAATATCATTATGGAAAAAAACATTGTCCAACTCACTGTGCTTTCACAAAATGCCTCTTACTGAATTCCAGCCCACAGTGCCTTCTGTACAAACACTCTCACAAACTCCAAAAATCATGTTCAGAGCACAAACAAATAAAATGTGCTTCTTAATCAAAGCATGTGGAATCTACTTACATTTATGGCCAACGTTGCCTTTTTATTGCACTATGTTATAAAAGTACAAATTGATACAAAGTAAACTAATTTTGCAAATAAACTGTTTTATTCAGACTCAACATTCTATGAAGTGTCATAAAAATCAACCTTTCATTGCACATTTCCACATAACATGATATTTATTGCTTTCCAGAAATCACTGCATTAACTTTATATTATTTCGTGGTCAAAAAAAAAAAGTAGTTACTCAATATTCTGCATTGACTAGCTATCATTTTTGGCAACACGATTTTACCACGTGAAAATGCAGAAGTAGATGGAATGACAGAGCCATCACTCAGGCGTCTCAAATTCTATGTCAAGGCTTGATAAAGGTGACACAACTTGACAGCTGCTCTTTTGCATACAAAAGGCAGAAATACTTGCATATTCCATCTGAGTAGGTAACCTCTGCAAGGTGCTGCTGACTAAAAAAATACCAGTTTGTATTGAGAGCAGCACGGACACTGATAACAGCATCTGAGCATTAATCTCACAGGTACAGCAATGAGGACACACAATACATTACCACACACCTGGGTATGAATGCAATGCTAGAATCTGGCCTCACACAGAAGAATATTATTTTCCACACCTTACTAAAACCCCCAAAAGTATCTGTTTCAAGTATCTTAACTGGTGCTTGCTCACATTGTATGCAAACAGTTAAGATGCTTGGATGTGACACATTCCCTGAATTCAATACAGTTCCTCTGGATAGGGAATCACATTCATTTTCTATTTGTCTCAGAAGACCAAATCACAGTATGTGGGATAAGAGTATGTTGCATATTAACTCACGTAAACTGCAAATGGAAAACACAGGGAATTTGTGTTCATCTTATTTGCTCCGAGTATGAAATATTAAGGATCTCCTTATTTCCCCTCTAGTGGATTCACAGACTACAAGATGTTTCAGCTGTTCAGAACACAAAATGAGACTGCATGAAAAAAACAAACAGTATCCAAAACTATTTCAGAATCCGCAGTGTACAGGCTGAAAACACCAAATGTTTGGGAAGCCCTTGCCAAATAGTTTATTCACTTTTATTTAAAGGACAGGGGCATCAGCACTTTCTGTAGCAAGTTCACCCAAAAGTCAGACCCGACCACCTCTCCTTGGAGTCATTCACACCAGTATCAGGACTGAGCTACACAAAATCCAAGTGGGGCTACAAGGACACTAATTAAAAACTGGAAATGCACTGAGAGCTCAGAGAAACCCTCAATGTGCCACCTGCAGTAAGAGCTCGTAGCAGGTGCTAAGAGCACTTGCTATTGCATTGTTCTGTCACCAGCATGGTCAGGGGAATACAGCCTCAAATGGGGGAAAATTAACAGGTCTCTGCAAAACGACTGAAAAAAACAATTCTCTTAAATTAGTGCCTCAAAGCATCCCACTGCACATCTACAGCACTGCATGGTAAAGGCAGCCGCTCTAGTACAAAATATCAAATATAGTAACAGTCAGTAAAGGACCCTCTCCCAAAGATCATGCTTTGAAATTCCACTCAACCCTATCAAATAATCCAGGAGCGATCAGACAAGGTGGTGTTACACTGTCTGAACACTTGAGAAGTGTTCCATAAACATTAAAGGCAGCACACATTTAAAAGAAAAAATAAAGACTAAGACTTCATTTTCAAAGGCTTGCTGGAAAATAAATCAGAGAGAAGTAGCTTAAATAAAACCCTAATCGTTTCTAACCAAATGGATTAGGCAGATTAGGAAGCATATACTACATTTACACAGCAAAACTCTTGTTCCACACCTTTATTCTGATTAAATTTCTTAAATTAAGCCCGTGTATTAATTCCAACCTCTGAAATTTATAAAAAAGTATGTCTGCATTAACCCATGCCAACATAAGTCAATTCCAGATTATATCACTTGTACATACACATTTATATTCTGCCCTGTGGGCTTACTTAACATTGACCAAGAGACTCATCTCAATTAAAATAAAAATATATATTCTTGCTTGTAATGATCTATGTTGAGAGATTAAAGAAAATAGACTAAACAGAAACAACTGATCTTCTGATACCAAATCTTTTGGGAAATTCCATGAATAGTGGCCAAATTCTGCTGACCTCAATTACGTGGAATAGCACCCTGGTAATTAATTGTGGTAACGTCAACCCTGCTGAAAAAATCCTGACCAAGTCAGTGAGACTGAGGGGCAACATAATCTTTATTGCAAATCCATGCAGGTGTACATTTTCTCCAGTTATGACAAGTGTGTATGAGCAATAGTGGAAATAACCAGAGGCTGTGGGATTATAATTAGGAAAAAACAAAGGCTTAATAGCACCATAATTTTAGCAAACATACAGTCCAATGTAGATATTCTTAAAACCTTTACTTTCCAGATGAGTATTCATTATTCTTAGGCACTTCTTAGGCTCAAATGTGCATGTTCAAGTACAGGTTTGTGCAAATGGCTTGAGTCTTTGTCATCCTTAATAATGTAAAACTCTGCAGGACAGCAGAATTACACACACAAGTTTGGTATGTAGCCATCCTGTAGTGAATGCTGGATGGCATCTGCAAGGTCAGAGAAATTCCGTGCTTAGATACTGCCTGTTTTGTTTTGTAGACAGGTAGTAGGTAGTACCAATTCTGATTCTTTGTCTATAATTTCTTATTTATCCAACTGCAGAATTGGATTCAAATAAACTTCAAAAGTTTGTTTCAAAACTTTATCACCTGCCTACAGTGCTACTTTTGAGGGAATTTCCTGGTCCAGACATTAGAGAGAACGAAGATAGGGAAAAAAATCTGCTTCCATTCAGTCAAGCTATAACTGAAAACCTGCTGCTTGCATGTACTCAGAAGTGAATACTTTGAATTTAACAGATGATGTCTCCTTACACATTATCAATTTGGATCTGAGCAGGACTTTCCCACCACTTTCAGCTCTTTATTATGGTCAGCTGTACCAGGAATAATAATTTAAACTTGAGGGAGGTGAGTTGAGAACTGAAAGGGGAACAAAAGGCATGACTGAGATCAGAGAGAGAAAAGAGAGGGATTAACTTGGTGGTTGGCAAATTAAAGGGGAGCTTAAGAAGTGATAAGAAAGCAGAATGGAGACAGAAAACCAGTGGGAATGGCTGAGAAAAAGGTGGTGAGGGATGGGAGAAATCATCACATTGTAAAAAGACGGCAGAGAAGGTGAATGCAGAGGATTGGAGAAAATAGTGTTAGAGGGAGAGGAAACAGCCAGATGGTTAAAGCCACCCAAAACTATCACTGCACTGGTATCTAAGTCATTTTTATCATTATTAGAACATGTAATAGACCATAAAGATTTTTGTATTCTATATATGAGACATTTACTTGTGCTACTGGAGACTCTTATCTCAAAATCTGTAGATTCAGAGCTCCAAAAGAAGACACCCTACCTTGTTTTGAACACCAGTAGTGCTGTACAAAGCTAACTGTTTTCCAAACTCAGGTCCCAGGCATCTTAAAATGAGGTTTGTTTCCTATCACTCACTTTTCTGGGACTGGCGTGACACTGCTAAAGTGTTACAGAGTGCCAAAGGGAAGGAACATCTTCCACACGGAGCTTGTTTCCTGAGATAGTGACAAAGCGCGCCGCGACGCCAGAGGTGCCCACTTCTGAGTGACACAGATAACAGCTCCCAGCACAGGGCCTGGCAGGGAAATCTCCACTGCTCCTTGGAGAACACAGACCAGACATAACGTTGTTTATAGCATTTAACAGCTTTTAAAGACAGAACGAGCCAAACAATTATTTTACCTTCCTTTCTACTCAACACAAGCCACACTGAGCCCCCAAAGTCTGGGTAAAGTAGATGCATTTACAGCACACAGCTACACATGCTGATGAGTGATTTCCCTCCATTTTCTAATGCATCTCTTCTTCTCCATCAGCCTCCTAACGTATAGAGAAATCCCATGACTGGGGACCAGGGACTGTACAAAAGACCTCAAAAGATAAGGACATTAGTTTCTGCAACTTAAAAATAAACTCCATGGCTTGAAGGAGAAATCTCCTCATACAAACTTTCCAACATATTATAACTGTGAAATCCTAGAGACTGCGTCTGAGAGTTTTCGCTAAATGAAATGATGGTTACCTTTTGAATGTTTGCAATTAAACTAATTACAATACTTTAACAACTCAGAAATATAGGGAGAAATTTGGAGAAAATGTTTCTATGGAAGAATGAAACACTTTCTCTGTGAGGGTGACCATGCACTGGCACAGACTGCACAGAGAGGTTGTGGAATCTTTATCCCTGGAAGGTATTCAAAAGTAATCTGAACACAGCTGCCCCTGTTTTTAGGTGACCCTGCTTGAACAGGGAGGTTGGAACCTCCAGTGGTTCCTTCTGTAATACCTGAGATTTAACCTTTCCCCGCCTATTGTTGCAAGAACTGAGGTCAGCTGCAGTGCCTCCTTTCACATCTCTAGACTGAAATATTTTCCTAAAAGGTAAGTGAGGCAGTGCAAAGTGTTTGCTAATTTTCTCATGTAGTCATTATTTACATCTATGTTTATGTAGATGTATCATATCACTGCAAGTAAATTAATGTTTGCACAACCTTTTGGAGATATAAGGCACTCGTGTGTTTGCATATTCACACAGGTACTCTTTTTCTTGGATGATAAAAACAATTCACTGCCTTTTTTAAGGTTAGTACTCAAAATCCAGCTCCCATGTACTTTTTATTCATCTGACTTGATTGTACTTTAGCTTTTTTATGGACTCTTTAAAATACATACTAATAAAACCTTATTGGCTTTTTATTATCAACTATCTCAACACACAAATATTGCAGGCTGCAGGGATTTTCTGGTCACTGTGAGCATGACTCTAGATTAAGTAGCAATCAATGCATTTGTTATAGTGTCTCTGGCAACTGATGTTTCTGAAAACCTAACACATCTTTAGTATCATTCAGGCAATTTGCAGACGCACCTCTGCCTTTAAGGGCGCTCTGTTTATTCCAGTACAACATAGGAATGAAGTCAATCTGGGCAGGCTGCTATGATTTACTAACACCTTCCTTTAGCTGATGTTCCACAGCTGGCTGGGCAAAAACTCTATGTTAGAAGCACACCAGGTACTTAGGACCTTAACTTGCTATAAATTTTTTGAAGCCAATAGGTAGGATTTAAAAATCAATGGAAGGATATGGCTCAAAAGTGCTTTTTTTTCAAAGCTATAATGGTACAAATATTATCACTGAGCACTCACTTATATGTAAGATCTGAACATTGAAATAAAAGCCTACAAAAGATCTACAAGTGTGAGATGACATTGAAATCAATGCATTTAAGTCCCTAAATAGCTCATCTGATTCATCTCACCAACAAGAACATCTGATTGTCTCTAGAACAGACAGACATTTACAATAGCAGTGCCTTTCTAGTGGAGTACTTTGAAGTTTGCTATTTTAAAAGTGGTTACAGAAGGGCATTAGTGAGAAAACAAGATAAATATTTTAGTTAGGAATTACAGGGTTGAGAAATCATACATGAGGGATATTGCTCCCACTAGATTTCACTGACTTTGCTGAGTACACTTTGGTTGCATTAGAGGTGAGTTTGGTGGAACATTCTAGGGATGAGGAAGCAGTTATTAAATTCACCTGGTAGAGTTAAAGAAGGTGTTAATCTCTATTTTTAGTCTCCTAATGGCATCTGACCCTTTATAATTTAATACCATCAAATAACAGGACTCTAAAGAAAATATGTCACTAAATGAACTGTTAGAAGAGTGGTCCCTCTTACAAACACAATTCAAGTGTAGCATGCACAGTACATCCCCAAGTCCCCAAAATAAACATACAATTCAACCACTTAAATCTTACAATAATAAAAACTATGCAAACAAGGGGATGTACCAACATTATAAACAGTGTTGCTCTCCAGAAGCCAAATTCTCTCTGCACTAAACAGAACTGGTGCCAGCATTAGCAAAAGAATCATCATCAACTTTCGCTGATCAGATGCCAAGGAAAGCTAGGAGATAATAATGTCTGAGTGCATGCAGTCCCCCTGACTGGTGCTGAACAAATTCCCACTGCAGAGGCTGCTGTACAAATGCACAGCTCTGCCTCTGGTCAGGCCCGGGGGGCTTTTGCCCACTATGCAATCATAACTTGTGAAGAAATGTAGCAACAGCACAGCTGAGTGTACCCAGTCCTGCGCCACTGCTTGGAGAGGCCCCTTTGCCAGGACTTTGGAAACAGAAACCCAGATCCATAAACAACTCATTGCTTGCTACGTGACGTTTAAGAAGTTTTTCACCAAATTGTGCACTCAGAAATTTTCCTGAAGGCAATTTTTAAACATTAATACAGACACTTTTTCCATTTTTACTGCAACCTGAAATGATCCTGTAATGTTTCCATGGCAAACTGGGTAACAATGCATTTAACATTTCCATCAAATAAATTATATTTAAATTCTAAGTATCTATATAAAATAATTATTTAAGCTCTAAACTTAGAATCATTTGAGACTGTAAAACCCAAACAGGGCTTAACAATTTCAACTGTTTATATTATTAAGACCTGCAGTTCTCAAATGTCTATAGCATCCCCTCAGAGGACACTGAACCTCCTGATCCCTTCACTCACAGATTACTTTGGCCAACAGGCGATGGTGTGATTGGAGCCTTCTACCAATGGTAAACAGATTTGAGTTTTAGCCCTGCAATATGCTTCAGCAGCTTGTTCCTCCACACTTGAATTCCTGGTTCTACAGCAGGGACTGGATTTATGTTTTCCTTGTGCTTTTTTGACAACAATCCAGGTCCTATATGCCAGGCCTGATGGAATGAGCCAGCCTGGAATAGTGGGTGGTGTGGCAAAGAGCAATGGAATCCTGAAACTTTTCCCAGGACTTGGAGGTCTTGTCTTTATTTATAGCTCTCTGGAAATTTGGACACCTTGAAGTGGAATGTTTTGGTAATGTTTGGTGAAAGTTTGTAAGGCCTGTAGCCTTATAAGACTAGGCAGTTCTTTTATTTAACATAAATACTCAAAGCATTTTTGTGCAAGTGTAACTACCGATTCACACTCTTCAAATAATCTGAAATCATCACAAAAATTTCCTCCCCAGGAAACATTAGAGAAAACAACTCTTTATTTTCATACAGAAATGGAATAATCAAAGTTTAACTGTATTCTCAGAACTGAGGTATTTATTGTTCCACAGGAGTAAAGGTGTTCTGTGCATTTCCACTCTGGTGCTGGATACCCATGGAAACACCACATCCTTCAACTACTTACTCTGAATGGAGTAAGCAAGAAGATGAACTTGCTGAAGACCTTAAGAAACTTGAGTCAGATTTTTCTGACAGAGGAAATGAAAATCTCTCCTGGGTGCATCTGGGGTGTCTCAGAACCAGGGCTTCAGCACATTGCAGGACACGCTTGGTACTTCGCATGATTGAGCTCTTAGTCATAAAAACATATTTTACATATAAAAATACAGCAGATGTCCTTCCAAAAATCATCTCTGAAGTGTTATTCCCTCTCTTTATGCTTTATACATTCAGGAACAGACATTTGAGATATACTGTGAACAGTGCAAAATACTGTTTAACATTTCTTAAACCACCTGTTGCAGTACCTTTAAGCGCCAGCTGAAGGAAAGGCTGAGAAAGGTTTGATCCTCAGAGCAATTCTGGTCCAAGTCGAACTTTTGTTTAGCGAGTTGTAAACAAATGTCTTAGAATGCAGAGAGTCCTCTCATTTCTTTCCAGCCAAGGTGGTCTCAAACACATCAAGTCCTGCTTTGAAGTAAACCTGAGCTGAATTGATGCTGTTCAGAATCTCTGACAAGGCTGCTTGAATGGTCTCATTTGACTGATGCAGTTTGCAGCGTTCCAGTGCCTCCAGCAGTACTGAAAACTGGCTGGTCCTGTCATCCAGTCTGTAAAGAATATTTCTGAAAGAGAACAATGGAGACAATGGTAAACTTCTCACTCAAAAACAATCCGTCAGATGCCATCAAGAAACCCTGCAAGTATCAGCCACAGCTTTCAGGTGATATATATTGTGCACAGTAAAGCTGACCCGTGACAGAGTGAGAGGCAAATGCATATTTATTATGCCTTTGTAAACTGAATCTATTCATTGAACTGCATGTACTTACATTGGAGCAGTCACTAAATCCATCAAAGAAATCTCACATTCCTCTTTGACCATGCAAGATTTTATTCAAAAGCAGAAGCCTAGACCTATCACGCCCCTCATGAGGGATTTTGTGTCTCAGATGGTTTCCATTTACTCCTCTCTAAAAAAAGTTTGGTTATTGCTGTGAACTCTCAGCACAGGTTTGGTTTTGTTTTTTTTTTTTTTCCCTATCTGCTCACGTTATTTATTTCACACTTCAGAGGTGAAATTCCAGCTGTATTGAAGTCAATGGTAAAACTCTCCTTGCCTTCAGCAGAGACTTTATTTCATCAATAATCCTTTGTGGGATCAGAACAAGAGTAACCCACCTTTAATGTCCCATACTTGAGGAAGGAAACAAACAGCACTCTTGTGAAACAAAATCTATGTTTTCCAGTAATATCTGCCTAAATTTTTTAATGGTTTGCAGAAAAACAGATGCAAGAGTATTGTGTGATCCCTTGGAAATGTTATCTGTATGAGCTGTGGAAGGCTCAGGATTCAAAGCTAGTCAGTGATTTTAATGAGACTCTTTGAAGCAGGCTATAAATGTTATCCAAAACCAGGTGTAATCATTATACTAATTAGAAGAGCACATAAATATCATAAATCTCCACCCAGGAGCTCCTTTGATTGTAAACATAAGTGAGTGAAATTTGAAACAGGAAATCTACAGTGATTTGGTGCAGGATCTTATCCTTAAATACAGGACAGGTGTTCAGGGCAGGGGAGAAGCTGTTTCATGGAGAACTCAGCAAGAAACAGGACAACTCACACATTTTGTTAGCAACCTAATGGCACGACACAACAGGCCAAATGTCAACTCCAACTTAGTAATAAAACTGCCAAGTTTATTTACACGAGACAGACGAACACCAAAGTGCATCTTACCATTCTGTGAATCACCTAATTGCCAGTCTGCCTGAGGGAAAGGTAACAAAGTAGCCCAATAAATGACACTATGGAACACCTACAATCTTCTGCCACGTTTTTCAGTTTTAAAAAAATGTTTTGAATGAGAGGCAATGCTTTCAAAGATATGAAATAACTCCTGTCCTCATAAGGCAATTTTTCAGTGTATGTTTTTGTCCCCCAATATTAGGTATACATCCAAACCCAGCAGTGTGCAGAAGGAATGGTAAGTTTCTCATCCCCTGACAGCAATACATCCAGCCAGTTCAAGGGGTCTGCAAGGCAATACATTGGAGTTCTAAACAGAGGAGGGAAAGGGTTTGTATCCAATGCTGCAGCAGAAACAGTTTAAACAATAGGTCATCACTGACACAGACCACTTAGCCTGAAACAGGTTAGGAGTGCGTGCAAGAACAGCTCAGTGGGGACAGAAACCCCCATCAAGAGGGCAGAAAGAAGCAGATGTGGCAATAACTTCCTCAGCTCGCACTGCAGCAGCCACAGGACAACTCCCGGCTTCCTTAGCTCTGAGCTGATGCTACTGTTCCCTAACTATGGTGGAGCTCATGCTCAAAGGTGACTCAAGTTATCTCATGGACTGTCCCAAAGCAGTCTCTGTGATACAGTAAATGACAACTGTTGTATGTTGAGACCCAGATAAATTCTTGGTTGGTTGATTGGTTGGTTTTTAAGGATAGGCTGTGCTATGGGAAATACTGCATTTTTCAAAGCAAGGCTTGATTTTGCTCCCTCAGTTCAGGGACTCCTGCTGAGATCAGTGCAAGCAGAACCAGGCTTTTGAAGAACTCTCCTCTATAGTTCCTGTAGTTCACAGGGAGGAAGAAGCCTGCTCACAGCCCCTCAAACACCTTCAACAGCAAGGACAGTGCTAGAGATAATCACAACTCTTTCTACCCTCAGGAGAGATGTGGATGCTGGTGGCTGGGAGAGTTTGACTGAGCTGGAATCCTACTCCAAATGCCTACAACACTGGTGCCCTGAACTGTGTTAGGATCCCTCTATTATAACAACATCATAAGGCAGCAACCATCAGCAGAGCAACACTAACTCAGAAACTGCCACTAAGTGCCAGAAACTAGACTCTAAAGAGAGGATGGCCTGAACATTGGAGCATTTGGGGACTGCTGAGACAACGTTTGTGGCGAATAGGAACAGATCTCATGCCCCATCTTCAAATGTGCTCTAAACAAGGCACACAAGCTAAAAAAGATGGTTTAACCTGACATATAAGGGTGTTAATACAGTTTAAATCTACTTCTGTGATTTTGGAATCACTGTTGATTCCACAGTAAATCCATAGGCAGGTGATCCAAGTAAAAACAAGTACTCCTAGTCCGCCCCACCTGAATGCAGGGCAAATTAGTGTCTGATGAGAAAAGCTGAGCTGTTCGATGAATGAAAGAGACAAGTAGTCTACTGTCATAATTTTAAAATAATATCTTAACTTCTGAAATAGTACATGACTTTAGAATAGCTGATTACGTAGTATAACAGAACCTAATTTTTATTTTTATGTATGGAAACAATAATAAGTAACACAATACAGCACCTGGCTTTTTCAAATTTTCTGCTAGGAGTTCTCACTGGGATCTTGTATTTTCCAATTACGTATCTTTGCTTGGCAAGCCATGCCGCCCCTTTGTCATATAAAATGATTTCTCTCTTTATGTATGTTCATGCGAGTCAGTTTATACAAGTTTACTTCTTATCTCTGTTGAAGCTCCATCAAATGAAAAAAAATGGTCAGTTCAGTTTATTACTTCCAAGCCTTTACAAGTCAGAAAAGTGTTCTCATTAAAGATTACACAGGGACTGAAAAATAAACCCCAGCCATTTCATTGACACAAGGTATCACCATGTGCCCACAACATGCAGAATGATAGCAAGAGACTTTAATTTATACTGTGAAATTCAATTACTTTAACATTCCTTAACACAAATTGGTTTTGTAGCCTACACCTCTAAAACAACAATTCCAGCCTCTGGCCTAATTGCTTAAGTATCTACCTTCATCTTTAACTATTTTGATCTTATAAATATAATTCACACAGTCAGCCTGACCCCCACAAAATGAAAAGACACTCCTAAACAGAAAACTGCAATACATTATTGATGACACTAATGAAATTACAACACACATCATTCACCTTAATGGGCTTCTTTCTATGACACATCCCAATGACCTGAAAAGTGTAGCACTGAAGTAGGAAACCCAATTAATAACTTCAGGCAGTATCACTGAACAAGATAAAAGGGCTGCAAACAAAACAGCCTTAGCAAAGTAAAGAAACTAGAAACAGGGCCTCTTCTATAACTTTTATAAGCCCTTGGCAGGGGCATTACTGATCAAAATAATGCCATTAAATGCTGTTCTACATAACCACAAATAAGGAGGTACTGTCACACCCACCAGACCAGAAGGAATTTGACGAATTCCTGAATGACAGATCACACTAAAAATATATTGACTTTAACACAACTTCAATATTAGAGCAACTGGACAGTACAAGATGAAAATAGATTAGCACATTATTCTTGTCACGAAAAACGATTTTTTAGCTTACAAGAAAATTTTGTCTGTAGGTAATGTACAACACAAGATGAATTATTCAGGCACTTAGAAACAGATTCCTATCTAAGACCCCACATTTGAGATTTTGAAAAGTAACTACTAAATCATTAGAACATGACTCTAAGTCTACTGTCCCACATGAAATGAGTGCAGGTTTTCTCTGTGGAATCACAGTAAAATTGTTTACAGATAACTGCTATGGGCAGCCTCTGTCTATTGCAGTTATAACAGAATGTGCTATGACTTCAGCATCCTCACAAACTCAATTTTGTAATTCCCTGAATTGTTTTTTCTTGTACTCTCCAAGAAAAAAAAAAAAAAAGGCACACCAGAACAAGGATTCTCTGAAT
This sequence comes from Eulacestoma nigropectus, assembly GCA_013397775.1. Classification (NCBI taxonomy): domain Eukaryota; kingdom Metazoa; phylum Chordata; class Aves; order Passeriformes; genus Eulacestoma; species Eulacestoma nigropectus. The sequence goes on along the minus strand of VZTE01002616.1, from coordinate 1,015,212 downwards.
TTCCCTTTCTCCTGATACTGTTCAATTTTGAATACACTTTTCTTACATCTAGGAGTCTGTTTTCATTCATGTTTGTAAGACATAAAATATGATTACCTTGGTAAATAAGAAAATGCACTCTAATAACAATATTTACATTTTGGGACTTCCAGTTCCACACGGTGGTTATTTATTGCAGGACATAAAAATACCACAAATTCTTCTTCTTCAGAAACAGCACAGGTTGACTTATACTGGTTTATTTACACAAGTTGCACCTTGGAAATTTTATGGTGAACATACAGAAAGTTTTCCTTCTTCCTCTGGTCCCTTATCCTTTTGATCTCCAATCGTTCTCCTTTCTTCTCTTCTTATTTTTTAAACCTTTTTGACACCCACATGCAGTTTTGTTATCTCACCTATTTTATGTCACAGCACTATTGTGGCAGAAGGTTTATAATTATAAAATTACAGCTGCTGGCCATGTAAGATTAACTTTTATCTGGAGAAAATATAGTACATGTCATTAGAGCTGATCCAGAGGAAACTCCTTTTTTTTCCTACAATGCTTATTCCCTGCTGGACTGAACGCTGGAAGTCGCTGGCTGTGGGGCCATGGGATGGAACAACTCACACATGGCCAGGGAAGATGGGGATGTGGTAGCCAACCATTCAGGGCAACTCAGCTGTAAATGTCACCATTCATTCACTGCCTTAAGTCCCCACAAACCCAGCACATCATTTTTAAGGATCCTCTATTTGTAATATGCTGTCCCTAACTTCTGTTTCCTGCACATCCTCTCCTTTTTTAAAGAGCCATCAGCTGCCTTCCCTTAGTGCTCTCATTTGCAGGCTGCAAACTGTTCTACCAACACATATCCCAGGAAGTGTTATATTTGAAATCATGTACACTCAGAGGTGAGTGCCTGCCTGAAAGGGATGTGTATGCATGTTATCAGCTGTTGATAAGCTGCAGGTAATCTAGATAACAAACCAAAATCAAATCTAACCAACTGAAAGGCATTTCAAAGGCATCGTTATGTGACAGTGGTAAACCAGGTAAACTCACTCCCTGCTAGATACAAAGTTATCTTGCATAATAAAAGACAGGACACCTCTAATTGAGTCAGTTACGGCACATGGAGGTTGTGGTAAGTCTGCGTGAACGGAATCCTGTTGGCACACGGGACTACAAGGAGGTAATTGTTCCAGGTTTGAGTACATTTCTGAGAGGTCAGTTTTAAATAGGGCTTCTTAAAAAAATTAATCCTGATTTTGGCAGCTCTTTGAAGTGTCTTGATGCTTGGCTTGGCTTGACTGCCTGCCAAATAAACAAAGGCAAAAAGAGAAGCCAAACTGGAAGAATAGTGGGTTACACGATCCATTATCTTATATTTCCCTACAGTTCTCTTTGATTACAGTACTTTTTAAAGGTAAGGGATGCACTGTCCTGAAACACACTAATCTCTTACTGAAGGATCACTAAAGCCTAACCTAACCCTAACTTTAGCATAAGTTTCAGCTTGATGCACCTTGCCAGCTTTAAATCTTCATGAGGGCCTTGAGAGCACCAATACCAGATTCCAAAGCACATGTACGAGCATTCAGAATCCTAAAGACAAAGCAAAAGGTCTGTTAAAGAATTTAAGCCAAGAAAGGTTGCTTGAGGACTTTTTTTATGACCAAAACTCAACATTCACAGAAAACATTCACGTTTATTTCTGTTCTGAAACATGTAAGGAAACTATTCTTTTGATAGTAAAGTAATTTCTGCCAATAATGTAAAGCTACCAATGCTAAGCTTCATTTTCTGGTAATGGGACAGTGTTCTACGATGGCCGAGAAAAAAATCTGAATCTATGACAACCTGTAGCCAAACTTTTCCACTTTCATTAAATAAACAGTAATTACTTCATTTCCTGATTTTTGTGACTTTTAATAGCAAACAGTGTCTAGTATAATAGATAATAACCATGAACAAATGGAAGCTGGCAACTTGAGGCAAGTAGCAGATCATAAGAGGACTGATGTTCTGGAATAGCCTCAAATAAGAATAATGGAGCTACGAAGTCTGACTGGCTTAAAGACTGAGTTTGAGTAAACCAGGCTGCAATGAAATATCTGTTGGGCAGTGCTGAACATCAACATTACCATGCACTCACAGTTTTTCTCTTGGCGAAAATTTGCTGAGTTTAGGAGCTGATTTCTTTCTTGCTTTGGAGTAAATAAGATCAGTAGGTAAGGAGAATCCAATCTACAGCTTCAACAGAATGATTACACAAAAGTGGAACGAAAAATGAGAAATAGGAGGCATTTGTTCTTCAGAAGTTGCAAATCACTATTTATCACTGCTAAAGAGCAGTCCTCTAATTAAGCATTATTTTCTCTAGGGTTTTACAGAAATTAATTAAGCAACTTCATGTAGAAATTCCTGAAGAAGCCACAGAACCAAGTATCAGAGTCTTTGCAACAGAGCTTCCAAACCCTATATGCAGCTGATGACAGAATGATGTATACCCCATGGAAATGTAAAACTTCTTTGAAAATCCACCAATACATTTTCTGCGGTTCTTTTCTGTGGTTCCTTAGAACAAGGACTTACATCTATACTTAAAAGAGTGACGATGCATGGAACAAAACTGATAAAACTGTATTTTAAAATGTTATTTGCTGGCAGCAACTGGCATGAAATACTCTTTGTTAAATTTCAAATAATGTAGCTGTTGCTAACAAATGTAGGCATGTTGTTCTTTGAATGATTTATGCTACACTTGCTCTTCAAGTGAAAGAAACATATGCTTGTGTGAATAATTTGGAGGAAACTATCTGTCTTTTAAGGATGTCTCAGTCTGAAACACTCAAATTCAAAGCAGATGTGCTGCTATTTTGAAGAACTTGAGGGAAGCGAATTAATAAAATTATTTCCAAATGGCTCACAGCTGATGTTCTGATGGCTTCATAGAGCCTTTTATTCAGAAATCATGTAAAGCATCCTCTTCCTAAGGAGGAATCCCATTTCTAAAAAAGCAGCATGCAGTGTCCAGTGCTTAATGCAGGAAACTGGCTTGACCTTGATCTCCAGTTCTGATCCTGACTGGGTTTATCACCCTAAATAACTCCGTGCCATGTGACATGAGACCATTACCATAGGTCATTATCATAAGAGTTAACGAGGGATAAAAGATTGTGTCATAATACATAATCCATCTTTAAAGAAATGCCTAAAGTTGTATCATTATTACCTTCAATGGCAGGTACACACACAAAATTAACACCTTTTTGAAGTCCCACTGAAGGTAATTTTCCTGTTAATGATCTCATCAACACATATCTAAGCTCTATAGCCTGGGTAATATGTTAGTGGGGGAATATTGAATATTAACTATTTTCCCAATGAATTCCATTTATTTTTGTACCATGTTCAAGAAGTGCTCTTGGCTAATATTTCAACCATACATGAGTGGTTCCTATCTGCCATGATCAAAAATGTGGAATCACATTTTTCATGGATCTAACAAATGTTACCAGTCCTACTGTTTATAATAAAGATAAAATAATGTATAAAATATTAAGTTTCTGTCATGTTCAATAAATGATTCAGAATCTAATACTTTGTTACAGCTTCCTGAGATCACAGTAGATTTTTTTTTCTGGAACTAAATATTCTTGCCCTATTTAGCACCGTAAGTGCAGACCCAAGCAAGATCTGCCAGCAAGGGACACAGAGTGGAGCTGCATCCTAAGCACAAGACTTGCTGGAGGTTGGCATGAGAGCTCTGCACTGAGCTCACAGAACAGCTGTGACAGGGCTTTTACAGTCAGCAGAACAACTGCTGTGAAATGGGCTAAAACATCCAATAAGGACACAAATTAAAATAAATGTCATTTTATTAAAAAAACCCTTTTTTTTTTGCAAGGCCAAGATCATGCACATTCGTGTGAAGCATAAGGAATTTTATTTCCTGGACAAAGTGTTGTCTTCAGGACAACTAATGCTGGGTTAAATTACAATATAATAATATTTACTGGATCACAAACATAATGGGTCTGATGTATTGTACAGAGAGATCTCTGCAAGTATACGAATCAACATAATTAAAAAGATGGAAGAAAATCTGAGTAGTACGTTGAGGAAAAATAAATTAATATATGTAAAACCAGGTTTCCCTTCCTATCAGAGAAGTGAGAAATCTGTTTTCAAGCCATGACATAATCCCTGATTACAGTGGTTTTCTGCTTTTGCAGGTGTAATGAAAAGATTTTCATGTTCTCTGTTTAAATAAGCTTTAAAGTCTGCCATAATTACAGCTCTGCAGATGGCTAATTCAGTAGTATTTATGCAGCAAATGCTCTTTAAATAGTAAAAATTTACAAGACAGCAAATACAGTCATTAATTTGTGGCCATTACATGTATCAATGATTCCAAAGGAAAAAAACATCTCAATTGCCACTCAGATGGATCAGGTGTTTTGAGTAAGAGCTTCACTCACTTTATTGCATCTCCTCAGTATTAAAAAAGGGAATAATTCAGCATCATTATCAGTCATGAGAAAAATAACCATAGCAGGAATTCGTAAGAGCATTATCAACCTAGCAAATGCTACTGGTGTGTGCTAGGATAAATGTGCTGCTCCATACTTACAATTGCATAACCCACAATCACACTGCTCAAACACTGTTAAGTTCAAAGGAGTAAGGCAGAAGAAAATGGGAACGCATTTTGGATGTAAAAAATACATTTGGACAAAGGCCTATCAAAGAGAAGGCAGCTGAACAACAGCTGCAGAACTGAGAAACACCAGAGAAGGATTAGAAAGGGAAACAAGTAATGCCACTGTTCATAACTCCATTTATAAGCTGTGAAAAAAATCATACAAGAAAAGGAGGTGCAAATTTTGAAAGATGCAAAATATGAGGGTCAAAAGTCAGGTAGAAAATCATTGCTGTGCTGGAAGACAAAAATTCATTTACTTTGACTGAATGGCAAAATCTGAGGTACACTATTCTACAACCAGCACACAATTCTTTCCTTCTCCTCCAACATAATTCTAGCATTGTATTTACAAATTGCACATGGCAGATAATGGAGACACAACATTATCTACTGCTGCCAGTGAAACATGAATTATTTCAGTATTTCCCACACTGAGGATCATCAACACCGTATCAAATCACTCTCTGCTCCACATAATACAATGCAGAACAATAAAAATACTCCATGCACTTGGTTCAGGTCAGTAAAAAATATCTCAAATATCACTAAAAAGTAGATAGGAATGTTTTCTACTTGAAGTCATAAATGAATAATTCAAAATGGAAAAACACATCTCCAGAGTTTATACAACGAGACAAAACTACTGTCTTCGATAGAAACGCTGGGCTAGGGTTTTATTTTATTTTGCAGGTGACATTTCACTCCATGTTTACCCACATTACAGTTTAAGATTAGCGGGATATTTGCATCTTTAATGCTTGTCCCCTGTAAATCCAATGAGCAGCTTATTTACACATGGAGATATAATAAGGTCTTTAATTTTCCTACTAAACGTATCTCCAGAAACTAGACTCTTAGGGCACGTGTATTTCGAAACCTGAGAATCTGCTGCAGTTTACCAGCAAAGCAGAAATAAATCCTGGAGAATCTCCACATGTCAAGAATGTACATAACAAATCTCAATCTGAAAGGAAAATATTTGTTCTGGTGAACCACACACACACTTGAGTGGCACGAGTTCAGCAGCGATGCAAATTGCCTTTTTTGAATGGTACTAAAACCATCTTTTGATTGTTCTTTCATTTTTTTATGGCAAACTCAGGGTGCTATCAGAATCTTTGCTTTCTGCCAGTATTTTGTTCAGTGCATTAAAATGTAGCCATTTGTTGTAATTTTTTAGCCCAATGAAGTGTTAATGTCACACTTGGGTATCCGTGATGAAAAGAAGCAAAAGGAAGAAGTGTAACTGGTACAAATGAGCAATAAAAACTGCTGGAGGTCTTTGCTGAAAACACAGATTGCTTTCAAAATCCTTACTTTTCACCTACTTATTACTCAATTCACTCAATTACATCTATTAGACAAAGCACAATCGCCCTTGTAACAATTCCATAAACAGTGGTGGCAGATGCATACAGCCTTAATGGACAGGAGAAACTTGGCATGCTAAGATAAAACTCTTGAAAGAAAGGTTTTACACAAGCTGACTTTGATTTTTTTAATAAAATTATTAAAAGAACTGTGAGTTAGGACATAACTGATCCTTAAGCAATGGTCCATTAAGAATAAAACCCACCTAACTGGAGCAGAAATGACAGCCTGAGCCCTTGTACGCCTCTTTTCGGCTTTAATTTTAAAGACTGAAGACACAAACTGTGATTTTAGTGACTCTTTTAGGTTTGGAAATTTTGGAGGAGCATCCCAGGGTATTCTAGGAAATCCTGCATCCTTACTACTGGATCCATCTTGTATCAACAGCATCCATCAAATCTATAAATTAGACCTGGACCTGAAGGAATGTGACACTTTCAGTATGACTGGAGATCTTACTGCACTGTGTGCTATGCCTGATACTCCATGAGGTTTGCTTCATTATCTCTTTTCTTGGCAATATTATTGTACACTGAAGAGCTCTGCCTTTCAACACAGGGAGGGGCTCCCTGTGTGAGCACCTGAGGAGCGCACACACAGACCTGACAGATGCATCAGGCTGACAGCTTGTCAGAAGCTGTGGGGATCAGCAAGTATAAGAAGTACAACAAAACATACAAGGACCAGGGAGAACCCTCTTACTGAGCCTAGGCAAACACAAGGTTTGAACTCAGTGTTTATGAACACCAGGAAGATCCATGCTGTCTTGCTATCCCTGATATCTCCGGTGCCAGTGTTTTGGTCGGTATTTCTGTAGAGGGAAAAGCATGCAAAAGCATGACAGCAGACATGATCAGTATTTATGGAATCTTTCTACAGCTCTGGTGAGGCTGACCATCTCATAGAGAGGACAATATGCTTGAAATCTTCTTCTTTTCCCCTGCACAGGGCCTAAAGTAACAAAGCCTCTGTTCTTACATTAACCTTGTACATGCCACTGGTGTGTAACCTATGATTATTACCTCTAGCGGCAAAATGTGATCACCAGAAAACACACAGAAATGCTCCACAACAGTATACATTGTAAGAGTGGAAAGCAAAAAATGGCTAAAGGTAAGAAACAAACTGATTTCTGCTGATTATTCCATTAAAATAATGACAAATTTTAAATCCAAAAGATTATCAATATTATGTTATGAGAAACAAAGAGAGATAAATGAAAAATACCAACAGCAATCCTGTTTTATTCCTACATATTTATTCTGGGAATAGAAAATCTACCCAGGGTTACCACTGGGAATCAAAGAAATTCTTCAGGTACAATAAAACTCAGCAATTTTCTCCTAACCCCAAATCAAGTCCCAGGGTAACTTTTGCAAAGCAGGATATTCCTCAACCTATTATTTTTCATTCTGCCTAAATTTCTGGATAAGACTAAAATACCTTGATGAAAGCTGTACTTGTGTATTTCCAGCTCAGCTGGAAAGAGAGATCATGGGGAACGTGTGCTGTTGTCAAATTTGCAGTTCAATGTCAGGAAGTTCAGTTGAGAGGGATGAGCATCAAAACTACAGCCTTTACTGACACTATTGAACAACCTGCCAATGTCAATCATGATTACTTAAATTTAATCAAATATCCTAATCCAATTATTTAAAAAAATTAGTAATTTGAATTCTGTTAGTAAGTTTGATTAATATTACTTCTCATTATGCCCAAATATTGCCCTATGACATTGACTGGAATGAGGCATTTATTTTTTTTAAGTACATATATATAGTAAGAGACTACAGCTATGGGAATGTGCGTGCAAACCACAGAAAAAAAATGATACATAAAAGATATATCAGTTCCCCTGTAGTGGAGAAGCACAAGCAGGTTGCAATCCTCCCGCAATAAAGAAAAAAATCCACCTTTCTTTTTAATTCAAGTCCTAGGACAGAAAAAATAGTATAGATCCAGAGAGCTGTGAATTAGGACAAACACAAGGCTAAAAATGATGCCTAAAACTTCAGCAAATTTGTCAAGTGCTTTGATTGAGGTTGAGAATATGAGTCCAAATGGGTATACAGGAAGCAATCATTTTTTCATGAAGAATACGTCCTTTACTGTGCACACAAATTCTTCCTTCAGAAGGCTGTAAATTACAGTATTTATGGAATCTTAATGATCTAAACACAGTTGGAGCCTGAAGGTCAAGGCTGCAAACTGCATCCTAAATTTCTGTTTACAGATGAAGCACAGTATTTATTGCTGTACTGCTTGTGCTGCTATAGTTAAAGGGCTGCCAGCATTTCCATTATAAACCACTATTTCAGGGGTTTATAACTTGCCTATCAATCTTCTGACTGGGATGAAACATGGCATACAAGGTCCTGGCTGTGAGACGGGTTTTTTTGTTTGTTTTTTTTTACCAAATGACAAAAAGAACAAGCTTAGAGTTTTACAAGCAAAAAAAGAAAGAAAAAAAAAGTGTATCAGGTTTTTCAAGTACTTCTAGTGTTCTCGGGAAACAATTATAGCTTCAGAATACAAAACACATTCACATAACTTCATCAACTAATAGAAGGACTTTCAACCCCTAAAAAATGAAAAATAATCTAAACAAGACTTATGGTTAGATGCTTTTTATTTTTTAATTAAGCAAACGTACTTCAGATTTTAAATGGCAGCAAAGGACATCAGACATCTAACAGTGTCCTTGATTCTGTTTATCTGTGTAGATTTACCATTAAGGGTAACAATGACACACCTTGGCACAGTACAAAGGGTGTATTCTTCTTAAATGGCATCTAAATGATGATACACAAGGTGTCCTTTACTGTTGAATATTCCAGATGATGTCAGGTAAAATTTTTCAGAGTAAAGTCAAAGCCAATGTTTTCTCCCAGACTTTGAAATCTTGTACTGTTAAATCTTGTATCAAATTTAATTAAATTGGAGGGCAACAAGTACAACATTTTCACTTCCACACTGTCTACTTTGCCAGCACGAAAGTACTTTTGCTCTGTACCAAAGTACTGCGGAGAGCAGGTGAAAAATTTGTTACATTATGTCTGTGTATCTAGCAATTACATTTTGGTAAATAACAAACTTAATAATGCAAGCATTGCAAGAATTCAAGTATTAGAAGATGTGAAAATCTCTCTTATTGGAATCCTAAGTTTTGACATAATTTATTTTTTCAAATAAGGAGCTGGGCCAGATTCAACGATGTTGAATGTTGCTGTTGCAATGCAACACGTACATATTACGTTATTATTAAACAGTTTTAGGGCTCCTCTGCAACACCGTACCAGTTCAGACAAGACAGACAGCATTGCTAAACCTGGAATATTAGACTTTATCTAATCCCATTTTGTCTTATTTCTTTGTATTATAAATCCAGTTACAGCAGGACAGAAGTAAATTAGCCCCTCCTCAAACGTAATTATTCTATTTCCTTTATTACAGCTGTAGGGCTTTAATTCACTGACACTGTTGAGTTCCCCGTAACTACCTTTGTTTTTTTTATCTTTGCTTTTGTTAAAAGATGACTTCATTTGTTTTATACCATTGCTAATGACTGGAAGAATCTCTTCTTCCTGTTGCTGGAGCTTTCTCCTTTCCTTTCCTGCCTCTACCACGTGCCTGTTTTATGTCCACTTTACACCATCACTCGCATGAGACATTGGATAACCTTTTCCATCAACTGACATCAAAATACTGTTTTGTTACTTTAGCTGGTTCTGGTGAGAGAGAGAGACCTGCAGACTTCTTTCTCAGAAAGTAAAAGATGGGATGACTACGACATCTTAAAACCAACCTGGGTAGTGCAGCTGACTACACATCAGGAATAATTCCAAGCAGAGACAAGATGTTATGAACAGTGACTGACTCAGGCCTCCTCATTAACTGAACTGTACTGCCTTTAACTCGCTGAAATGCATCCAAGAACGCTGCTATATAATTAAATATGTTAAATAATGCTATGGAGTATCTTGTATAATTCTGAATCTTCAATGGACTGTACAAAGTTTTAAATAAAATATAGGTGGAGCTTGCCAAGCAGTATTAGACTTCAAAATATTTTCTTTGTCTGAAAGCTTCCTGTACCATCTGACACACGTTTCTGCCACGCTGCCTGGGCTGCCATCACGCTGTACGTCTTGTTAGCAGCAATGTCATGACAGAAATGCTACAGTGCTGCATTCTAATGACCCCCTGCATTGTAATGAATTAATGTTTTCTGCAGAAAGGATGTGATAGGAAAAAAAAATAGCTTTAATCTTGGGTACTCGCTGAGGTTTTCTTTTTAAAGACAGTTCTGCAAACCAAGCAGTGTTGAATCCCATTTGAGCTCAACTGCAGAAGAACACCGTGCACCATACCTGTAAAGTCCTGGAGGAGCTCGGTGAACCAGGAAGCTTTTCTCCAAGCCTTGTAGCACATCATTGAGCATCCTGACTCTGACAGGAGCTCGCTCCTTGGGGTCATTGGCCGGGCGCATCTCGTCCGACTGGAACAGTTCCGCCGTGTCCCTCAGACGTGATGCCGCTGCCAGCAACTCAGGAACGCCTGCTTCATCACCTGGGAACAGGGACAGCAAGACAGTCGCCAGTGATTCAGAGACCACTTATTACTCTTGCTTCCAAGTCAAAATTAATAGTCCAATTAAAACCTGAGCCTCTTTGTCTCCTGTGAGCAGCACGGAATGGGTCAAGGGAAGCCATAGATCATTCCGTGTAACCTCTGATCAGTTTCTCAAAGATCAATTTGGGCTCTGATGCTTTAAGATCTAATAAGCTGTGAGGAATGATTTTGGGGTACAGCTTGAAATTTAGCATTGAAAAGACAAGCATGCAGGAAGCAATGGTTATAAATCAAGAACTACAACATTTCCTTCTGACACTGCATTTATTCAATGCCATTCGATGCTATTGCTCTCAAGTCTGAAAGCCTATGCTTGGATTCCATAATGACTGCCCTATAGAATATTGTAATATGCAGAGTTTAATTGAATTTGATTCAACATTTTAGAATCTTAGAGGTTAACATCAATTGCAGAGGGTATGTGAAATTGCTCCTCTTAATCACTTAATTCATATGCCAATGAGCCAACTTTAATTGATATCCTAATGCATATTCTAATCCAGTCAATATTTTCAAAACTTTTTAAACTTGGAGTATTAACTATTGCTTTGTTAGCAACCCTACTGAGACAGCAAAAGAATAAAAGGCTGCAGCACTTAGGAGCACACCACAATTTCAGTATTTCCCTGTTTCTAGTCCAGAAAGAGAAATGTGAATTGGAGCACTGTGAATGTGCAGCCTCCTCCCACCTGCAGTGCAGGTGAAGAGCGTGGCCTCCTTTCCCAATGTGTTCATGGACTGCCTTCATCTTTACAAGCACACAGACAGAGAAAGCAGATCCTGAACCTGATATAAAGTCAAAAGTAGTATCAGTCAGCACAAACATTTCCAGGATGCAGAAATTATCTTTAAGGCAAAAATTCACTTTGCCTATTGACAAGCAATCCACCTATCTTTAGATCTTTCAAATAATGCTTTGATCAACATAAACCATGCAGCCCTAGAACTGTCTCACCTCTACCTGAATGTGCAAACCTCAGAGAGTTCAGTACCTTAGGGACTGAGATAATTAAGCCAAGAAAAGTCGTTCAAGACTCAAGTTCAATGAATTTTAAACTTCCTTGTCTAAGATATACATGGAAAAATCACAAATAGTAATTGGAGAACACTGACACGGTTTAACCTTAGCTGGCAAGTAAGTACCATGCAACTGCTCACTCACACCCCCTGGCTTCCCTGACGGAATGGGGAGAAGAACCAAAAAGTTAAAAGCCATGGGTTGAGATTAGAACAGTTTAATAATTGATATGTAATGATGATGATAATAACAGTAGTAATAATAGTAATAATATAGCAACAAAAAGGGAGAAAACCAAAAGAGAGACATAAAACCCAAGACAGACAAGGGATGAGCAATTTTACCTGGCCGACCATGTTCAGCCTGGCCCCAGCAGCAATCAGCCTCCCTGGCCACCTCGCCCCAGTTTAATCACTAAGCATGTTCTCTGGTATGGAATATCCCTTTGGCCAGTTCAGGTCAGCTGTCCTGGCCATGCTTCCTCCCAGCTTCCTTTAACTCCTGTCTGGCAGAGCACAGGAAACTAGAAAGTCCTCAAGGACTTTCTGCAACAGCTAAGCAACAGCATCAGTGAGTTACCAACCTTAATCTCATCCTAAATCCAAAACACAGTATCAGCTACTAGGAAGAAAATTAACTCTGTTTGAGTCAAAATCAGGACAAACATCAACCCATTTCTCAAATTATTTATGGAGTTTGAAAGGTGAGCACATAACAGAAATGGAAAAGCAAAGAGGTATAACTAAGAAATCCAAGGAATTGCCTGAATGTAACATATTCTCCCTCTCATATGGAAGAAGAGATTTGCAATTGGATACATTCCAGCAAAGGAAAAGGAGTTCATAGATCCCCACATACTCCTGTCATTCAGCTGACTAGCACATTCCAAGCTAGCAAAACATGAAATGATCCAGAATACACGGAGAGACAAGATGCTGGTGTGAGAGAAACTGTCAGATTTCCTGAGGTATCAAGATGAATTTCAATAATGAACAGAAGCTCCCTGGGAGAAGACGAGTGGGAGAAGATGGTTTATGTCTGCCCTGGTTTGGGACAAGGTTTCTTTGCTAATGGCACTTGACCAATCCACCCTTCCCTAATTAGAATGGGCAACAGGCGTGGTGGTACCTTGATATAAAGGGCTGGTATGTCTCTGAGTATGGAATAATTTAAATTCTGATCAAGTTAGTTTGATGCCTCAGAAAAATATTCTCCAAGCATATAAGCTTGGTACATTTGGGATATTTTGCAAAATATGATTATCATTAATTTTCAAATCTCCGGCAAACATCCTGTACAGCTGAAGAACTTTCCATTCCCATGTAATGGCAATAATGGGATAATGCAGGCCCTGTGCATACCTTACCCTGGGACTTGTGTCCATATGGAAATGTTTCGATTCACCCTGCTAGAAAGAATCCTTTGGTTTCAGCAAAGCACTTCGGATTCCAAGTAATGTAAAACATTTATAATTTTTATTCTGAATCTCATATAAACAATTGAAAATGTCAGCTTTGCCTTTTCAATAGGGAAGGTGAGATAAAGGGAAAATCCATCTTTCTGTATTTAGAAATGAAGCCAACCAGACCATTCTTTTAAACATAAAAATCCTGTAAATGCTCTCACTTGTTCTCCACAGCCTCTGAACCAACTCTGTCTTTGTTTTACACTCTAAACCACTTGGTAGAAAACACACAGCCCAGGCCCTTTTTCAGTACTTCAGTACAAAACCTGCAAGTGTGGCCAGTGTTACCTCAGCCAGCTAAGGACAGAACAGGCATCACAACACACTGAACTGCACCACCAGGGGAAACTAATTTATGCTTTTCTCAGGCTGAGAAGATGGGAATGGAAGGGCAAATGATGCTTCAAGAAAACCCTGCATTAACTAATGATGTCTTAAACACCTTGTGATGCTTCTACAGAGAAAATCAAGCACAAGTGTTACTTTGCTTAAGAGAAAACAATACCACATTATTATATTTTGTGTTCTTTGTCCTTTTGTCTCCAGTATGAATCATGATGAATCATCTAAGCTAGTTGTTTAGTTGCTATAAAAATAAAATTGCAAATACAAGAAAGTCACTCAAGAGCATGTACACTCTTGATCAGGGAATTACACTGTTGAATTTCATTGCACTTGCTAAATGTAACTGGATCCTATTCAGAAACAAGTTCCACCAAATAGATATTTATTTTCACAGACACTGAGTACAATAGCCTTTCCCTGTGTAACTGATTGCCCTTATGAAAAGCACAGCTAGAGATTTAACATTTTTAAATTATGTTTGTGCCCCTGTTATGAAAGTACTTGCCTACAAGTACTTGTAGGAAAGGGAGCACAGACAAATCAGCATTTTAAGGCACGATGCTTGCTCACCATGTATGTAAACATGGGTTTGCCTGTAAGAGAGAAGGGAAATTGCTTCAGGTTTTGATTAGCTTGCAAATTCAGAATCAGCAATGATGTGCTGCTGCACTCACTAGGAAAATTTTTCATGCTCTACAAAATAGGATGAACAGACCTGGCAGCAGAAAATCTAACGGGAAAGCTTTGTAGGAAGCACCCTAAAGGGGCAGAAACACAAATCCACAGATATCCTTAGTGCAAGGAATATGTTGCCATCAGCTTCAATTTTGCTACCATGACTGCTATAGCCCAAGTAAACTAATCTGGTGTTGCTCCAAGTCTTTTTTCAAGTAAGTTATGCAAAAGAGGAATGTTGTGACATTTTACTACGTGCATGTCAATACAGGAGCCTGGATAAGAGCAGGCTCCAGGGAGACTTTATTGTGCTCTTTCAACACTTAAAGGGCACAAACTTTAAGAAAATTTGGGACAAACTTTCGAAATAGGACAAGGAGTAAGGGTTTTAAACTAAAAGATTAGATTTAGACTAGGTGTAAGGAAGACATTTTTTACAATGAGGATGGTGGAACACTGGGTTGCCCAGGGAGGTGGTGAATGCCCCATCCTGGAAACATTCAGTGCCAGGCTGGATGAGGCTCTGAGCATCTTGATCTACTGGAAGGTGTCCCTGCTCATTGCAGGAGAGTTGGAGAAGATGACATTTAAAAGGTCCCTTTCAAGCCAAACTATTCTATGATTCTATGAAGTTAGCAACGACTTTGTACAGAGCTGCTGAAACTTTTGGCCTACTAACACTGAATAGATGCTCATCCTTGCCCTTCAGTACCAAATGTTTGTCCATGGAAAATGCATTTTGCCATGATTGTTTCTTTGAAGGCTGAAGAAAGGTACTAACATATAATAACCTTGAATGGATGCTGAAGACAAGATGCCAGTGTCTCATGACAAAGGAGATATTTCTGTCATCTATACAGATTTGTTTCATTTTTCACCTGTGTTGCAGTCAAGAATAATGGGTGGGAACAGTAAAGTGGGAAACTTTCTGAACATTACAGACAGGTGGAGAGAGTAACTCTGAAAAGCACCCAAAATGATCAGGGAAATACAGTCAAGCAGGTAAAATGATGCCAAGCTGAAGAGCAGCAGATAGCTGTAGGCAATGAGCACGCAGCCATCAAGTAAATGAGAGCTATGTTTCTGTATTGATTTTTCTAAGGACAGAGAGTTTAGCCTGATGTTTTGAAATGTATGGGTAGAGACAGGGCTGTGGAAAGTCACACAGACTTTCCTGGAAATGACTTAACGTAAACCAGACTATTTTAAACTTCTGCTAGTGCTGCCTACTTTTATCACCCCAAGTACTTCAGCTGCTGTAACATCTGTAAAACATCCATTCTGGGGAGAAGAAAGGGCCTAACTGATAGGAAGCCACACACAGTTGACATTGCGTCAGCCAAAGAGCTTTAAATCACAGCTCTTGCACTTCTGGAAAACCAGAAAATCTCATCCATCCTTAATTTGTCTTCATAAGCCTCCCCCTCTCAGCCAATGCCTATTGGAAATGGCTACAATTTGCTCCAGCAGCCTGTGCTGACAGCCACAAGTGAGGAATCTCACCTCGCCTGCCTGGTGCTGCACAGCCACAATTCAGGGTCGGGGCACAGGCACCGATTTTGAAAGGTTTGCACGAGTCCAAGTGACTGGCAATAAGAAATGACAGCTCCAACAGTACCCAAGCAAGGGACACCATCAACCCGGCTGACTTTATTTTTGTCAGCTGGGTGGCTGAACTTGTTATTGCTGAGACAGTCAGATGCAAAGGTAGAGAAACGCTTTTAATCCTAATGAGACACCTGAGAATCTCCATCATCAACCCCCGAAACTTGCTGTAATAGACACTAGATTTTAAAGATGGGCTAGAAGGAGCACAGTGCTTTCAGCAGAAAATACAAATACGCTCTGGATAAATAAAAAATGCTTCTATACAAATGATTGTACATTTTTACTTGCATATACACACAAAGCACTTCAACAGGAGTGCTTTAAAGCACCGTTTGTATCATTCCAGATTTGACATCTTGTCTGCACCCTACCTCAAAAGATAAATTGGATTTTCATAGGATACAAGGCCTAGCAAGATATTCATGTATTTGATTCAAGTTGCAGTGGGTCTTGATTTTAAATGTATGGAAGGCAAAATACCACACAACTACCAGGTGCAGCTAATGAGAATATTCTAAGCAGTCACCTATTTATGAATTTGTCTAAAATATCACATCTGTGAATAGACAGGCAACAGCCCAACTAGCCCTGGGGACCTGGATTTCAGTCCTGGAACCCCCATCTCCTATCATTTATGACCACAAGGTTTCCTGTTCAACATCAGACCATCAGCAGATGCACAAAAAGAAATCTCTCCAGCCCCAACCCTTCCTTTCAGATAAACCCAAAAGCAGTGGTTTGTTTCCAGGAGTTCTGGTGTGTGCAAGGGGAGAGAACACATGTCACTTAACAGCCTCCTCCCCATCCTTCTGAGGAACAGGCCACGAGCCATATGAATGTGCTGGGGATGACATAATTTGCCATCCACACTATCCTGAATGTAAGAAATGGTCTGTAAAGTGCTGAATAACATCCCATGGAATTTAGCAGAGTTAATAGTAAAAAGACCCACCACATTACAGAGTTAAATACTTTAGAAACACAAATAACTTCAGTATTAACAAGTATCAGGCATACACAACCTTTTGTGAGTACATCCAGGAGACTGCAAAACAGTGACTCAAATATTTACACAAAATTTGACTTCAATCATGTGAGAAAATCCAACAGGCAATAAAATCTGTGTTCAAGGAATTGGCTGAACCAGATCCCAGAGGCAGAAAATTAAGCCTAATGAAGAAATCTTTTACATGCCATGCAGATTTACCTTCACCTTTTCTACATTTACAGTTTGCATTGAGTGGGAGAAGGAAACAGCTTACTAAGACATTCCAACTTCGAGCAGGAATGTTTGGACAACATAAAATCTTTTGAAGAATGAATAAACCCATGAGCCATGTAAAAAAGTACAACTTCTCATTTAAGTAATTGAAAAAGGACCATTGTCTTAATGTTTTCCAAAATGAAAAGAAACTGTTCTTTTATACAAGTCAGAGACAGACGAGACATGAAAGCCATGAGAAAAATCATTAAACAAAACTCCAAAGTGAACAGCTGAGAGAAAATTTATCCTGCTGGCCCTACAGCCTAGGAAATAATTTTCTCTCCCCTGAAGTGGTGGAGATAAATGATCTAACTGAAGTTGGAGAAAAAAAGTCAGTTTAAATCAACGTTTCCAGTTACTCAAAATAAAGAAAAAAGGAAGAACAATAGAAGACATCTCATGTTCAGTTGAAGGAATACCAGCTGAGCCACACTTTTCATTTGATGATCCCCTGTTGTGTTTAGGCTGAACTAAACCAATGTTTATGTGGCACAACAGAGCTAAAATTACTTGTCTTTTTAGATGCTCACTGATTCCAGACCAATACTTGCCTACTGACTCCTACGTCTTCACAATGATGGATGGCAAAGTTTAAAGAAAAGGTATCATACTTCTATGAGTATGTGTTACAGAAAAGTGGTGCTTCATAGTGTAGGGAGTGAATGAAATGCAGGAGAAGCACGTCAAGATTGCAAAAAGTCTTTACATTTGAGATACGATCTCACAATCTGCTCAAGGATAGGTGAAGTTTGGGTGTGATTTTACAGAACTTACTTCTCTGTTTAACAGATCAACTTGAGAGTTTCATAAACCTATAAACAGAGATGTTTTTCAAAGGTCTTAGGACACTACAGGTAATCTGTACTGCTTAATAGACAAAGTAACATCAGAAGAAATAGAAAAACTCTATACCTTTATTTAGCAACAAAACCTGCATTTTATTCAGCATTATATAATGACCCTATTTAACTAGTAAAATCACTGGCTATTATTCAAGTATTGAAAATACGTATCAGGGATTAGGTGATCCTTTTTTCCCCCCCTGTATTAATGAAGAATGATAGTCCTCTAATGAAAATTACCTTTCAGACTGTTCTGAACTTCTAACGCGATGTCGAGGGCATTAAACGGCAAAACTGGATCACTGGCAATTTGCAAAGTCACTTGTCCTGTTAGCTGAAAAATACAAAAAGACCCAAAAGCCAGTCAAATTATTTCCAGCAGATTTAATAGCCAGCACTTCTTTTGGAATAGCACATGTTTTCATTACACTGGATTTTCAGGGAAATGTGATTAAAACCCCATAAGCACATATTTATGAAAAGAAATATGACAGGGCCATTGCCTTTCTATACAACATTACAAAATGTTCAGAGAATACAATTCACGACCACACACAAGAATTCTGTGCAGTGTGTCCTCTCTGGACCCAGGATGCTGCAGGAGTCTCTGAAGGACCTTTTTGCTTTGTTTTCAAATAAAATATCTCAATACTCTAAACATGGGAATGAAGTTTACAGTTTTACTTAGTCCTCTGGCCTTAGCTATCGGATTTTGAGAGTTTTCACAACTAAAATAAAGAATCACAGACATTAATGATCAGAAGATCAAGCCTAGGGCTAAATGCAAGCTGACCTGAAAAACCACTGCCTTTTGAAGTGTTATGTGGCAACTTGATGCACGCAGATGTACAACTTCCAGACTGGACAGAACACTGCTTTCTCTCAGTAACTCAGGGAAGGAAATTCCCCAAAGAGAACTCTCAGTCCACTCCAGACTAGACATCAGCACCTGTCACAAAAACTCAATGGCATGAATGCTTCTTTTTGAACAGTTCACAGATAAGGCAGGGGCTGAGTGGCCTGAGAGCTTTTTGCTGCTTACAGAAGGTCAGTTCTCCAGCTCGGGGCTTAGACACGCTACAGCGGCTGTGTATAGAAATACATCTTTCTGCTGAACTATACCTAGCTGTGATTAAACAGAGGATTTCAGTCTCCAGGCTGCCAAGTCCATCATTGTTCATAGGAGCTATAAAAACACACTGACAAAAACATGCAAGAAACTTTCATTCATCTTCTTCCTATCTTGATATTGCAAAAGGGAAAAAATACCTGTAAAGCTGTGCTCTAAAATGGAATGATGGCTGCAGGTGATGGTGACCGTGTTGATAAAAATGTGGACTGAATAGAATCATATTGTACAAGTCTTCCCAAGGTGTTGGGGGAGCAAGAATAATATCTATCCTTCAGAAGCAATATGATAGTTTCTGTGCCAAAAGTAGCATTTTAATTTTCCAATAGAGGGTAGCGTGAAAAGACAACAAGCCTTAGTAATATTAAAAACAATGGCACAGCAATAGAAAAGGAAAACCATCTCCCAGGAAAGTGGATGAAAGCAGGGTAATATCAGAAATACAAGTTTCCTGGAGAAAGATAATAGAACCTCGTGACATTTCTCAGAAAGCACTGAAGAAATGATCTGGCCACAGACTGGTTTGGGCACAGAGACTGAGGGAACACGCTGTATATCAGACTGCAGCCCACATCTGAGCACAGATGTGCTCTGAAGCTATTGAGATTTACCTCTAGAGAAAACAATATCACAGAAGGCATGAAGAGAAAACACCCCCTACCATATATACAGAGAGAAAATATAGCGAGGAATAATGTTATGTCAGGCCATTATCGGGAAAAATAAAGAACTAAGAGTGAACTTTAAGATGAAAAGTACTGTGTCTGGACATCTGTGTTAAAGCATTACACAGTAACTTCTCATGAAGAAACGCTCCCAAACTTCCCAATTCTTCAGGCCGTAAGTGCTGAAAAACCATTACATTTTCTACCAGTGATTATACACAAAAAGTGTCTGGATAGCATTAAAAAACATTGGTCTTAGAGATATCACAGAGGTATTACGGAAATACAAAAAATCAAACTGTTAGGGCAAACTAAAACTTGTACAAGGCTGCACCCAAACCTGGCCCAGATAATCCAGCCATAAGCAACTGTAAAAAATCTGGTTCTAAATGTTCCAATGCCACACAAAATCCTTCCATGTCCTGCGTGGAACTCTTTCAATTTATACTGCCCAGAACACAAGCACTCTGTGACTTGCTACAGATAAGCAACTGTGGCAATGAAACAACATCCTAATAAAAAGCAGGTATTCTACAGGGACCCCAAACCCACTGAACCCCAGGACAGCAACATATCACACAAAACATTTAAATTCTTCCTCGACACCCCATTTCTGCAAGAACTTTCACTAAATGGTAATACAAATACATATTCATAGGTATTTCAGGAAGGGACATCAACAGTTACACATTCTTGCAGATACTTTACAATCTGTTACCACAATGTTTAAGAACAGAAAAGCAAGGAAAAAATGCTTCTTTTCTGAAGCACAAAGTGGCATTTAAAGAGGATAATACCTCTTATAGTAAGCATCTTTCCTTTTTATCATTATCTCCTGCAGAATCTGGCTTCGTTTTTGTAAGTTCTTGCCTTATTTCTATTTCTTCCAAGCAATTTTTGTTTGCTTTTGACTGTAGAAGACCAAATCTGTTTTCTTTTTCCTATTTAAATAAAGTGATACCATCCAAATCTTATGACTGACTGAAGCACTTTTGGAAATTTTATAGAGTCTCTGTCTAACGCTGCAGACATCTGTGTGTTAGTGAATAGGTAGCAGTGGTGTTTATTAAATCACGTACTTCGTGGGCTAATCTGGAAGAAATCAATCACGTAAAGGAAAGCTCAGAGCATTGATTTGAACAGAGTAAGTAATAATGCTGCAGAAGCATATATCAAAGCCCCATAAAACAGCAAGACAGAAAAGGCTACTGATTTCTTATTTATAGTCTTATTTTTGGATATACCATTCCCCTGAGTGCAACACTGAATATACATGGAAAATAAAGACAAGCTTCTGCCCCCTTTTCCCAGGTGAAAAATGGATCAGACTGACTACTGAATTATTAAATGCAAGAATAATTTAGCAAAGAGTAAAGACAACAATTTCCTCATGAAGTGAAAAGCTAAAATAGCGTGATTGATTCTATTCCCATACTGAAGTGGTTAAAACACTAATGACAACTTCTCAAATAGCATTTATACATCATACACATACAATATACACAATAATTGATGTAACATTTACATAATTATCAAGTCTAAGAAAAATCTTAGAGTTCAAATGCTAATTCATCCCATAATGATTTTCTTATTTTAAAAAGAAAAAAATAATGATTAACACTTCCACTGCACTTGGCCGTGGGAAAGGTATTCTTCAGTAAATGAAAATGTATTTGGTGAACTTCCAATTACTTTAAAAATAACTATTAATATAAAACATAACAATAATTGTAGAGTTATACTGTATTTCTTCTCTATGAGGGTGGTGAGGCCCTGGCACAGGTTGCCCAGGGAAGCTGTGGCTGCCCCATCCCTGGAATTGTTCAAGACCAGGTTGGACGGGGCTTGGAGCAACCTGGCATAGTGGAAGGTGGGGGTGGAAGAAGATGAGCTTTAAGGTCCCTTCCATCTCAAACCATTCTGTGACTGTATGAATACTGCAAAACAAATCTGAATATTTAAAATAGGTTTATACCAAAGTAACATTATTTCAAGGCCTTTTACCTTAAAGCATAAACATCCTTGTAGGAAGGAAATAACTGCTGTCCCTGCCTTTACCTCTCTGACACTGTGCAGATCCCAAAAGACAAAAAAAACCCCACAAACTTCCAAAAATGCTAGTGTTTAAGATTATTCAGTATCATGTGACACTTCCAAATGAAGTTGTAGGCTCTTCTCTCTTCCAAAGTTTTATAAACTATTCATTCAGGAACTATATATTCTTGCAATTCTACTCGACTTACAAGCCTAATTTGACTACAAAATCCAGTTTTTGGGAACATCAGGTGGATCCAGAACACTTCCTACAGGACTGTGACAAAAAAATAATACCTGGATTAAACACACACAATATGTTCCTCTACATAAATGATAAATATACTTTATCTTTTTATCTGTTTTACAATGCAAATAAGGAAATGAAATAGAGTTCGGGGGAATTCATCAAAGGTTTGGTTGGGGTTTTTTTGTATGTCACAGCTGTATTCTCAGGTATTTAAACTCAGTTTTCAAGACAACTTGCTTCCTCAAACATCCAAGTTGCCTTCTAGCAAAACAAAGCATGTCTACTGGCAAACAAATTTTTTTTTTTTTTTAAATATGAATGCTTTAAGCCCAGGCTAGATGAACGTGAAAGGCTCCACACAGTCTCTCTTACAGAGAATCAGTTTTGCTTTGGGGGCATGCTGTTACTGAGCCTGCCTTGCAGGGACACGCCTGAAGTGCTGTCTGGTTTTACTGACAAGGCAGGCACGGCAACCCATCCTCCATTCTGCCATAGCAGCAGAAACTTGCAAGATGAATAAAATGAAAACATATTTAGTGGATATGAAGATATGAAAATATTATGCGTGAGAGAGATCAATCTGCTAGAAAAAACATCAGCACACAGTGCGCAGGCAGTTTCTTTAACACAGAAGTTTACACGCCAGTCTTGGGCTTTTTGGGTGTTTTTTGTTTAGTGAAATTTGAAACTGTGCCGTACCCAGCCTGCGCTGTGCAAACCTCAGTGGGTGGAAGTGCTGAGCCTTTAGGACATTTTTAGTTGCATTAGGAGCGTTAAAATCTAAACAGACATCTCAGTTCTCTTCAGATGCCAAGTTACAAACAACAGAACTTAAATCAGGTAAACTGCCATGTTTATCCTTCTGTAAACACTGCCTTCAGCAGTGCCATACTCCAATTTTACCTGCTGGAAAGAATTAGGCTCAGCTATTTGAAACCTGAGTTGTGCAGCAGCAACTCCTCTGCATTTCAAGCCCTATACCTCTGCAGCAGACTTTATTTTATTTTATTCTACACGTTAACAACACTTTACTGACATCTGTGCACTTCCAGAGGAAACCAGCACACACAAAGCAGCCAATCCACCAAAACCACAACAAACCATGTGAGAGAAAGAGGTATTGCAACCTGGTAGTGTAGCAGACCTGTGTAGATTCCCAGTTACAGACTCAACATCCCTCTGCCCCTAAGACTGCCTACTACAGACCCAAACAATCCTTGGGACTGAGCAGCTCTGAGACTCAACTTCCTTTGATATCAGCACTATTTTTTTCAAGTCACATTTGCCCTCACACCTGGCACCTCTCCCTTCACACATTGCCCACGAGGTTCATGGATGAGGAAAGAGCATGGCAAGATTCTGTTCTGTTTAGGGGGATCAATAACAGTGTGTTGAAAACAACACTTTTTTTCCTCTTTTTCCTTGTAAAGGTGAGTGGAAAGGTTTAACTTTCGTGACTGGCTGTTGCACTGTCTAATCTCAGGTGTTCATCTTTTGCATCAAGGGTCTCTCTTCCCACACATACTGATGAGCAGAGTGACCTGCTGAGATCTTCTGACATTATACCAATTATATACAACAACTTCAGCCTCCACACCCACGTAAATAAGGAATAAATATCTGCATACATTCAGATCCCCTCTCAGAACCACAATATTAGCCATCTCAAGTGTTAAAATAATCAGCGTTCCCCACCTTCTCCACCCCCCAAAATTAAAGAAATAGTTTTATTAATACAGACAAATTTCATGAATATGCTTTCTTCTGGTTCCCCCTATCCACCCAACTTCCTTAATGTTATCAGACTTTTTTAATTAAACATGAGAAATTGAGTCTATTTAAATGAAATCTGTGATTCCCTGGCAATAACAATTTCAGCACCTAGTGTTACCAGATGAACGGCAGCAGTCGTGAGACTCATGATAAATTTTTAGTAGTGGGATCTCAATCTACTGTGGAAAAATTTCCTGCAGAATCAGTCTACACAGCAGGTTTTTTTATATTCATCACCCTCCAAAAAAGTTAACTGATTCACACAAGAAAAATCAGAGGCGGAAACATAAGAAAACAACCAGTTCTTTGAGCATCTATCTTTCTGAAAACCACATTTCCATGATTAGGCAAACAAATAAAAATCTGGTCATAAACACATTTGTTTTGCATTAAAGCTGTCAAACGACAACAAATCAAATTTCTTAAATATTTAATAGTACCATATGCATTTGTTTTTTGGTTTTTATTTTCCTTACTGACATCTACCTTGGCACCAGGGCGTGTATTCACACCACGGATCAAATGATATTTTGGGGTATCAGACACTCAATGGAACACGCTGTATTTTATGACAGTAGAGGGCTCTCTGAGAAAGGAGTATGGCAAGTCTGTGCTACAGTAGGTGAACCAGAGCACAGTAATTCATAAGAAATACCTATTTCTGACCAAGGAAAATGTGAGGTCTTGCAAATATTAATTACTTTATTTCAACACCCTCCCTCCTATAATTTAATATTGTTTTATTTACTCTTAGCACAGAAAATACTGATTAGGAAATAAAAGTGATCGTGAATAAAATATGGATTCTCCCTCTTTTCAGGTATCCCGTGCACAGCAAACAGCATTTAACTGTTTGTATTAGCATGGCACACAGCACTAGGCATCCCCAAAATTACATATTAAGATAGTCCAGAATTATGATATCTTGGGCTGACTCTAGAATACAGAACTCAATTTACCTGATCACATACAATGTTTTCTACATGACTCATGAGGAGGTTCTGAGGCACAGAGAAATTAAGGTCAAAAGTATCCTCTTAAGTGATTAATTTGCTTAAAATCTAATTTGTTGGCCAATTTAGTAATATACAGCAGTCAGAGCAGTGAAAGTACATTTTGTATGGATTTCATTCACAGCTGGGAGTGATCATTCATCCCACTACTTTCGGTTTCTTGCACAAAAAAGAAACTCCTACTTATCTCTGCTTTGCTTTTTGTGTACATGTAGAAATTAGTACTTTTCAGATTATATGTTTAAGTATATGGGGATATATACTTCTTTTGTGTATCTAAATGCATTTATGTGAATTTTCTAATACGGTGTGATTTATGGGGTTGTCCTGTGCAGGGCCAGGAGCTGGGCTTCAATGATCCTTGTAGGTCCCTTTCAACTCAGGATTTTATACGATTCTATGAAAAAAAAAAAATGAAATTGCATTAATTTAGAGTGAGCAATGATTCCCCATGCCCTGAGCTGTAACTCCTTGCTACCATCCACAGTTCCTTTCCACTCCTACCTTCTATCCACATCATGCTGCTCCTCACACAGTCAGAGCCTGGCCCATTTTTGGCAGTTCTCATGCTCTTGTTACCGCAGGGGCAGAGAAGAGGGATGATTAACTCACTTCCAAGATAATGGCTTTATTGAGTTAGGCTTGGCACTGTGCACATGAGCCTGTGCTCAACCCAGTTCGTTGGGGGCTGAGGCAGAGCCACTCTGTCTGCACAGAACACCCAGGGTTACTGCTAACACAGCAAGCCATGAAGTCAACTGTGGAGCACCTAAGTGGAAGCAGCAATAATCTTGAGATGATTTTCTAATCATGTATTCCATATTCATGTATGTCAAATTCTAGCGGTATCTATGTGCAAAGACAGTGTTGAATTAACTTCTAGAAGGGCCACTAGATTAAAACCTTTGTAAAAAAAAAAGAGTTAGACTTTTCCCCAGAGTGTGGGGTTATGAGCATGCAAAAGGATGTAACAGAACGGTCTTCTGCACTTCTTGAGCTCTGGGTGAGGAGGCCACACCAAGACAATACAAAACTTTACATCTTCACAAACACTCATGCTGGATTTCTTACAGAGAATTTAAAAAATTTGTTCTAGTGTTAATTCTTTTCTAACTCAAACTTTAACGCCAGGTTGCTCTGGTTACCAGCTGCGGACTTAAGGGTGACAGACACTGAAAAGTTTCCTTAGAGCAGAATGATTTGCACATAGCATTCCCAAAAACCCAGATACCATCACTTCACAGGAAATGACCTCTTAGATTCTTTCATTCTCTGACCCTTTTCAAGTACGGAAGAGGAGAGGGAAGCAGTGCTGGATCCTTTTTAAAGAGGCAGTGTTAGCTGCCTGGAGCTGGCTACAGGCAGTCCTGAGGAAACAGATTTAGCTATTGTTCTGGTACAAAGAGAAATATATAATGAAATATGAAGCAAAATTTTTCTCCATAGATCAGAGTGAAAGATCTCTAATGACAATGATCATGTACAGAAATTGAACCTTGGACAGATGTTAACTACCTTAAACCAAAACTACATAGCTTGCTTTTCTTATTTGCGTGTGTAATACGGACATTGCAGGGTAAAACATGCAGCTAGCTATCAATGAACATGCTTAAGCATTAAAAAAAAAATGTATTTTTTTTCTTGTTATAAAGAGAAGTTTGAAGTAAAGAAAGTAAAAGTCCTCTCAGAATAACAGACAAGAAGCATCAGTGCAGATTCCTGTGGACTGGTATGAAAACACAAGCCAGGCTCTGATTAAGAGCCTGGACTCCACGATCTTCCATGCTACCGATGACCTTCTCCGTGTTTGCTCCCAGTTAATGAATATCATTCCCTTTCCCTGCCTTACGTGTGTGTTTAGGACGCCAATCAGGATGTTAGCACAACCAGCTCTCCTTACTCACAGGATAATCAAAGCACAAGATGATGGGACTCAACAGGATAATTGATAATTTTGTTAACAGTTGCCAGACAGTTGGCTGGGCCCTGCCGGTCTCAGAGCCTTCCAAGGCAGACAGTAATGACTTAAAGATAAAAAAAGCAGCAGTGCAAGTCTGCATTTAATCACCCAGGTTCACAAGCACTCTGCAGAAACAGATCAGCCCAGAAAGCAGCATGGTGCCTTACAGCCCTAATTAATCAAAATATCTCCTCACACGCTTCAAGATACATGCATGAACCAAGAGTCTTCCCAAGTTGGAAACAATCCCAGGATCACACATTCAAGGACATTCAAGTACTTCCCACGTTCCTATTTGATCTGTAAAGCCACTTTACAGTGCCAAAATCTACAGGACTCAGCGTGAAACTTGTGGCATTGTTAAAAACTAGATAATAGTCATCAGAGGAGTGCAATAATAAAGAAATCTGCAATAAGAAGCTTCAACCACAGCATTCAGTTTAGACCTTGATATCATCTTTTTAATCACTCTCCTTTTACAGAAAGGGATTTGATTTAATTGAACTCCAAAAAAAAAGTCTCTAATCATACTCCATCAGCATGCAATTATTATTCCAGGGAAACCATATGTACTATTAAGAACTCTTAATTAAAATAATGCATATAATCTGCTTCAGCACCGAACAGTCATTGTCCTTGATGTTCATTACTATTTTTCCTCCATTATTGTGACAATACATTTTTTTCTACTTTTCCTCATCTATCACCATTTCATTTATACACTTTTTCAACATTGATGATCACGATATCAGGACACTGAGATGCATCAATATACCATTATCCTTAAATTTCGCATTGTCTGACCTTCAAAATGAGTCAGACCTGACTATGGAGATTGTGAGATGAGGATGAGAAAATGCTATTAGAGAAGCGTCAAACTATATTCTGTTTAGCCCAAATTTTAATTGCAATTATGTCTTCTAAGTGGCCATACTGAAAGAAGAATATATGCTAGTCCTTACACAGAATTTAGGGAGAACCAGGGACAACAAAAGAAAGAAATTGAATTTAAGAGTTGAAACACCTGAAGAAAATCATTCATGATGGGTTGAGGAAATAGTTCCTTGAGGAACTTGCCAAACCTGGACAGTCAGTTCAACTTACTCAACAGAATAAGCATTATGGAAAGATTAATGACATTGCATATTAAAGTCTCCCTATCCTCTCAAACTCGGAAAAGCTGAGATATTTAATGGTTATACAGAGAAAATATTGCTCTTTTCTCTCTAGCCACCTCTTGATGCAAAGGTACAACAAATTTTTCCACTTAGGTCACTCTAATCAGCCAGGATTGGAGCACTGACAGTTCATTAAACACGACAGACTGGCCCTGAGGGAGAGACACCAGTGAACCCCAGTGCTGAGGATCCAAGGGAAGCTGAAAATACATCATGCTGCAGTACAGAGCTCATGCTGTAGCATAGAGCTCATAGAAAAGACCCATTGACATTACAGGGCACATTCTACCTCAGGGGAGAATTCACTGGGGCTACCCCCAGTGACACCAACCTATGCTGCAACATTCACAAAGAGGCTCCATTTCCTTCTTAGGCAATTACTTCAGTTAGGGTTAGGTTCTGCTCTTGGATTTACTTGCACAGTATTTACCAAGCCAGGAAAGTATTTAAGCGTCTTACTAGTATCAGAATTCAAAGGCGGAATTTCTGTGAATTTTTTCCCACTGTTTTTCATATCAGAACATTCAATCTTCAGTGGAACTAAAATAAGAAGTAATCAGTTGACTTACAACCATAATAGTTTGAAATTTAAACCTCAAAAGGAGATCTGTAATTAAACAGTATAACTCCACAAATAAAGGTGGGGTAAGGTTGGTTGTTTTATTTTAAAAAGAAAACATTAATTAAAGATGAATGTGTTTGGGTCTGAGCAACCTCCCCTCAGGCTTGGGGAAAATGCCAAGTCTGACAAAGTCTTTGAGTCTTAGGAAATTCCAGGTCAGTTTGATGAACCTACTGAAGTAATTTTTAATTAGCTGGCATGTTCCTGAGGCTGCCGTTTTACCTGAAAAAGAAACTCCCTCATCTTTCTAACTTGTCCCTGAAAAACAGTGAATAAAGACCTAATAAATAATTTTTCCCATTACAGAATATTTATATAAAACAGAGAAAGAAAACTCAGATCATAGAATGGCCCTTGTAATTCATAAGGAACCCTGGCAATAAAGCTCAAAGTATCTGAAGGTAAAATTGAGATTTATTAGCACATCTGGGTCTGTAATCATACACCTGTTACTAAAATCATTAAATTATGATGGCCATTTAATTCCACTGTATCTTTATGTGGTTTCTGTATTAAAAGGACAAAGGCAGCATGATCTGATGGAAACAGCAAATATTACACAGAGAAGCACATTTTAAAAGAATATAATCTTACAATACTACAGGAGATGTTACTACTTGCTATTCCAAATATAAGGACAATAAGGATGAAGATCTGATCACTGCAGTGAAAGGTAAGATGAAAGGGAAGTAGTTGAAGAGTCTGGAGAGTGGAAGGGATGGAGTCTGAAAAACGTGAGCTATTTAGAAAAAGTTGGAATTTGCTGCACAACATCAACAGGAGCCTGGGCAATGTCTGAAAGAGGAGATGGCAAGACTAAAAGGACAGCTGAGTAACACCATTTTGACACAACACTAAAGATGGACGACAGGAGGAAAAAAGACCTGCAAGGCAAATATGTCAAGACAAGAGACAATTACAAGGTAGAGAAATGGTTGGATCACAAGCACAGGGAGAAAGGGATGGAATTTAAAAACTCCTATAGAATGAAAATTTATCAGAATCCAAAAATGTCCTTCAGCATACTGTAATCACAGTGCACTCAGCATAATTGCCCCATACTATGTAAAATTCCAAATAAATTGTCCCCCAAACTTGAAAAAGTGCTGCGGAATAGGGCGCTGACCCACAGTGAACAAATCAATTAGTGGCAGTGCTGGCTGCACCCCAAGTGATACCGGCATGCACGTGTATAAGTGCGCTTCAATTCGCAGATCAGAGAAAAACTCATCTCAAAACTCTTCCATACGTTAAAATTGAAGACAGATGCAATTACAGATAAAATTAATTTTCATACTTAAAAATACACGAAGACTTTCTAGACTCTGAGAATTCCCCCTCCCCCAGCCAGTAGAAAGGAAATGTGTATGGGCATTTGATGTACTCTGAATAGCTTTAAACTCAATGAAAATAATCTTCAAAAGAATTCTGATATCAGAGTGAAATTTCTAGAAGTTATTGTACTATGTCTACATCGTACATCAAAAAAAACAAAACACATTTTAAAGTTTTTCACTTGTATTTTTCAGAAAAACTAAAAATCCGTCCAGGAACTTTTCTTTTGGGTATAGGATAATACTGTAACAGCTTCTGAACCCTAATGAACAATATTTTCATCCAAGCCTCATCCAATAATAAGTATATGGGGAATTTTTGGAGTGAGGCATTGATCAGAATGTATATTTGACACTGGGTTTAAAGAAAAAAAAAAATCGTTTTCATTTACAGACGAATTTTAGAAAATGACAGATTTTAGAATTCACTCATTAGGCAAAATGAGTAGGTAACAAGTAACAAACTCCAAGTTTCTTAACACCATTTAAACTCCATTTCACTTTATCAGTACTGACCTATCGAGATATTTGAAACAGGAAAACTGGAAATGGCACTAAACCTTGCAGTTTTTAAGCGCTGCTAGTTGGGTCCTGCTGAGGGTCACAGTCAACAGGGTTGTCCCAAGGGAGTCTGGAGGCATCACTGTGTCTATCCATTCTCAAATGTTTCAATTTTCCATTCTGAGAACAGCAGACTCTAGACACAGTATTAGATTTGACCACTATATTATGCTGATTTGTTAATGTTTATTTTACCTTCAGTCCTCCAGCAATTCTCTGCACAAAACCCCTGTGTCCCTGAGCCAGAGGTTAAACCTGACTGAAGACAGAGAGTTAATTGCCTTTTCTGCTTACTCTGCTTAAGTAACAACTGACATTTGCAAAAGAGGGGATGAAGGGGGGCACTGGCACCATCTAAGCTGAGGGGTTTATCTGTGCAGAATATTACAATAAAAGAGCCCAGTAGCTATTAGTGATTATTAATCTTCATTTACAATAATAGCCATATTTAACAAAAAAAGAATAGGCTATGCTGCATGTCATGAAAAAGCCTTTTTAAGTGTCAGCCCTGCTAGTCTGAAAAAGCCTTCACCCTATTCATTCAGTTATCATTCTGTAGCTTATAATTAAAGTGCTAATGTATATCAGAATTCTTTGATCTCAAAATAAAGGATTCTTTTACCAAAGAACTTGAGAACACAGTAGTTACAGGAAATTCAAGTTTCCAAGTAAAAATTAAAAGAAACAACCAAAAGTGATGTAATTAAGGAAAAACTACTTCTATTGAACAAGAGAAGGAAAAAAACTTTGTGAGAAGTCATTCTGGATTGTGGAACAGTTCATCAAATAAAGCAGCACAAGACTTTTCTCTTTGTAGCTAAAGACAACCTAGGAAGAAATGAAGGAAGTATATTGTACCAGCCTGAATGGACTAAATGACCTCAAAGTTCTTTAGTTTAATCTAATGAGCAGAGATAATTCATAAATCCTGAAATTTAACTTCAATTAGCATGAGTTATCATAATGATTCACAGTATCTCATCCATGGTATTTTATTTTCATTCTGAATTCATATTTGAGGGGAAAGAAAGTCAGCAGCATGTCACAAAGTCTGTCTAGACTAATGCAAATAAAAAAACCTATGTGTAGTCATCTGCACTACATACAGGTATTATTGTAAACACTGAAGGTCAGCAGAACTCTTAACACAGTCTTGTCTCTTGTGTCTTACTGCTCCGTGTGACTGAAACTTGACTTGAAAAAAACCCCAAAAAATCTAGAATTAATTTTGGGTTTTAATCTGCTAAAAAGAATCCTCTTGTATTGCTGGAGATATTAACTGGAGTATGTGTTTCCTCACCCCAGGTTAGATGGCAGGTACTAAATGAAGCTGGGAACTAAAAGGGATAGAGTCAGCAAGATCCCACACTGCTTATCTGCCAGCGCCACCAGTCCCTCTGAAAATGGATCCTGAGCTTTGAAATAACCTTTCAAAAGCAACTATTGGCTCAAAGACGTGAGTGGACACCAGGAAACCTTGGCTCTTATCTCAGCTCTGAGATTGTCATCCCTTCCCTCACTATCTGCTTCTCAGGAAAAGTGATCTCATTTAACTCACAAGGGTTAAAAAAAAATGTCAGCAAAGCCTAATTACATCCCACTGCTATCAATCTGCATTCAGTTTCCATGGGCTTTGCATTAGGCAGCTCAATACATTTTCTAAACATATTACTGTGGTTGTTTAGCAGTGTAAAGGATGTGTTTTGCATTTTTCTCTTCATTACTTTCTTTGAATTAAAACCGCTAAGCCTAGCAAGAAAAGCAACACAACTCAGTGGACTAAACCAACCAAACTGAAAGTGAGAAAGAGCTTCTTTCCTAACATTAAAAATCTTCCTATTAAAACCACATGACTCAAGATCATCTCAAGTATTGCCTACATGGACAATAAAAGCAAGATTTCTAGGCTGCCTTTTGAGATACTTTGAAAATTAAGATTATTGGAACAGACAGTAAATTTATTTTTAGTTGCTCCTTCTCAAAGTCACACTTCAATAATTTGATTACCTACCTAGTCATACAAGAATGGAAGCTTGAAAGTCCACCACAACTATGGAAATTATGGCAAAAATAGTCCAAGAAACACAGTTATGGATCAGAAGAGACTGCAGGATTTTACAACGGTATATGTACTCCCAATGCTTTGTTCTGTTTTTCAGAAAATACAGGAAAATCATACATCCAAAAATTAGAAGTTTGTAGAACTTTGCTAATGAGTTGCTTAGCTTAAGTTCAAGTAGTTCTGAAATGCTCATGCAAAGAGTGAGGAGAATGAATGGTCACTACATTTTTTTTTTCTTCTAATTAAGAAAGGTTTCAACAAATTAACAAGGACTCAAAGTCAGGTTAGAAAAAAAATTTCCTTGTCTAAGTCCTAAGCATTGGTTAGTTTCTATCCAAAAAGGTGGTATTGCTTCCCATCTTCAAATAAAACTCAAAAGTTGGTAGATATAGTCAGCTTAATAACAAGGACATGTTTTCTAGAGTTTCTACAAAAATTTAGGGAACTGTCCAAGGTGAGAATAGAAATTTTACAAAAGAAGTACTGTCTTCAACTCTTACAACCTTTGGAAATTCACTGTTTTCTTTGCCTCCTCAGGAAAATGACAAGTGTCAACCTGTAAATCAAATGGCTGTCTTTCTTTCTGTTTACTTTCCAATTTTTCATGACTGCTTCCATATTTCTCCTATGAGTGACACAAAAGACCTGTGTTCTGACGGAGAAGAAGTTGAGCTCTAAAGCAGAGCTCTCCTCAGGTTAATACCCTGCCAACAGCCTCCAACAGAAGTGCACAGAGTGCCTGAGAAAGACTGTGGGCAAACATATCCCAAATTA
>VZTE01002616.1:965414-981898 GCA_013397775.1 Eulacestoma nigropectus | reverse complement strand
AGAAAAAAAAAAAAAAAGAAGAAGAAAAGGTAAGCTTACACCTTAAACTGCTTACAGAGAAATTAAATTTACACCTTAAGCTGTTTAGAGGGAAATTAAATTAAAACAATCTTTCACAGAAGGGCTGTTCTGGAGGAGGGTTCTCTATGTGTTATGTCCCTTTGAAGCTGCTGTGTAAAAATTAAGGTGAGACTATCTGAGGGTCTGGAACATAACTTGCAAGTAATATGCTGGAGAGAAACGTGATTATGCAAGGTATTATAAATTTCAATCATCTGTTTGAAAGCAATTTACACACCTTTAACTGATTACACTTGACAATATGAAAGCAGGAAGAAATAAAGGGCAATAAGAATAAGGAAAACGCTCATTAGCAGCACCTTGAGAGTTCTGCTTGCAAGACACCCTTAGGCACAACCAAGGAGCCCAACTCCTGGCCTGCCAGTGGAGATGTTTTGCAGTGTCCCAGAGCATTTATAGCCAGGATGAGATGCTGCAGGTAAGCAAATAAAAAAGACAGCCAGTACAATCAAGTTGGAATATCTGAAGTGCTGTGTGGATTCCTCCAACATGAATTTGGAGATTCAGTCTCCCGTAGTAAGTACAGAGATTTCAGTCTAGTTCATGTGTAAGAGTGAATTGCCTTTCCTGGTATGTTTAGGACATGTACCCAGCAATGATCACTGCCAAGGTTTGTAGACTAATGCTGCACAGCAGTGAGGACTGTGACAGTGTTAATTGGGCCAATTACGTCCCTTCCTTATAAAAGCTCTAAAGCTCTATGATGTTTCACTAAAATCCCCTTTTCTTAAGTACAATAAAAGGCATGAGGATATAAATAGTTTTAAAAGAGAGACTAGAAAGTCATGACAAGTAAAGGGTTTAAGGCAAAGAAGTAGTTTTTATTGTTCCTACAGTATTCCCACAAGACCAGCTCTACTTCTGTGATCTACATCAGTGAAGCAATTGAAGCAGAAATGTACAAAACTTGAAGGTTTTTAATTAAATGAAACATATTTCAGCGGCATATGTCACAGCTTTTCTGAGTGATACACTAAGCATGTATTCATTCTCCACTGATTCAATGAAAGTTTTTTATTTCATTTATGCTCATAATTATCTGTTATTTAGATGTAAGCCTTAACAGTAACTGAGGCAAAGAAAGCACAAGCAGCAAATAGAATCATCCTGCTTCCCACAGTGACAGAGTGAAAATGACAGAATATGAAGAAAGAGACTACAGGCCTTTAAAAAACGTTTCTTGATGACATCTAAAAAAGAGCAAAAAACCAAAACCTACCCAGCTGCATGCCCACTAGGTTTATTTAATAGTTTCTTACTGTGTAGCAAAATTATCCCTAACCCAGAACTAGGCTACTGGATAAAATATCTCTACAGAAGCAGGACAACTGAGAACCCAATTTAGCGAAAGTACACGAAATTCTTGCTGTCGTTTCTGCTTCTTTTTCTCCCCTCCAAATGCTAGAACAGAATAAAAGTACACAGCTGAACTATAAGCAGGGGAAAAAAAAAAAAATGGAACGTACTGATCAAACCCACATGTTTCCTTTTTTTGTGTTCCTCACCAAGACTCTCACTTCCTTGCTTTGCTTTCTGATCCAATTTTGAATATATTGGGAAACAACCTTATGCACTGTAATATTTTCTAAGGGCTTGCTATTTTAAAAAAATTATATGAATTTGCAAGTATTGATTTCTGTTCTTAAAAGTCCACCAGGAAATACAGATTAATTTGAAAATGTGCCAGATAACAAGAAACAAGATTTGAAATGGAATTCCCCCGTTAAAAAATCATCTTATCTGTTAACTACATACCGTAATTTGGAAAGAAATAAGGTCTCTAAGGTAGACTGCAATCAAATACGTTACAGAGTTCATGTCGTTCCAGCCCCTGCCATGGGCAGGGACACCTTCCACGATCCCAGGTTGCTCCAAGCCCCGTCCAATCTGGCCTTGGACGCTTCCAGGGATGGGGCAGCCACAGCTGCTCTGGGCACCCTGTGCCAGGGCCTCACCACCTTCACAGTCAAGAATTTCTTCCTAATATCCAATCCCAACCTAACCTCTTTCAGCTGTCACACTCTTGCTCTCTTCTTTGCTACTGTGACTGTGTTTTGTGAGTTTGTTTACTTCTGACACAGAAGAGAAGAATGCTGCAATATTTCTGTATGGGGTTTCATCCTTTCAAATCTCTTGACATAAGCAGGAGTGACTGAATTTTCAACAGAAAATCAGTGGAAGAGGAGCCTTTCAAAGAAATACAGCAATATTCTTAGTGGGGTAAAGAACAATCATGTCAGCATTGCACTGCCAGTTTACTGTAACAAGGCAAAATGGGAAATTCTGAAAAGAAATTTTCAATCATTGATGGGTTTTTTTTTTACTTGGATCATAAAAAATTCTTCCAGTTAAGGATGTTTTAAGGCTTTGAACTAAGTGAAATTCCTAATTTTTTTATTTTTAAAATTTGCTACTTTAGCAAAATCTACTTTGTATTTGGACTAATCAGTCTTTTTCACATTTAGATATTTTTATGTGGGTTTCATTGATCTAGTAGTGCTGTTTGGAATAGCAAATAACTTACTAATTTAGGATAATGCTCATTTTAAAATGAAGTGATGTAAATGAAGCATTTAGAAGAGAGAGTTTCTGAGATAGGCTGGTTTAGATAAGCACTTGAAAAAATATCTGCAGCATACTTTATCTGGAAAAAAAATTGTTATTTAGAGAACAATTAGAAATAGTTCCATATGGCCAAATAATTGGTTCCCCCATCTCCTGTGAGATTCTACTGTGGAAAGAGATTTTCTTCCTGTAAGAGAAAGGGAACGCAAACGAAAGATTCCCAGCGTCGTGTGGAAAAAGGAAAAAAAGAGATGAGACAGAAAAGTTTGATTAACTCGTTTCCTCAAGATTCAGCATTCAGTCCATCACATTATGCAAAATATCTATCGAGTTACAAGCAAGTTTTTTTAATCTTTATATTTTTTTGGAAACCATGATACAATGTCATTACAGTTTTGGCACTTCAGCATAAAATGTTTCATTCTCTTTGCCTCATTAGGATCTAATATGAGATCCTGTCAACTGCAAGTTTGTTCAGTTTATCTCAAGAAAAAAGGAAGAAAAAAGCTTAAAATTTCCCTTAGATACGTCAATCAAAAGGAGTGCACTGGCTAGAAGTCCAAGTTTAGAAGAATATCACTTATGTCAGTTGAGACAGAATGTTTCTATGGGCCCATTTTCTTCATCACGTCTAGAAAAGATGATATTTATGTAAAGGCCTGACCTCACCCTGCAATTACCCCAAAATCAAACTGTGCTGTAGAGAGGGGTTCAGTCAATGATTCCATCATGTATTTCTCATTATGTGCTCTTTTCCTAGCTGAGAAGTGCTTTTTCTAGGATCACACTTTCACAAAAGAGAAATAGTATTCAAATTTGAATTGGCCAGGGAGACCAGAAACTCAATCTTAAAGCATTTCTTGGCTATGCGAAAATTATTAATTCCAAAATTCTCATGATTTAACTCAGGATATTCTGCAGGCTGTGCTCATTTAAATTCAAATGAACTCCTTCCTTTCCAGTCATGTAATAAAGACACACTCCTGTTATTCACGTTCTTTCATGCAGCTCTGTTTTTATTGTATTTGCAATAGCTGCTAAACAGCTCCTCATATCAGATCTTTGATTCCAACAGACATAGTCTTAATGTGCTCATATAATTTTACAGTCTCTCATGCATTATCATGTTGCTTTTCTTACTACAATATAGCTGTTAGGAAAGGCAACTGTTAATACTGGAGACTGTATGAATTATTAGCTTTTATGCTAAAAAGCGTAAAAAAGTATTGATTGAGATCAGAGCACTGCTGTAGGATCATGGCTCTTTCTTCCAGAAGGAAGTTCCCATGAACCAGCAGAAGAGGAATGGAGAAATTCCCAGGAACTTTTCAGCACTGTGTACTGTGCTTTCACCTCATGCAATGTGACCTCTGACATGGCAAACTAACTGCATTGCACTTTGCTGTCATTTTAAATAAAAGCCGGTGATGAAGTAGAGATACAAAATGTATTTCTCACTAAGAGTTCAGCCCTTTTGCTTTGTATAATCTGCTCAGTGCTGATGTTTGGAACCAGCAAATTTCTAGAGTCAGTTATTAAAAACATGTTCTGTGTGCTGGGTAACCAGATTATACATCATGAGACTTCACAAAGCTGCTGTAAAACTCATTGTCAAGCCTTTCCAGGCTTGTGAATAGTGTTAAAGAAAAAGCCTAGGAGAAGGCATCCACAGAGGATAGAATGGAATTGACTATTTCAGTTGGAAAGACCTACATGGATCGTTCTGTGGGACTGCCTGGCCAACTCAGGGCTGACCAGGTTGAAGAGTGTTGTTAAGGGCATTGTACAGATGCCTTTTGAACACTGACAAGCTCGGGGGAGCGAGCACCTCTCTCGGAAGCCTGTTCCAGTGTCTGACCACCCTCTTGGCAAAGAAATGCTTTCTAATATCCAGTCTAAACCTCTCCCAGCACAGCTCAGCACCATTACCACAGGTCCTGTCACTGGAGGTTGCCCTTCAGCCTCCTGTTGTCCCGACAAGACAATCCCAAAGCCCTCAGCTGCTCTTCACAGGACCTGTGTTCCAGCCCTTCCACCAGCTTTGTCCTTCTGGTGACAGTCCTTCTCTTGGCTACCCAGAACGGGAAAGCAAAAATCTATAAATGGCTGCATAGGGCAATCTCTCCTTCGTATCTGATAACCTGGCTGTAGAAGATTATCATCTGGCACTGCCATTCAACCCAAAACCATGCACCCTTGAACACACAGCTTTCTGTTTAAAAAACCGATATTAATGTGCCTTTCATTTATTCATGTAATTTCCCCAATTAGATAGACTGTGGCAAGCTTGTGGCAAGTGACATAGTTTGCAAAAAATGAAAAGCACACAACAAAAACACTAGAGTCTGAGTAACTAAACAGCAAACCACGCTACAAGCCAAGCTTGACCAGATTTGTGTTTGATTTAACTCTGAAAAGGAGCTTTCTTAACCACAGAGAACGAGAACTAATTTTTCTTTAGATACTGAGCAACACTAAAGCTGCATTATGAAACCAGTTTATTAGTGGTAAATAAAAACAGTGGTTCCCTAATAAAACTGGGAGATGCAAATCTGCTTTCATAGAGCTCAGTTTTCAATAACTCACCATAAAGACTGCCACTGCTAAAACGGGAAAGCATTTTTAGGAATTTCACTAAAGCATATACTTCCCTAAATGCCAAGTAATGCATATCCCTTAGGTTTTCAGCAAATATTGTCCAAATGGATTTACTAATCTGAAAGCCTATCTACAAACCCCACAACAGATTTATACAAACCATAACAGATATGTAAATCTTACCAATAAAATCTGAATAAAGTTTTGATTAGTTTTTGATTTTTCCCATGCACTTTGCCAGTGCAAGCACTAGATTTATCTCTAAATCACAGTTTTGGGGCTCAGATGTTAGCATCAGAATTCAAAATTACACCCACAGCCCTCACACATTAACTCTTAATTAAGTTTTATAAATTCCAATCAGAACTTCTACAGTATGTTCTTGAAGTCCAGATGTAATAATGAGTTTCACAAAAGGCTTTGTCATCTGTTTCTCATGTTCTCCTTCAAAGTTCAAAATAAATCACACTCCATCCACAGAACACCTCAGCTGCTGAGTTTTTTTGTAAAAACAGCAATTTGTCATCATATGGCATGTTTAGCCACGATGCTTCTACAATTCTATTGGAATAACATCAACAACAGATGCGGAAAGGACTATTTAAATTTAAGGCACGCATTTTAAGCAGAACTAGGAATCAACTTGCCATAGTGCATGCAAAGAGCTAATCCTCCTCAGGCCAATTTTAACACCCTTTCAGTTCAAATTTCAAAGCCTAACAGAAATTATGCTGTCGCTGGAATAACCCCTGTGCCACGCTCCACATGCACTTTTCACTGTCATCTTTCCACAGGCACTAAAGCTCGTATGGCAAATCAGATCTGAGAGCTGAAAACAAAACAAAGCCTAGTGCAAAACCAACAAAAAACCCCAAATGATTACTTTTCAGTCAGATCGAACCTAATCCTGCTCACTCCGTGGCAGCATCCAGACTGGCTTAGGGGAACTGGGAAACCACAAAGTCAGCAACATCCAACTGATGGCGACGTCTGATGATCTTAATTATTACATTAGCTTCAAAGCCTTTTGAAGATCCAATTCCAACAGCAGGTGTTAAAACTTGGCATTCGGCTCAGAATTTGATGGGATATAGGTGACAGGAAGGGAAGAGGTAGGGAATCAGAAGTGATGTAGCAAAGACAGGTGAAAGAAAGTAGTTTAAGAATTGTGTACTCTTCCTGAGACACTTCTAAAAAGCAGGAAAATAGCTGAACATGACAACTTAACTTCCAATAATGTTCTTCCATGGTAAGGTCAATAAACAATTATTAAAAACCAGATATGTAACAGTAAAAGTTGCTACATTTTCTTTAAGTGCTTACATAAATTGTTTTACTTTAGTATTATTTATATAATTCCTTATATTACATACAGGTTTTCTATTAAAAACTCATTTGCCAGACCATGTCATGATAGAGCAATACCCAAATATGAAAGGCCATAGTGTGCTGAGCCACAATCTCTGCCCATACAAGGGAATGTTCTCCTTATTTGAAGTGAAAATAAAGACAAGAAAAAGGAACTTTTCTCCATGTTGATTCGATCAATTTTGCTTTTTAATGACACTTAAAACTTCTGTAGCAGAGCACTTATTCCACTGAGTCTAATGAAGTTTTCAGATGCATAAATATAAGTATTGAGCCTTTTGTCTGCAGAGTGCTCCTCTGCATCCTTTTAAGCTTTGGGACTGAATTTCTGTCTCAAGCACGGCACAGTGCTGGGGGATTACCAACAGGATCCGGAATATGGTTTATAATTGAATTCCCAACAGGTCTGGCATTCACAAAGCAGAACAAAACAACAGATTTTATTCTGAAATACAAGGAGTTGGATCTGCAGCTGCTGCCTCTCAGTTTGTACCTGAAAATCTGAGAGTGCATCTGCACTTACAGGCTCAACCACTTCATGAGCAGCTAAAAAACTGGCCAATATTTTTCATATGCACCCTTCATGTCGACCATTGGCTCCTACATTGGGTGAAGCCAGACTGAACTTCACTGAAGTACACGAAACCAGGACTATAATCAAATTTAGATTGGGCTCATCTGTTTATGTCAGGTGCATTATCTAACAGAGGGCACTAATCAGCAGTTTTAAAAAGTGAAATCTGAATGATTAAGAAATGCTGGCACCTTGACAGATGCCACAATGTTATTAAAAATAGATTCCCCAAAATGGTATCTCAAGGAAACACTTTAGAGAGGAAATTAAAAAAAATAAATAAATGACAAATTACACAATCTGCACCTTTGTGTTCTTAAGTTCTTACTAAAAAAAAAAAAACAAAAACAAAAAAACAAAAACCCTTAGAATCATGATCTATTGAAAAAACAAGCTAATTTGAGAAGAAGCCAGTGAATTTTTGTTTGGTATTTTTCGTTGCCTTGGATGTTTTGCAAAGCTGTGATTAAAAGTCTGCCAGTTTGCCATAGTGTACAACTGTCAGTACTCTTTTAATTAAGAAAAAAATTAAAATTGTGTTACATTTAACGTATCTTACAAAAATATAAAAAATATCACTGAGTAGATAATCTTTAGTAACATCTTTTTCCAAGTATTCTGATTTCATGAAGTCTGTGTGTGCATACACAGCTCAAATAATCCAGTAGAAAAATGACTTTGCCAATTAAGTGCTTTGAATAAATTAAAAAAAAAAAACCAGTCAGATGCAAATGTATTGCTATTTATTTGGCCATTTTGGAATTAGAACTGTTTTGTCACAAGAAAGCAAATGTTCCCCATTCAGAGTTTCATTGTTTTAAAGAAGTAAGCACACAAATGTGGATGGATCACATCTGATGGTTGCAACATGGAGATGGTTTTATTGCTTATCTGTGATAATTTAAAACAGATTAAGTAGAACTTTGGCCCTATCTCAGAATATACACAGGCAATATCCATGTACACCTATTACTGATACATCTCAGCAACAAAATAAATGAGCTATTCTTTCAATTAAGGAAAAGACAAGGACTCTGAGATTGAAGAATTATCACATAACTAAGAAAAAAATACTTCTTCATGAATGAGTCCTCAAAGTAAGAATCATTCAGGACATACAGTTTTATTGGTAACCTGAGTTTGAAGACATTTCTCTCTATTTCTACGGTCATATCACTTTTAGATGAGGAAAAGGCTGGAGCATACTAGAATATACTATTGCATCACCCCAGAACAATTTCTATCCCTCTTCTCATCTACCCTTCTGAAATGTTGTTTTTTATTTATTGGCTACTGGATTCTTGTCATGAAACACTTCAGGTCCAAATGCAGTACTTTGTAATATTAGTTTAAATTTTGAACTAAAATTACTTCAATAGATGATGCAGATGCTGTAGCTTTTAAAATCAATACTATATCTGCATGGTTGGAATTAGGCTGCAATTTATGAAACTCCTACCCATTAGTTTTACAAGAAGGTATTAAAATAAAAAATAGCTTCATAGCCAGCATGTGATCTCTGCTTATGAAATAGAAATATCATTTCCACTGCAGGAAGGTATATCTTTTATATTGCTTTGGTTTTATGGTTAGTTTGCTACAGACAAAACCCAGTTCCCAGCCCAAGGAACTGCTGGTGGGTGGGGTGATCACTCCTGTTGGTTAATTAAATCTCATTAATGTTAACGCACAGGATTAAATCTGTTCTGTTGGACTCAAACGGAAAATGGGGTCATACTTGAGCATGTGAGTCCTGAAGGCCAAACTGACCCTGGTCAGGAGGAGTCTGAGTTGATTTGCCTCTGCCCCTCCTCGTTATCCAAGTGGGAATACTCTTCTCTAATTGTGCTTTTTAGTTATACCCAGTTGAACTGCCTGCATATCAGCATACTAGAAGAGAGAATAAAAGGAAATAAAGGACAAGGGCAGACTAGAGTTTCATGCACAGGATTATGTTACAAGAACATCTTGAACATTTTTATCACTGAGAATACATCAGGTTTGTCATACACAACCAGTTAACCATTCAGAATCAGAATTTCAAATAAAGATTATCTGCCACTGGGATCAGATTTTCACAGCACATCTGCAATGAAGGCATCAAAGAGCAGGGATTTGAAATACTCCTATTAGTGTCACACAATGTAAAATGCAAGCAGAGAATTTCATGGTGCTGCATACTGAAATCTGAAGTTTCAGCTGTTTGTTTAGGCTCTTGACCAGTATGAAGGGCTAAAATTAATTAAGGGCAGACATTACTTTGTGCTTAATTTTTACTTTTAGGCTCCTTCAGGCATCCCATCCCTCAGCTCAGGACATAATGTGTTGGTTCTTAGGAGCTTCTTCCCAGGACACACATTTCTTATGCATTGTCTAGATGTTTAATTTTGGTCTTATCCTCCCCCCTCTGGATGGCTACAATCCCAAGAAAAGCTCAGCATCAAGAGGATGCTTTCAGAAGAGTTCAGCTATCACTTTGATGCCAAAATATGTGCCCACATTTAAGGACAAGATTGAAACCACTATGGATTGGTCTCCTAAGGAAATCTGTCACTTTAAAATTCCTTAAGAGAACCTGAAGTCTTGAAAATTTGGTTTTGAATTCAGGACTGCGATAATGAAGCAAACTTCAGTATCTGTAAACTTCAGCATCTGCAACGTGATCGTAGCTATGTCACAGAACACTATAAAGAAAAACATGTCTAGAATACATTGTACAACTGTACACCAAAGGAAGTTATGAGTATGGTCTAAAAACTAAAATGAACAAAGAAACACGCGCTTTAGCAGCTGTATTTCCCCAGGTCTTTCTGCAAGTTGTTTGCAAACCCAGCTAATTAACTCTTAGTACAAAAGCACGTACTAAAGTTCCACTGACTTTATATTCACTCAAATGTAAATTGGGATATGCTAAATTAAAAAAAAAAAAAAAGGAAAAAAAAAGAGTAGTTACTACATGATTGTTAGTAAAAACTTCATGTTTTAAGAGGCATGCACTGGGGAAAGAACTGTCTGATCTGATGTCTTTGTCAAAAGATCTGTAGACAGAAAAGAGCTCCTATAGTGAGCTGCTACAACAGACAAGGTACTTTTAGAGTACCCAAAGGAACTATCCCTCTACAATGCTGGCATCTTCTTTAAAGAAAAATTCATCTTCCTTGCAAAGCCACCGAATTCAGTACATGAGTGCTGGTAACAAATGCCTACAGTAGTACTGATGATAAAGAGTGGATTAATAAAACTAGAGTCTGACGAATTCAGTAACTAAGTGTGCGAAAAACAGGATAGTGGGAAATAGGAATATTCAAATAACCCCACGCATATTCCTACCTATTAGAGAAGCAAGCTTCAGATTAGTTTTTTTAGATTTTTTCAGATTTAAAGTTGTTGGATTTCAGTGGTTGAATACAAATCAAATTATTCTATGAGTCTATCAATGTATGTGTTGACTTTCCTTAAAAAATGCATGCACTTGTCCAATTGTTTGACATCCCTCACAGTAAACTTATATTTTCCGAATAAAAGCAAAGGATATAAAATAGATTTTTCTAATTTCACAGTAAAAAGCCACTAATGGACAAACTGAAAACAATCATTTGACTTGTGCAATAAATAAACAGTGGTTTCTTTGTACAGTCATGATCATCAACCAGCAGACAAAACCACCCCAAAAAAATAAGACAGCTGTCACAGACATCTTTCCTGAGAGCCTGCCACCAGTGCAGACAGAGCTGCAGTCAGATCTCAACCAAAACAAGGTACTGCAAAGGAAGGAATTGCTGTGGAAAATGTAACTTCTCTCCAAGACAGTTAAGTCCCAGTAACACAGAAACTTATGTGGCCTCAGTACAGAGAAAAAAAAATGTTCAGTGGGTCACAGCCAGCAGCTGAAATTTCAGCATATCCCAAATATTTGTCATATTCCACCTTTAGAAATCTAGCTGCAGCTTTGAAATACGCCCCAGTCTTTGTCTACAGTGTCAAACAAATCAGATTTTACAAGTTCATTCTGTATTCAGGTGAGGAAATGAAGTAGCTACTCAGTTATTCTAAGTACCATTTTTGACTTGTGGTTTTTCATTTTCTCGTATATAAAATAGGGATTAAACAACGTTTCCTCTCACTCCTACCCTTCTTCTTTTGCTAAGTCAGATTGCTGTAATTTGCACTAAAAAAGTGTCTCCCCGTAAGATGTACAAACACCAATCT
Organism: Eulacestoma nigropectus; assembly: GCA_013397775.1. Taxonomy (NCBI): domain Eukaryota; kingdom Metazoa; phylum Chordata; class Aves; order Passeriformes; genus Eulacestoma; species Eulacestoma nigropectus. The sequence goes on along the minus strand of VZTE01002616.1, from coordinate 970,503 downwards.
TGGCTTTCTATCCTAAGATTTGGGATGATACATTATGTATCAACTTATGTGTTTATCCTGTGGTTTGATTGGATCAGATGGAGCTGACATATTTGCTTCCTTCACTTAAATTCCAACTCTAGTTTGAAAAATGATGCGATGATTTTTTTTTCCTTTTCACTGACAGCTGGCAGACAAATCCTGGGAGCAACAAAGTACAATTTAGGTCTAAAAGAGGACTTCAGGAACTAATGGTTCCAAAGAGAAATCTGGTTAAGAAACACTGACAGAAGCCAATGATAACTTTTTTAAAGAACATACAGTCTTATTGCAATATCAAAACTATTTAAGGAACGTAGAAATAATTTTCTCTTTTCAGTCAGAGAACTGAACAGATAAGAATGAACACAGACAATCCATGGGGATGGTTTCTACACAAGCCACGCTACTAATGGCAGCTATATTTTGATTTTCTTTTGTTCCTTGAAACCACAGTTCCTGGTTATTCTGGTATTTTCATAGTTGCCAGAGTTCTCTAAACTTAAAGCATTACATTCCAGTGACTCAAAACAAAAAAACAAAAAAAACCCCCAAAAAACAACAAAAAAAACAAACAAAACAAAAACAAACAAACAAACAAACAAACAAAAACGCACCAAAAAAACAAACCAGAAACAATCTTGTAATACTGGAGCCCTGACACCTTCCCACAACCTCACGAATATATGTCACAGGAGGAAATATAATTAGTTCTGTCCTGTAATAATTCTTCCAGTTTGAAGGAAGCATATTAGCATATCAGCAGAAAAGATATGGGAAATTTCAGAGGGCAGGGGAATAGAGCTGTTTTTTTAGTACCTGACTGAACCAAGTGAAGCTGTGTTGGATGGTGCAGCTGGTTCATCAAATTTTTACCAGGGGTTCTGCAATTTCAGCTTATTTTTATTACCTAGTCTTTATCCATCAGAGTTCAAGTATAAAGTGCAAGAGTCCTTGAGGCTACTTGCTTTTAGGAACAAAGAACTACTGAAAAATTCCAAGCATATCTCCCCTAACTAGGCTGGAGCACATAGAGAATATTCTGTCTGGCCAAACACAGTATGACTGTCTGTCAGAAAACCTCATGTCTTTAGCAGCAAAGTCACCTCTCTCACATCTAATGCTGAGAAAATCCCCACACAGCTTTTTTTTCCTTTGAATGTTGTTACTTCCCTGTTCACCACAATTCATAGAGCATCCCCAAAGTTACTGTGCCAGGTTATATCACCAGATTTGCTCTTGTTTTTATTGCTGCTGACAATAGCCACAGAATAAAATACACATTGGTAGAAGGGAGTTTTCAGCAGGTTTCTATTTACCCTTTGCTTGAACTGGATTATATGTTCTTTCATGCACGAAGGCTAAAGGTAAAACAAAAAGTCTCACTTGTGTGCTCAAGAGAATATGTGCTAAATCAAACCATTCCTGTGAAATATGGGTCCCTGTGCTGCTTTGCAGGAAAACACAGACAAGTTTGGGTTTGTGTGTATTCAGTGTGTCACCACAGACAACAGAGCTGTGCTTTGAACATCTCAAATACCATCAAACCATAAATACCAGTAAGATTCTCAGAGCCAGTATATGAGATGCTGGTCAGTACAGCAAAGCAAGTCATTTAACTTAGGGAGGGACTACAGAAATTGGCACGTTACACTGCACCTGTGCTGCTACCTCACCTTGGGGCAGAGGAGAGCTCTGAAAAAACCATGAACTGCTGCTGTGGGAGGACAAAGAGGAAAATTAAGAGATGCCCCAAGTCATAGTGCAATTTCTCAGCCCAAAAAACCCATGCAGGTGTTTTCACGTGTGACAGAGCACACACATGGTACCCCAGACACTTCTGGTGTATTCACAACAAGGTCAAACTCCACATCTAAAAATTCAGTATCAACAGTAGGCTGTCTAAAATATGGATATTGATCAGGCCCCCAGCTTGGTCCTCACTTCATACACTGAGACCTGTGCTTCTGCTATGTTAACCTCATTTGGCACCTCTGTCACCTACCCCAGTACATATTCCTGTTTGTTGGCTGGAGGCTTGAATAATTCGTTTTGAAAGAACAAGATCGTAACATAATTCACCTTCAAAAAGACATGAGAGTTCTGTTGTTCTGTGCAGAACTCGTGCCTTTGATGAAGAGACTGAGAGATGATGGGAAAGTCTGGCACACGCGACTGAAGACAGGAATTTTAAAAATTACATCGAACAGAATACATCACTGAAGAAAGCTAACTGGAGAAATTACCTGTGAAAATTGACACTCCAAAGTGTCACATTTTCATGATGGAAATCAGAGCATATAGGAAGAACTTCCAGACAGCATTCCACACAGCGACATGGGGCAAGGCTGCCATATATCTGCCTGGGCCTTGCAAGGACAAAGGGTTTTCTGGGCTTGACTTGGATATGAGATATTTTCAGGTGCACCAGACGTCGGTTTGCTCAGTATTTCAGATGAGTTCTGCATGCACCATGCAAGTTCTTTAACACTTTAGGTGCTGTAACTCTGACTGGAATAATTTTGTGTCTGCTGCTCAGAAATCAAACAATTCTGCCAAATCCTCTGTCTCTACACAGAGGAAATTTTAAAATGAAAACACAAGATACCTCAATGGAACGTACAGATGTACACATGCCTCAGTGGAGAGGCTATTGGCATGCCCAGGCACAACACCACAGAGCTTTTTCAAGAAGGATCTGAATCCCAAAAGGGCACACTGTAGTAGGAACAACACAGGAATGTGAATGTACTCTGTTGAAATACCTACACCAGGAATAACACGCTGTTAGAAATATCTCTGGTAAAACTCTGCCACACAGACATTCTGTTGACAGTACCATTCTAGTGATTCAAAATATGCAAAATCCCAAAAGTCTTTGGAATTGTAAGAGTTTGAGACCTTGCATTATCTTGGCATGTGCAAAAAAACCCAAACCAAAGCAAAAAAACCCACCAAAAAAACCCAAAACAAAACAAACAACCCCAAAACAACAAAAAAACCCCAAACCAACCAATCAACCCCCCAAAACCCCCCCCCAAAAAACAAACAAAAAAATCCCCCCAAAAAACCAACCAACCAACCAACCCCAAAAAAACAACAAAAAAACCCAAGCTCATTTGCAGACACCGTGCAGGAAGACCAAAATACTTGGCAGAGGCAGCATGCACCAAATGACAGATTTTCATTTTTAGAGAGATTACAGAGAAAGAAACTACCAAAGTTATGGATGTCACCTCACTGCCAAGATGAATGAGTGCTCCCTATACTAGAGAATTAATGGGACTAAACAACGGGTAAATGGGAATAGATATCCCTTCCAAGCTTCAAAGGAACAGAACAGTATGATCCTGTTAGAGAATGCCTCAAGTCAACATTCTTGCAATGCACCTTATCTGTGGTCAAAATGTGAATTTCATTTACCAACAGTCCAGCAGCCTCTTTATTCCATTTGCATACTTTTCATTCTATTTCCTTCAGGAAGAGAATTTGCCTGTCATCTTCTTGGACGTGTTTATACTTAAAAAAAATGGAAATATCACAGTACGTTACACAAAACTCCCTTATTTCCTCTAGAAATAGAAACACTCCTCCCTCTTGCTGTTTTGTTTAATGTTTAGAAGTTAAACAAATTAGAATTAGAATAGGTCTACTTTATGCAATTCCATACTTGGAGCGTAGAATAATCAGGTTCACTAATAATTTTCTCAAGAGTTAAGTGTCAGCACCCATAACTCATCATAAAACCAATTATGTCACTTCTGGCGTGCCTTTCATGACTTTGGTGCCTGCCAGAGTGAAAATCAACATGCGATCACTCCACGGCTGATCCTGGGTAAGTGGCTCCAGTGGCATCCCCTGTTAGGGGTCTGCCATTCAAGCTTTCAGAACTGCTTGATCCCAGTCTTAGGAGGATACTCTGGTGAGCGCACAGCAGACACAAAATTATTTTCAAACTGGTCAGTCACTGAATTGACTGGTTACCACGCAACACTGTGCTGAGTAACACTGATGAAATTTATTAACAAAAGAGCACATACTTTTCTGAGCGTGCATTCCACAACAAGGAAGGAGTTTTATCTGACTTCTGGTCTCACAAGCACACACTTCTCCATTTTAATACTTGATATTATATACATAAATATATTAAAATTACAAGGTCTGCAAATCTCATTTAAGATACCACCAAATTTTGTACTGCAACACACAACTGCACTGAATGTCTCAGTTCTTTGCCATTAGGAAGCTCACAAATTTCCTTTTCTTTGAATGCTTCAGATCAGCCTGATTCTCACAACAATCCACCCTAAATCCACCTTTCCAGTGCAGAGATTTTAAGATTAACTGTACTGACAATTGTTCTGACAAATTAGATCTTCTAAGCACTCAGATTACAGATCTATCTACTTAACAGCTGCATATTTCTCATTCATTTTTTTCTGCCACATTCAGCAATCTCCTCCATTTCAAAGTGTTCATGAAATTAAGGCAACCACTGACGTCAGAGAGCACAAGGCACAATTAGCTGATTAATTGTACTTACACCAAACCTCACGTAAAAATTTATGTTGAAATTTTTATATTGTTACTTAGTATGAAGCCATACACATAGAAAAAAACCTAAGAACCACCTAAATCCTACTTCCCTAATGGAGATGAAGGGCTTCAAATCAACACAAGCTTTTCCACCAGCTTGAGTGGCCATATAAGCAAAGCAGACTGTGAGTGATATGCAGTGAAAAAGAAGAACAAGAAGTTATAGTTTCAAATATTTTCATAAACCATTTCTGAGGAAAAAAAAACCAATTAAAATTATCAAATATTGAACTTCTTGTATTTGAATATTTAATTTCTCTTAAAATAAAAAACCAGTTTTGTGTGAAATGTCTTTTGAATTTAAAAGCTAAAATTTCTGAAGCAGGTATGACATCTGCTTTAATTGCAATTGCAATGGGGTATAGAAACAGTTCTTTGGCAGGTAATCACTCAGGAGCATTAACTTCTAGCTGAGGACTGGAAATTTTAACTACAAGATAATTTCTCACTAGTTTTGCGGTGTGGTTTTTTGTTT
>VZTE01002616.1:913667-965284 GCA_013397775.1 Eulacestoma nigropectus | reverse complement strand
CCTACCACAATGAAAATATGGAGATTTCAGACTAAGGAACAGTATGAAGGGTGCTCAGTTAACTAATTAAACTATAGCATTTCCCTTAACTGCTGAGGATGTCACTCCACTGCTGCATATACTATTCATCTTTATAAAAGCTTCCTGGGCTACAGTCTGGAAAGAAAAATGGAAATACGGCCATATCCTAGTGCAATCTCCATCAAGTTTTATCAAAGAAAATTGTGATGCTCAATGACCCTACTTAAAATAATATGCAATTATTCAAACAGAATCAAGATACTTCAAGTCAAGTATCTAATACATATTTTGCTGTGTTGGTCAACATTATAGAGCAAATACTAAATTACAGATTATCCAGATGACACGTGGTTCATGACACACTATTTAGTAAATCACAAATTAACTATGCAGTAAATAATCGCGTAACTATTTCCCTCAGACTCTGGAAAGGGATTTGATGAATCTTTTCAGCCACTTTGCCATCAAAGATCGTTTAAAAACATCAATTCCATTAAAAGGGTTTCGGAGAAGACTCTTGTCTGGTGCTTGTTCCTTAACTGTCACATTATGACAGGCTTTAAAATCATGTCTAGGATTTTGTGCCCTTTTTTTTTTTTTTTAAATAACCAAGCAAACATAATAATTAAAAACAAACAAACAAACATAAAGAAACCCCACCACAACCCCAAGATCATTCACTACTTTGTCAAAGATGCTGAGCCATCTACATGTTAAATCTACACATGGCTGATCTTTGTGAATTTACTTTTGTTGTTACCAGAAGAAATGATTCAACAGCAGCTGCTTTTGCAAAAGAAGCAGCTTTGAATAAAGGAAGAAATCCGGGAGGCCTACATCGCTCTGGTTTATAAGAAATTGTTAGAAGTGTACAAACCCATTAAGTTGGGCTCATTTGTAGTCATGCCCCTTTGCAGAAACATTGCTGAGCTGACAGAAGCAGCAGCACTTTGGAGCAAGGAGTAATTCTGATTGTGTTAATAGCTGACATGGAGGGAGTATTCTACCGGAGCACGAGAGGGGAGTCAGAACAGAATTAACTTTGGGAGCATCCCCTCTGTAGGGAACTCCCCAGAATCACGGGACGGGCGCCCCTTCCTGCCATGGGAACACCACAGCGACAGCTCATAAAACCCAGAACCTGTGTGTGAAGGTGCCCTCAGAGAGTCCTCTCCACTGGAAAATGCATAGCAACAAACTTGCTGCTTCCTGCCATCAACCGGGGCTCAGTGCCCTGTTCTCATGCCAGGAAGTTTAACGTGAAACGTGCAAAATACAAGTGAATCACACCAAAAGAAGCATTTGCACATGAAACTCCTTTGATCACACAAGTTGACCACTGCAACAGTAAAGAGTATTCCCAGCGTGGATCTCAGTGAAAAGAACCCCACAGTTTCTAACTACATTCAAAGGATTCACAAGAAAATAAACACATTATATTTCAAAATTATTAGCAAATTCAAGAGGAAAGTATGTATAAATGAGATCTCCATTTCTCTTACCTTTGCAATGGTCTCGTGCAGGCTGAAGGAGGGATCCAGCTCTTCAGTTCTTGTTGCATGTACAGGAAAAAGAGCTTCGGAGAGAAAGCTGGAATTCTGTGAGAAAAAAGGAGGTTTTTAGGATTCCACATTCATTTCCTCAGTCAGTTGGTTATTGGATTTTGTTGATAGATTGAAAAACCCTTCAAATCTTTCTTAAGTTTTGACGATTATGAAACTTATTTCACCGATCCACTGATTAACTGATTCCAAGTCCCTGAAAAAGGCAAAAATCCCCTAAGTCTTATGACTTTATTTCTGGAATGGCAGTTGTCTCTGTAATTATGCTTCTCAAAGCAGCTAAAAATTTTGCCTACAGGGAGAAAAAAAACATCCACACAGCTTTTATTCTGAGCTAAGCAGCAATCAGATATTTTATTAACTACGTATGATTTAAGTCTTCAGAAGAAATGTAACCACAATAATAAAGGAATACTCTTTTATCTTCTGCAACCATCCTAATTCTCTATCCAGTAACACCAGCTATATAATAAGGGACTTTTGTCAATTCCCTAAAATCATATACTTTACTTTGCACATAGATTTAACACCAGCCAATCTTTATATACTGTTTGTACAAGAAGCTCATCTCTTCTTGTACTGCAAGGAACCAGGACATTATTTGCTTATTTATTGTCACATGGAAGCCAATGCCAAGGAGTGGACTGGAAAAAAAGGCAAAACAATACAAAACAAACCTCCAAGCCTCAAAGGTGCCCAGATGCCTAAAACAGGAATTACATCACACTGCTGGTAAGTTTGCTTGTTAAATTTTTCTATTAATTAATGCCTTCATGATCAATAGTCTATCAGCATTTCCATTCATTTCTGGGAGATTATTTCTAGTAGCAAACTCCCACCACTTTCTTTAAAAAAATAAATATATAATTAGCACTGCATCTTATAAATGTTTTGCATTCAGTGATGCATCTGTGTGTTGCATAACTTGTCACAGAAGCACCACAAAAATAAATGAAGTAATTTTTTTCTTTCAGAATTTTTTTTTTTAGATCTCGGGGAGAAGATGCACAAAGTCATTTATTACAAAGATAAAATACATACTTCAGTATTAACTCATAACTATTCATCTTTGTTTCAAGTTTGCACACCAGTTTACAGAGCCGTGTCATTTGACTGGAGGGCTGCTGAGGAACACCCTCATTCTGCCGCGGTGGTGGAATGCTGTTCATCATCAGTCACATAATTGCAATCAGTAACTCAGAGACAGTTTCATTATTTATATTCACTTTTCGGTATCTTACTGAGAGGCAGTGAAGGGAGTGACTACCAAATGAGATGTGCTACAGAAATCGGATTATTGGTCCATCTAGACAAATATCCTTTTTTTGGAATCTAAAGCTTGGTGGGTCAGCTGCCTGGAAAGCAGGGAGACACTGCTCACCTGGTTTTCCTCCCACTCCACTCTAGACCCCACCTTGCCAGGTAAACCAGCAGCCTCTGCTGCCGCAGCCTCTGCCTTTGGAAGAACTCAACATAAACAGGCAAAGATCAGCAAATAAATCAAAACGCATTTGGACATCACCAGTGACAAGTCATTTTGCTCAGGAAGGAATCAAGGCCCTGCTTGCTAAGATCTTGAAAAGGACTGCTGTTTGAAATAACTTGCTGACATCTGAAATAATCTTGCTCTGCACTTGTAAAAGGAAATGTTTAAAACACTTGTGGTTGCCTTTTTTTTCCTTCTTCTTTTTTTTTTTCTCATAAAAGGCTCCTCCATAAAGAACTGCTGGAAAGGCCAACTTTGTTTCTCTTGCTTTTTGTTGTTTTTCAAGCACTATGCTCACCAGAGAAAGCTGCATGAACTTTCTAACTAACAGAAGCCCATTCTTTATCCCAGGGAGCACACGGCAGAGACATGAGCCCAGATGATGTTCCAAGAGCACCTCTCATCATTTAACAGCAAGAGCAACACCTTCCAAGAGCTGGAAACTGAATTACACTTCTCTTTTTTTTTTCCACCAAGCCCACAATAAAAAGTGAGTCTTGTATTTTGGTTTTTTTGAACAGCAATTTGCTAAGCAAATTTCTAGTAAATGCACACCAAGAAAACAACCTGCTAATCCAAAAACATTAAAACCAATTGTATTACTCCTTTATGCTTTTCAGCCACAGTAGGAGCTACAGCTGCAGTTGTTATCTTCATTCTCTCACACACTCACCTCCTAAACACAAATCATCCTCCTCTGCCCCACCCAGGCATTAGTATCACTGTTGCCTTTTCCTGGTCTTAAAATCAAAAGCCAAACAGTTTAGAGGGGAAAAAGGGTTTTTACCTCGGCATTTATTTAAGGATCCTTGGTGCACCACTTCCACGTGGAATGCACCCCCCACACCGAAAATGACACACAAATATAGGCCTGGCAGATTAGAATATCTATCAAAGATTCCCCAATGAGAGAGGCTCGAGTGAGCTCCTCATCCGAGGAACCTTTCCCCTGGATGGGCCTGTCTGGGTTTACAGAATGTGTTCTAGAGAGCACCTTGGTGTCTGGCTCTTTCTGACCTCTAACTGTGAAGCTTCCAGGTTGTTTGGTCTCCCGGCTTAACGGAATAGTGGGTGGTCTAGCTAAGTTATCAGACTTAAAGAATTACAAGTATGTGGGCTAAAAGCACTAAAAATACATAAAACTATATAAAAGGTATATAAAAGGGGTTTATATAAAAAAAGGCAAAAAATCATCATGGCATCATCACCCCCACCTTGTACAAAGGGCGGAGTCTTCAATGCATTGTGAATGCTCTGGAGATGGTATCAAATTACAGAAAAACCTTTTCAAGGCCAGACCACTGTGAGACATCCTAAAATTCAGGAGGCCAAACTTCCAGTCATGCTTTGAAAATTTTCTCCTTTGCTTTTCATTGCATTCTGTTAATTTTTCTTTCAGTTCATAGCTATCCAAATGGATTAGGAACATTTGCTCTTCTGAGACGAAGTTATGTTTTTATCATACGATCTTTACAATCCAAAAAGGATCACCCTCATAATCCTTGAATTCCCTCTGTGAGCTCTTCAGAAGAGAAATGAACAAGCATAACATGTATTTGGAAGTGAGTTTCCAAACTTTCCCTTTGTCTCGTCTTCCTTCTGGAATGATCAGTTAACCTAGTCTTTTCAATACTCATTTAATGAAGCATTCTGTGAAATTAGAACGACATTGATGTTCCACTTTTCAAATAATGGGTCACTTCTGATTAAACTTCGATTGAACATTCAACTTTCAATCTTAAAACAAATTGCCTCCTTTTCTTTTTAATTTGAACCCAATTTCCTGCTGCCCTGGGGTCTTGTGACAGTAATTAATTGATTTATGAATCAATTAAATGGAGATCGAAAATGCAGGCGAAAATCTCTTAAAACCCCAAATCTGACTTACTCTTGCTTATTTATGATGGACACTTGCACTAAAATTCACTTCTGATTTACTACACTCATTTTTCTAACTTAACTTATCCTTCCTCAACTAATTAAGTGAACAAAATGTTTCACCTTCTAAAGGTACTAAATTTGCCATCCCTTGTGTACTGTCTTATAACATACCTTCAATTTATATGCCAACTTTCAACTAATACATTTTAAATCACAAATAAAATCCCACAGCACTTCTGGTGATTTAATGTAAAACAGAATAAAGAGCAAGACATGCTTTAGAGATCTATTTTGCTGTCATTAAATTAAAAAAAAAGCTTAAAAAGTATCAAATTTTACCACACATTGTCTTAGAACTGGAATTATTTCTATGAATACATATGAATTTTTCTTACTAGGCCAGGACAATGCTGAATCTGCAAGAGATTCTGTTTTCTTGACTATTACTTGAGGAACAGTAAAATTACCACTTAGAGAAATTGTCAATTTATGTACTCAAATTATGTAAGTAATAATTCCTTAATATGCTCTCATTCCACACTGGAATAGATTTTTTTTTTTGCCTGCTGAATGTTCTCCAGCTTTTACAAGAAGAGATCCTTCTGTTCTTAACCTGGTGAACAATACACAAATATCTCCATTTTTTGGTTTTTTTTTTTTTGTGGGGATTGAGGCGGGGAGGCTTTTTTGTTGTTTGTTTGTTTTGAAAGTAACAGGCAATGGAGGTTTCTCCACTCAGCAATAATGCTCAATCTGGAAAAACAATCTTTAGACTTAAGTTCTTCATCTAATTTGACTTCACCCTTGTTAACATTTGTCTGAATTGTCCATACTCAGGCCAGCATTGCCCTTCAGCACTTCACCATATTCATGGCATCAATTTTATACTGCACAGAAGTAAGACAAAAAGAAGGCACCAGGAAAGGTACAAACAGAGAAGAAGCAGTGAGAGCAGAAATCCTTCTGAAATTTGTACAGGTAGGCAAGAGGTATAAATGTGCTAAACTTACACTGCTGAAGCCTGCAAGGCAAATAGACAAAAGAAGGATGGAAGCCAAGAGAAAAACGTTTATTTTCTTCACACAGACCAAAGAATAATGTCTAGATGAGAATTCAGGGATTGGTTTTGCTGCATCACGACTATGCTCTGTTACCTGTCCAATATAAATATATGCCATGTGTGTTCTATGTGCTATTAACCTGTTCCAGTCTTTCTGCCTTTTTGTAGTACAACAGCACAAAAAGCAGAATTGCAGAAAACTGAGGGATACAGACAAATGTGCAGTTTCTGGCCACTAAAACACAAAGTAGTCACTGCACATCTTCAGAATCAACCTGGGCACAGGTTCAGCTGGGAGGCTGAAGTCACGTAAGACACACTCTGAATTTGTGCAGTGCTCAAAACTATCACCCAGCAACCCAGAGGCTTCACAACTGCATCAGGACTTGTCTGCATCTGTATTCAACACCAGTGCCAAAAAACTGTCATAGCGTGATGGAGAAAGCCCTGTCAGGAGAAAAGATAAAGAGAGAGCAGCGAGAAGAACAAAATCACCTCTGAAATTTGCACCTCAGGCTCTCACTAATTCCTTCTTCCATTTTACCTAAGTCAAGCAATTGGCATACAGTGTCCTGGCAGAAAATATACAATTGCATTTCTTTGTGAAAGAGTTGTTTCACCTCACCTAGGCTAAAAAGTCATCTCTTCGCCATTTTCCTTTTTTTTTTTTACCTCCTGGCAGGGTGATTGAACCAGAGGTTTGACTGTAAGAAGGATCAAAAAGAGAGTAATGGAAAAGGTATCTCATAGACTAAAATATGGCTTATCATCAGCTATCTCAATTACTCTTACTTTGGGACGGTACTGCAGACTGAAGAAGATTTACTGAAAAAGTGGATTATGTAGAATAGAACGGACTGAAGCCGAAGTATGGTTCTCCAAAGTGTGGGTTAAATTGAATCGATGAAATAATACCAGGCATTAATGTATTGCATATAGGATTTCTCACCAATAAAGGCCCATAGGGTTGCAGATATATTGCAGAAGAGTGTTCCTGCCTCTCCATCTCACTAGCAAGCTGACTTTATCCTTTCTAGCAAATGCTTCAGAAATCTAATCAAATATCACCTCTCAAATCCACAAAGGATTACAAAGTGATGTGAAAGTTTGTTTCACTGATGCAAAAGACATAAAAGAGGTGCTTTTTTTATAAAGCAAAGCTCTGCAATTGCCACAGCCTAACACGTGTCTTCAAAGTGAGAATGCCCCTACTCTGGAAAATGGGCTTGTCAGAAGGAGTTTCTGACAAGAGTCTTTTCTTTGGTATTTTTACCATTTCAGTTTACTGAAGAACTTTTAAAGAAGAAACAAAAGCACATCTACTTTCTGTTTGAATAATCTGGTAAAGATGTGCAGTGACCTTGCAATGCCACCCATTGCTGGACAAAATGAGCAAGGCCTGCCAAACAAGACTGCACAGAATACAGGAGAGGCAGAATTGGAATCACTGCTGCACAAGTTATTTTATTATTCAACTCAATTGCAGCCAGAAAAACCCCAGCCAACAGTCATAAAGAAAAGAATATAAGCACATTTCTCTCATCTCTTTTAATTTAATGTTTTCTTCCTTATGTTAGTAAGTGAATTGAAATAATCACTGTAAAGCTATAAATTCACAGACTGCACCACAAAGAAAGCAACATTTAAGATGTCAGGATATTTGCCTGGCTTTATTCCTCAGCAGTTTTCCCTTGGTGCTTTTTACACTGAAAGCAGAATCAGCAGTTTAGGCAGGAGGAAGGGGCCCCAGTCAGGAATCTGGAACCTGACAGAGGATCTTCCCAAAGTTTCAGAATCTTAGAAACAGGGGGCTCATCTCAGATTCACTACATCTAAGAGAAAACAGCTTTTCTTGGATGTGTTGTATGAAGGATGCAAAAACATTCTGTAACGTTTCACGGTCAATTGTGAGCATTCGAATTATACGGAAACATGAAGTTCCAGGAAGATCATCCTAACAACGTCCTGCTGGAAGTCATGAATCCCAGGGACAAGGTCTTTCACAATCACAAATATTATCAATCACAATTGCTTTTACTTCCTGATTCAATGCTTCCTATTTCTAGCTTTTATTTTTAGTTCTCAAATAGATATTTATTACACTGAAAGAAGAGATCCGATGTTAGACACTGGACAGATGTTGTGTAGGTGGGAGGCTCACCAACTTGCAGGAGGAATAAAAGTTGTCTTTTGCTAAGAATAATAATGTCTTCAAGACAATATTTATTTACCAAAAGCCTTATTAACCAGTTTTTCATAATGGACAGGATAAGATATATCAAATGTTGCAAATTTTATCAGAGAGAATGCATCATTGACTCAAACCACAGCTGTTTGATTGTCCAGTCATTTTGATTTTTTCTCTCAAGGATTAAAAGACAAAACTGAGCGTCACACTACTAATATCTACTGAAACAAAACAAGTTTTGATACTTATTCCAGATATTCTACCAGAAGATTTTCAGTTGCTCAGTTGAATTTAGCCACTCAGAAGTACAGTGGTAAAACTTCACCATGAATGCAACAGGCCATTAAATTCTCCAGGGAGAAGAGATTATTCAGTGAGTGACATCTGTCCTTGCATAATACACATTTTCAGTAACTAGACGCTTCAAACAGAAGCAATTAATTGGTTTCTAAACAAATTTTTCACGTTTTCCCATATCCCATTGATCCTGTTAATTCCCAGGCTTTCTTCCATTGACTTCCCACAATCCTCAGTCAGTTCCAAGACACTGAGGAGCCTCTGAGAGAATCTGCAAGGACAGAGCTTACAGAAACAACATGTACTCGTGCAGTGTGAACGAATGCTAAAGAAGCTGTGTGATTTTGATACCATAAGGCAAGTTTACATAAAGAATTTTCCCCTTCTGGATGCACTGTGTGATGTTTGGGACATCAAAGCACTAGGATTTGTGAGGCCAGACAGATATTTTTGGAGCAGAGTAATGTATCCAAACTGATGAGGACGTCATCAGTTTCACTAGCATTAGTGCAATAACAAAGATGCTCTTCCATGAAATTAAGTAGCTAAATATTCATATTATTCAATAAAACGACTCAAGCAATCAATTGAACATCAAATGCATTTTGTCTTGTAAAACACCGAGTCATTAACCTTAACAATTTCACCATGCTCTCACTACCAAATACACCTCAATTAGTGCCCAAATGAACAGATGGACTAATGAATTAATGAATTATTGGTGAGTACTACACTAACCCTTGACTGAACTGAGAAATTAAAAACCACTAATTTATGCCAGAGACAGAAAAAACACATTGGTCAGGAAAAAATCAGTATGAATAAAGAAAAGCACAGCTATTATAAAGACAGCATAGACCCTAAGTCAGAAAGGCAGCTGTGGTTTGGACTGCACAGGTAGTGCCAAGGCAACCTGCTGGGGCCTCCTGGAACTATTCCTTCTTACACACTGGTAGTTCACTGCTTGTCCACAAACACAAATGAAACCTCTCTCTTCACCTTGACAAAACCAGCTCCCACCGCTACACCTTGTTGCCCATGAAGTTCTAATAAACTGAGTTAATAAACTCTCTCAGCAGCAAGGGCAACAGCATCAAACTCTCCAGAGGCAGTTTAGGAAAGGGAATCCTGGGTTCCCAAGCAACTGTCCTGAGGCAGATACACATTTGCTCCTCGGCAAAGACCTTCTGGTATACTAAGCACACTGGTACTTTGATTTTTTCATACAGGCATGAAACATCTCCAGTAACTCCCCATGGGCAACTACCAGCTGTGTTATTTCCTTAAAAAATTGAACATGTACCAGGGAGAAAACAGAAGTAAAACAGGGAATGAGGGGAGCCATGCAGAGCTGTATTTTTACATGGAAAAGCTATTGAATCGCAGACCATCACAGCACACTGCTATTATGCAGATTCCCTCCTAGACTAGATGCAAAAGAAGAAACATGGCTTCTGTTTGGGGTAAGAATCTCCCTGGAATTACAGACTCAGACAACCAGTGCTAAATCTCTTCCAAGGACATTGACATAAATGCCACAGGCCCTGAAGTTCTCTGAGCTAAGGCTGAATTAAGCACATCGTCTCTTTGTATGTAGTCTACCCTGACCCTTCTAAGAAAATGATGCTGTGGTGCTTCTAATGGAACTTGTTGATGAATATACTTGGCTCTGATAAATTAATTGGTACTGAGTGACACTTAATCAAGGAGGACTAAATAATAACATAAGATAAACAGCAGAACATCTACCAGAAGGGCCGTGTCAGCTGTAGATAATCCAAGCAGTCAGTCAGAAACCTCAAGACTATGTACATGGCCGTACTAACTCTTTCCTGGCTGGAAAGGGACTGGAGGACACATCAGAAGTAAAGGAGAAAATGATCTGGGTATGGAGTAACAATGAGATTAATGCTGTGATACAAGAAGGTGAGATAACTACACTAAGAATATAGAGATCCAGAACTTCAGAACATAAAAGTGGACTGGCTTTAAGCACTGGAACTGTCTGTCCAGCGATTACATTACTGGTACAAAACCAGCAGCTCTCAATAAAGAATACCACAGGTCAGACAACTCAGATTTGCTTTCGATGAACACACACAGGTACAAGGTTGTATTTGTGGAGATAAAAATATACCACAGACTTTGCTTCCTTCCACAAAGCCACGTTGATTACATATATAGATGCATTTAAAAATAAAATGTGTTTGGGGTTCAAACACCAGTTTCCTGTTCACTTTAGAACAGATATAAGGCAGATGCACTGAAGAACACTCCAAGCTGCCTAAGCCCTCCCTCTACACCAACATAAGCACATCAAAGAGACAAAAGCAGCTTGCTACATGAGAGTTGTTTTTTTGTAAACTAAACACTAAGTCCTCTCCATCAAGGACAGTTCCTCTCTTTCTTTTCTCGTAACAAAGAAATCTTGGAAAGCTTTTGATTTCTTTTGAGAGAAATGCATGATGTGTCAGTCTAAGAATGTAATACTGAAATCAAGAAACTGCAGTAAGTTTCCCTGAAGAGTGATAAGAAGGAAGAAAAGAGGGCAGGATCGGGTGGGAGGGAGGATGCAGAGGCTGATGGTAAAAACAACTGAGAAGCCACATTCACTGAAGAGTTAAGATTTAGTGCTCTCTGTTTTACACCAGTGTGGGCGAAAATCACTTTTAAGGGCCCTAATGAAAGTTGAAAGTTACCTTCAGAAAGTTATGCATATTTCAACAGAAATAAAAATCATTATGCATTCTCTCTAAAGAGGATACAATCTCAAAATTCTAAACTCTTCTACATATATTACATACAAATGCCTTCTATAAAGAAACCTCTCTTCATTTTCCTTCTAAATTAGCTTAGTGGTCCATGGTATTACACTACCTTGGTCTAGCCTGTGAATAATGTGACAGGTAATTTTTATACTTCTTGCCTGAACTTAAGTTTGAGTGAAGATACGGAAAACAGCTTTTATGATGTAGGTGTAAAAGTAAATGTTCTGTGAGTCCTGCATACCCAAACGTGGACATCTACTATGAAATGTTTCCTGATGATTATGTGTCCATCAATAAATAACAAAAAAAAAAAGGCTAAGTTGGTTTTGCTTTTTAATAATGTGCATGTGCAGCAATTTTTTTTTTTCTCAAGCAAAATGATAATGCTAATGTTGATGTAACCTACCACATTATCACAGAGGAGATTTAAATTTCTGTGTTACCAGATAGGAATCATTCTAGAATAGGATGCACTGAGAAGGATGAATAATATGCAGATAACATGGGAAATTATGTAACTATAATATAAAAAAATTGATTCCTCATGAAACTGTTGACTACAATGACACAGAAATGGATGGTAACAGTCGATTAATTTCCATCTTGAAAAAAGCTCAAAATACACCTGTACCAGCTTGCAAACCAGAAGTTTGCAAGTGATGGAGATCAAAATGCTGAACAGCTCAATGATGTTTGAGTTAGACAATGCTGAGGAAACAATCAAATCTCTAACTGAAACCGTTGAAACCCCAGTTTATATTTTCTCTACTGCCCAAAGATTAGGCAGCCACAGCCAGGCTCTTTTTCTCAGGCTCTGTGGTTAATTGTGCTCCAGGACTTCAGCAGCTCTGCTATAAACTGTGCTATGAAAGATGTAGTCAAAAAAAATTGACTTGTAACTAGGGGGTTGGTCCTTTTCCCTTCAGGGAAGAAGACCAGTACTACACTTCCAAACACAGATCTTTTAAAAGCTACTTTTCTCTGTCCCCTTTAATGAAAGAAAAAAGGCCATCAGAATGTTGAGTCCAGCAGAGCAAACTACACTTTAAGGTGCTCCATCAAGAAGAAAATGATACACAGAAAATTAAATTGAATTAAACACAAAAAAATTACGGAGATGATGTTCAAAAGAAAAACAAGGCAAAGCTTAAAGAAATAGGGGAGAGAAGTAAGAGAAACAGATGGAAGGTAAAAGAGGAGTTATGGATCAACTTCTGCAGTACTGAGTCTGTCCAACAGATAAAACTATATAAATCTATAGCTACAGACAGGAAATAACACAAAAATTTCCAGACCATGCTAGTTTTATTTCACAAATGCAGTGTAAAAATGAAAGGAAGGATTTATACCAAACATTTCAAGACCTGGATTCATGTTTCTTTTCCATTCATGTCTCCATTATAAGAAATTTCATAGAGGTAACAAGTAAGCTTTCACTAGCACTTTCTGTTACCACAGCTACAGATCTGAATAATGAACTTGTTATTGTTGTAAAGGTTAAGTTTCAAAGATCATACACAACCACATCCAGTGTTTTCAGAGTTATTGCTAATTTACAATCAGGTAACCAAGAGCTGAGTTTCAGTCATGTAAATAACATTATTTTGTTTACAAAGTTAAAACACCACAGGTGAGGAATTTATATCTAAGACACTAAGCAGAGTTGTGATGAACAGACACTTTAGTCTGTTATATGCATGTATTTTCTGTAATTATGGAGGACATGTATGTGTTATACCTGTTATACCATTTTTTAGGTTTGAAAATACACTGTTATACAAACAGGACTAATATTTTCAAGAGCACAGAAACAGTCCACACACGGGAGAAAAAACCAAACCAGAATTTACTCACCTGCTCCATGTTGTTATTTCTGATGTACCAATGCTCATATAATCGAGTAATTTGACTGATATCCAGCTTTTATGCAGTACAAAGAGTGACTCAGACAAGTCTTTGATTCAACAGCTTAGTTTATATTACTCTTTCTTGTTGCTGTAAAGATAACTGAGTATGTTTCTAACACTCTGCTGAGGTGAGGGCTAATAGACTAATCATGGCTTTCAGTAGCAGAGAAACTCTGATTTGAAATCAACATTTAGGTCTCTCTCTGGAGAATCTACATAGTCACTTGGATGCACACTAATGATTATCTTGAATAGCAGAACTCCTCCTGAAAGCAAAATAATCAGCAGTATTAGGAAAGTCTGATCAGCTTGTCTCCTAACACATTCCAAATCAGAATGTGACCTTCATGTGGAGGAAAAGCCGGTGCACCAGAGGCAAGGAGGAGAGGAAGGCTTTCTTCAGCAACTGCAAGAGAATCCTTGGAAATTGGGGCAATATTATGTTTTTTCCACTTAGGAAATTCTTCCAAGTTTACTTACTTTAAGACTAAAATGCTGCATATTTTCTGCTGGTGAATAAATGAGCTGCATTTCACCCAGTGCATTTTTACAGCAGCGGCTGAATTCTCAGAATGCACTCACAGACCTGACCGTGGGCATTTGCCAGGCAGATTTAACCTCCCCCAGGCTGTGGTTCACTGTATTATGTAATTCCAAGCCAGACAGTTTTACTTACTCTTCTGGCCTGAATGTTTCCTCTTACAACTTTTATTTCCTCGTATTTACTCCTCAGGTTCCTGTCAATAAAAGGCTTTTATAACCTTCTCTCTGCAGACTGGCATCGCACCGACTGTGTAAGAAATGCATTTCTAAAGCTGATCTGGAGCTGCTGCTCTGTAGGCAGAACACAAGCACAGGTCTTGGGCTTTTTAACTCTAAACCAGGTTTATTTGAGCTGTGGAATAGCATCAGTTTTACCTGACACTGCATGCTGGCTGACAGGTGGGTAAAATAAACAACTAATGTATATTCCAAAGGAAGAGCGATTCCTGAGTAGGTCACAGAAGTGCAAGAGACAGAAGAGGAAACCGACCTGGCAAAATGATAGCCTACAAAAGCATGTCAAAACAGTCCATTTCTGAAACCTATTTTCCCAAATCTTGTTTTGCAATGAAGCTGACAAAGCTGAGGCATAGTTTAAAAAGCTGGATCGAAACAAACAAGGAAAAATCCCTCCATACAAACCAACAGATTATTATCAGCCCCTAACCTGCCTAACAGAAATTCCTACAATGTTTATTAATATGGCTGCAAACACACAGTAATTTGTCTGCCTTGTAATATCTGTCAATAAACAGAATCCAGAATAAACAATGGCAATAAACAGTAAAGGATAAGCAAATTGCTTGTCTGATAGAACACAGGAGAGACAATGAGCCTATCTTCTGAAGGACTGTTAACAACCCGTACAATAAAGAACAAAGATATAGCAAATAATCCAAATTTAATCATTCTGTGCAACTTCACTTTTAGGGAAAAATTCCATCCTCTTGCCAAGAGAAATTTACACAATCTTACAAGAGAAATTTATTTGCCAAGCAGATTTATTTCTCACATAAAATAGATCTCATGGGGTCAAGGTCTCCTACAGTCTGAGAAGTGCAGTACGTCTCCTTCAAGACTGCAGATTACACTTACCAAGTTTATTTCTAGGAAATTATTTTTCAAGAAGGACAAAAGCTGAATTTTTAACAGAGAATCAAATTTACAGTGTCATGTTTAAGCAAATATGGAAATATTTTCTTTTATGATTTTAATTACATTGATGAATCATTCTGAGAGACAAAAATGCACATTTACAAGGTTAACTGAACATGAAGAATAACTCTGCATTAAAGTAGACAATAGCCAAGGGAACCTTCAGTGCTCATATTGTAAATATTGCTGGGAAATACTTACTATTTTGAAATACTGAACCTTGCAGATTATTTCTCATGCTCTATAGATTGTATATACACAGATCTTGAATGAAAACTATGTGGAACAGCTGCTAAGCAACAACAGAAATTCCTCTGGACCACAAGCCTGTCAGAAACATTGCACTCACACATCTTCTGTCTTCAGACTTTCCTTACAGCCTAATAGGTGCCATGATGTTTAGAAACAGAAGTCTCCTTATTTATATAATTTCTTGACTTAATCTATTTTAATCTACACAACGACATGACAGCAACGCTCCGTCTTTGGCACATCTCTGCTTTGTTTTGCATATGTGAAAGAGAAGCATGTTAGCATGCAGTGTCAGGAAACATTCCAGCTCAACCCAGCCTCAGCTTTGTTCCTCAGCTTGGAAAGAAGTGTACACAGGAGATGAGCAGAGTGAAGAGAAGAAAGAAGATAACTGAGGAGAAGATGAAGTCGCTGCATCATTACATTTACATGAAAACACACAGCTCTTCTAATGCCTATTGTGTCTTGAAATAACTAATGCCAGGCTTCCTGATCCTCACCTGACCAACTGGGGGTGAGTTTGAGTTGTCCAGCTGCAAATAACCTACGGCAGTGAAGGTGGAGGAAGAACAAACTCTCCTAACAATTTATTTGTGTCCAATTCCAACCTGAACTCCCAACAGCATAAAATGCCTCTTCCTTCCACTTACCTTGCAGAGGCTGACGGACTGAAAAAGAATGTGGTGTCTGGAAGACTCCAATCAAGCATACAGATCTCTACCACCAACGTTTATACTAGAGAATCACATTTTTCTCATGGTGTGAAAATGGATATAGAATTCATTTTGAAGATTGTCACATCCTACTGTGCAGTAAAAAAATACACATCAATACCTGTTTCCTCTATGTTGAAAACAGTCTGAAAAGTTGCGTTAGATAACATGTAGCCTATGAAACTACCAGCAATATTAACATCATTAACATAACATCCTCCAATTTTTATCTGTTTCTTTGAATACCATATCCCTACAAAACCAGTCACTTTGAAGCTCTGTGGTAATGCTGTGAAGACCTAAAAAATGCACTTAGAGGAGATAATTTTCCACTACAACAGGATATAACCTGAGAAAACATAATTCTATCTTCCTGCTATTTTCAGTTTGCCCATTTTTAGTCATAGCTACCTCTGATGCTTTGATGTCCTCATAGGAAAACTGTGTGGCAGGTACTCCGAGATGGTTGATGAAATAATCTGAATCTCCCTGTAGCTGCACAGAACTCACATTGGATCCTGGACATCTAATCTTTTCCACACAGTTGAAGCTCTGGCTCTGAAAAAAACAAACACAAATTAAAGTTCTACTTAATTACTTGCAATCGACTCTTGAAGACTTGTAGCAATATGTCGTTTAAACAGCATTCTTCGTGCTGAAGCACCTTGAACATGGCAGAGGATGAAGTTTAGCTGCAACATGGCTGAGTCTTTCAGAGGACAAGGAAATTCTTATCTAATTGAGACGGCAGGAGAGGCAAGAGAAGAATCAAGACATATGGAATGTCCCATGCTGGCCAGGAGATTAGAAGGCATCATGGTACCGTTTGGAAGATTTTGAGATCTTTAACGGCTACTAAGGAATCAGTTTTTTATTCAGTTAATAGCATGCTCTGCCACAACAAAAAGCTGCATGAGATTATCATATTCAATCTATCTGTGGTCTGTGAAATGCTGGCAATATAAAGAATTCCTCACAATTGCAAAGTAGGGCTTAAGAGAAAAACAGAATTAAAAGGCTAAAGATATGTAGTACACATTTTCTGGGTAAGTTGCTGAAAACAATTCTAGTGAGTGAAATCTTTGTATTTCTTTCATGTAAGTTTTTAATGGTGAAATCTTAGCAAGAGAACTGTAATAAACATGGAAATTGGAAATCAAGCCCAGACTGAGCGCTACATACTTGTGTAGCTTTTAAATCTACCAGGTAATTAAACACTTAATAAACAGTAGGCGTAAAGGCTTTCAACATCTATTATAGCAAATAAGCTACTTAGGTTTCTTTTCAAGAATATCAGGAAGTTGAAGTACTGGAGATTATTTGCATTTAGCTAACAGCTTATATGGTATAACATAACTTCCTCACTTTTACCTACAAAATTACAGGCTTTCTAAAAGAATAGCCTAAGATTGGTTCTACTTTAACACGAAAATACAGCAAATTCTGTATATTAAAGGCTCCGAGGTTATCAGGAAAATGTTAGACAGAGACAAATCTTGGTATTTTCCCATTCCAAAATTAGCATAATTATTGCTTCACAGTTTGATTTCAGTGCTATGAAGAATGCAATTGCATATTACACAGTTTAAATAAAGGCTGCAGAGTCTCGCAGAAAATTATTTTAAAATACCTTCAAGAAATAGCTTTCATTTCATAAGTAATTTTGAAAGATGGTTGTATTACTCCTTTTTTTTATCTGTTAAGCTTTTCTGCTCCGGCCATTCTTACATACATTCACAGTTGTTCAAGGTCTGCCCAAAAAGTTCTAACAGAAACGGCAGAAACACAAACAACAAATTCATTGGAAAAGGTATTTTTAATAACCACACTTGCATCTCCTACAGTCTCTCCCACTCAAACCCACTGCATAGCACACATCCACACAAAAAGCCATGCTTATGATTTTATGCATATATCTGTGTACAAGATCCACTGCTCCTTCCAGGCATTATAAAGCACTTAAGGATCACCCAATGTTCTACACTGCGGCATAGATCAGACTCTCCTCATTTCATACTGCCCACCACAGCTGGTCAAGTTTCATAAGTGATGAGTAGCCTGTAAACGCTCACTGAATGACGCAAAACTGCAAAATACAGCTTTTGACAGTTAATTCTGAATATCCACCAACCCCCATTTCTACCAGCCTACCAGGAGCTGAAGAGGTGTCTTCCTACAGCAACAGTGAAATTGATTTTTCCTTACGCATGGAAGTTCACATATGAAATGTTTACAGCTCTGGTTAAGAGGACTATAAAATATGGTAATTTTGGGGTTTTATATCACTATCCTTGATGGTACAGGATTAATATTTTTATGATAGCAATATTCAATTCTATAGCACAGCATTTGAAGAGTTTAACTGGTTTATTCCACTTTCACAGTTCTGACACACAAGCCTCTGATAATGACAAGTTCAACAATAAATATTTAACCCAGCACTAAGAGGGGAGAATGCTTCACATGCAAGATGCTGTGCTCTTCCAATCTGTTTTTATTTTTATGCACACTCTACAACACCAGCATTCTTCAGCTCCTTGGTAACAACTGCAAAGTTGTTTTGCATTCATTAAACAAATGAAATGTTTCTCCAGAATAATGGACTTAAAGAATAATGATTTTCTACAATTAATAAAACTAATAAAAAAATCTTTGAAAATGTATCTGGAATAAACTATTAGCAACACAAAACTAACTCCCTGTTGTAGATTAGCCAAACTATATTTCTTCAGCTGGTTAGCCTGACAGGAAAAACACAGACTGGCTGTATTCAGAGCACTCAGCTGCTCAGGCTGGGCTCCACTGTGCCAGCCAAGCCTTCCCTTCAGACTGGAAGCAAACCAAGGCACTGGTGAGCCACTGATCAAGGAGTGCTTCGTGTCAGTGCAAGGATTCACATGCTAATCGTAATCGAATCATTTTATTTCTCTGGAGCTCATTTTGGTTTTTAGCACCATCTTACAGGTTTATGTTACAAATCTGAGGAAATGAAGAGTACCATATGGCCAATTAAATACATTTAATTTGAGTTAATGTTCTAAAATAGATCTGACACATCTGAAGTATAATCAAGTGGTACTTCACTGCAGATCTTATTAGTTCTGGTTACTACTTTTCTTTACTTGACTCCAGCTTAACTTAGAACATTTTCACCTTTTGAGAAGGGATTAAAATATTTTAGGAGCTTTCAACAGGGTAAGTAAAGAATGACCAGTTATTCTTTCAGTATGCCAGTGATCCTAGGTTCAGAACGACAACAAGAAAGCTTACTCTTCATGAATAATAAATCTCTATTTCTGAGCTGAATCACCATCTGTGTCAGGGACCGGTGCAATTAAAGACCTGAAGTATAAGAGATCATCTAGATGAAGTAAAATTGTCTAAAGAAAGAGCTACAGAATTTATTAAATTCACCACAGACCTTGTAAAAATGCAGAAGGCAAGAGATTAGCATCTTTATTACTGTAAATATGTAAATCAGCAGCAACAGGTAGTAAAGGCCAGAGAAGCTGCACAGCAAAGGACTCACAGGTCTGTGTCTTTCATCTATAAACACCTGCTACACTCTGGCAAAGAGATCATTAGAGGCAGAAGGCCTGACGGTTCTTAAAAAATATTATTAGATGACTTCCAAAGGCTATTGCAAAAAAAAATCATGGAGTTCCTAGGAACTGCATTAATTCTATGGCAAGCATACTTCTCTGTTTTCTCTCAGCTCACTATCAGGTTTGGCTAGAAACATCCTGTTCTGCTCTCTGTCTTTATTGATTGATCATACAAATTGCTACTAATGCAAATCAGCTCTTCATAAAATTATTAGGGAGATTTAATAGGACATTTTGCCCTACAGACCTCAAAGTGCTTTTCAAATCAACTACAGGGCAAACAAGCTACCTAATATTTCTGTCTTGCCCAACATCATAGAGCAAAACAACTACATAAAAATTAAATGCATAACATTTCCCCAATTTTGAACCTTATCAGACTGACATGATAGAAGTATGTGCTTAAATATAATTCTAAATTATAATCATTCTTTCTCTGCATAAGAAAAGAAAATCTAAATGTGCTGGTGATAATTAATATTCTATAGATGGAGAGTAGTTGTAGTTTAAATAGCCTGAATGTTACATATCACTAATGTGATGTATTTGCCTATTTATACAATGCAATCATTTGATTACCTGATTAAAACTACACCAAGAAATCTTACGAGGTAGAGTAACTAAACCTTGCTGCATTTAATTAATGCTACATTAAGATTAAAATAATTAATTAAAAATGAATAAAATGTTGGTTCTTCAGTTTCTTAACAATTTTTCCTTCCCTCATACATATTTCCATTTAAACATGTATGAAGCTTTACTGAAAATATCTAAAATCTGAACATTATTTAATGATTTTTAAGGGCAACATGAATGGTGAAATTCTGTAGCACTGCAAAATCAGTCACAGAAAAGAGAAATTTAACGCTCAGAAATTGCCCCTAGTTTGGGTTCTTCAGTATTACCACAGCACAGTGAGAGATGTTCCTTGCACAAACACATATTCCACTGAGAGGAACTTGTCACTAGGGAAAAACAACTCCCTCAAGAACTACGTTTATTTAAAGTCATCGGGGACAAGGAATTCAGCACCATCTGCATCCCTCTGATATTCATGACAGTGCAGGTGATTCTCAAACACATCACTACAACCCCAGGGATCACCATTAGACACTTAAAATTCCCCCGCCACCCGAAGTACTCCGTGTTTTCTTACACAAAAGCATCACACCTGGAAATTCCAAGAGTAAACAGTTTCTTAGGCTGTGCAGGAAGGTAGTACTGCATTTTCACGGGAAAAAACCCCTGCTTTTTACACAAACCACATGGCTTTAAAATAATTGTTCTTTGAAAAAGCCTGCATGACAGAGAAGGCCTTTTCACCCAGAGGGGAAGAGGAAACTGAAAATGGTGACAAACAGAATACTTTCAAAAGGTCAGGTCAAAGCAAGATTAGCCAAGACCCAGTTCTGATATTGTATTCAGATTTCTACTGAACCAAGGTTTACCTAAGCAACACAAGCTGCCAAAAATAAAACTCCAGTTGTACCTTTCAAAATTGCGAGAAGTAATTTTTTGCATTTGAATGGTGACTTCCTAAATAAATTGGGAAATTACAATACCAGTGGTTATAAAACAAACCATGGAGAAATATCCATGCTTGGAGGAAAAAATTTAAATATATTGTTATATGTTGCATTACTTTGCAAACTGGAGTTATTTTTTATTTAGTTTACAGCTAGAAAACATGAGACAAACTTAATCCTGTAATTCTTGTTCAAGGCTTTGCTTTCTGTTAAGCAGCATTTGTATACTTTCAAATAATTGTATTTTTTTTTTTTAAATATGACCATCAGTGTAAGGTCTTTATAATAAATGGTACCTCACAGGACTAAATCACATTTTAGATGCAAAATGTATATCAAACTGGCAAGAAATACAAAAGCAAGGTAGTAAAAAATTATATAGTGTAAATTTAATTTTCTATCCTGCACTTTTTCTACATTTAACTTTATCTACTGACAGTCTCTCTCTGATTCCTGATGCTTATTATATGATTCTGAATTGCATTTTTCCTTCCTATACCCAAATTGAAGTCCCATGCCTCATTGAGTCAGATGTACCTGTTTCCAACACCCAGTACAAACTGCTAAGAATTTTAATGGCTTTTTAAAGGAAGGTAAAAATCAAGCAGGTATGTTCCCATTTGATAAGAGAAATTCAGAGCAATCAAATATTTTAAGCTAAAATTACATAGCATGAATTATATAAGTGGCAAGACTGCAATTGGAATGCCATCAGCAGCTCCAAGTACCTTAAAAATACAGAGTTATAAGGTTTTAAAAAAATAATTGAGAAACTGTTGCACACACACCTTTGGCAGCTGTATTTCTCCAAAGTATGCACTTACCCCAGGAAATACCGCATTAGAACTCCTTCCATATTTTTTCATCAGCACAGGTAAAGGCAAACTCTCCAACGCTTTGGGTAAAGTGACTTTAAAGACTGAATTTCCATGACCACAGGCTCAGCCTCACTATTCAGTGAGTTATGTTTCTTGATGGTAAGTTTCAGAAAACTGCTTAAAATTGTATTCCATTACGATGGACAACCCAGAAAATACTATATTGAGAGAGAACTTGTCTCTACACCCAACTCTGAACACACTGAAAACTTTGGATGCTTTCTTCTTTTAGAGCTTATGTTTTTAAATCTAGCTTTGAATATAAACAATTTTTGAGCACGGAATGGTTGCATTTGTAATTAAAGGATGCACTCAATCTGTTTTTTGATAAGGTAAAAAGTAGAACTCTCCTGGACTTAACAGTGCTCAAGGTTTTTCTTGCTATTATTCAGTAGCAGGAACACTGGGCAGTGTTACTTGCCACACATCTACTGAGATGCTGTGAAACCTAGGTTTGATAGAATGCAAATTAATTTGGTTTAGTACAAAACACTAATAATCTGGGACTTGATAGGAACTGCATGACTTCCCAAATGTTTTGTGCTGTGGTTTGTTGCTAATATAAAAACACTGCTTAAGTAGGTAAAATGTTTAGGATTTGACAACAAAGACCCATTTTCAAAAGGCTGGTATTTTGTACTCCAAGCTGTGGCTTGTAAAGCATTTTAAATGCCTGAAGGCATTCTCATGCTATAATATATAGAGTCAGAAAGACTGTGAACTCATTTTGGTGTAGTCTAACTTTGTGATGATCAGATTCTGCCATGCTACTCATTTTTGGGATGCATCATTCAAACCCTCCAAATGGATATTAAATAATTTATGCCAGTGAGATTACAGCCTTGCTTCTCCATACCCCACAGGAAAAAAAAAGAAGAACGATGTCTCTCGTCACTCTGAAGAGGACATATATGTACACTCACTCTATTCTTTTAAGAGTTGTATTTCAGGATCTCATAAGTATCCCAAACAGGTCAGTCACTGGGAGGTTGGATATCATATGAATATGCAGCAAGATATTGCTCACTGGTCTTCAATACAATAGCACAAAGAGAATACATTGGGAGAGAAAGCTTCTGTGACAAACCTTCCAGTAGAAGTGAATTAAGGCTCACCTGGCAAAGCAAACCATAAAAGTAAATGTATGGGGTTTTTATGGGACCAACACTACCCCATCAGTATACAAAGCGCACACCTGCAGGAGCTGTGGCTCTCACTCAGGGAACCACAGGGCTCAAATCACCCCAGAACTCCAGCCTACTTTCGGAAACCACACCCAACCAAACCCAAACCACACCTCGCACAGAGCAAAATTTGCATTTGTATTGCAGCACCTAATGCTAGAAATTAGGCCCACAGTTGGGTGTAATACGGATACTACAGCTTGTAACTACTCTAATTTACATTTCCCCCTACTATCAGCATTGTGTCCCACTTTCTGAGCTATGCAGAACTCAGGATCTGTGGCACTTCTAGCAGAAATATTTGCTAGCACTACTTCCCAAACACCACCACTTGCCAATGTGCAAATCAGCTCAGCAGACACCCTCATGAGCTTTATCACAAAGCTGACCCACAAGAGCAGGTGCATCAGCTCTCCTGAGGTCAGCCCTCTGCCACCCTTTCCCCACGCAGGGGTTTGTTTCACTGTGCTGAGATCTTCAATCTGCTGTTCATGAACACAACATAAACTCAAGGGTTTCACTAGGAAATAACAAGGAAAATTATTTATCCCTGTCCTACAAGCCAATATATCACATGCCATATATTCCCTGCTCCTCCACACACATTCCCAATATCCAATACTGTATCAGCTCTTTTAAGGAATCTAAGAATCCTACTGAATCGTCCTGCACACCTCTAACAATGCACACAGAGGCAGGACAGACCCGCACCACCACATTATCCAGGTAAGAGGGGACACGTATATAAGCAATCATGGTATAGCCAGAGCAACAGTTAGGTTTTTAAAGTGGGGGAGAAATCTGCCATCAAAATCTCTGGCTTTATTACTGTAATCAAAGACCAGAGTGAGTTTAATCGTAATAGACACATGAAGAAACTTTTTTTTGGCACAGAGCACTGAAAATCAGACATAATTCTCTGGAAGAACTCTCCTTTACGTGGGTAAACTACGGCTGAACTCGCCTCAGGAACAAAGCTGAAGAAATTCACTGCTGACAAAGCTTTACCTTGCCCTGAAACCTGTGGTCTGACACTGAAACTTCTCAATAGCAGCTATGCATGAACAAATCACCCCCTTCCAGCCAAACACAACCTATTTTTCATTCTTTGAAATGGAAAGTCACTCCCACCACTCCATACAGACCATGAAGGTCAATAAACTATCGTCATATTTTTCATATAAAAACCCTCTTCTGGACTTCAATGGGAATTGAACAAATGGTATAATAACAGTATTTGCACTTAAGATATCAAGTATCTGTAGAAATTGAATTTTTCAGAAAGATAATCACAAAGCAGATTTATTAAAGTGTGTCAGCACCGCAATTGCAGGTCTCCAGGCTCCACTGTGAGATAAATTAAATGATCCAAAAGATGTCAAATGATTTTATTTTTACAGCAGTGGGGTACTGTAATACTCTTTTCCTGACTGGATTCTTCCAACTTTTATCTACTTAAACAATGAGAAAGTGTCCTTGGTATTGTCTCTGTACAAGAAAACAATAGCAGTGAGGAAAGGAGAAGAGAAAAATCTAGAGAAGGGAAAGCCATATAGTCAAATGACTTTTTTCTTTCTGGTTTCCATAGAAGTTCACTTGAACTTGGTTTCAAGAACTATGAAATATTAAGGCTTGGAAGAAGAACTGCAACTAATTGAGTAACATGTAATTTTAACCAGACACATGAATCTGATCTAGTTCAAGGAACTTTGAAAAGATTTTCAATGAAACACACAGCAGCCAGCTATTACCCAAAACTCATCATACATCTAAATTATATGTTTCTTTGCACCTTGAAAATTAAGATTATTATCTGAGATATTTCCAAAACTTAAGTATAGCATTGAACAGGGATACTGTAATTTCTATGCACTATCAAGTACTACAGGACTAAAAACACATTTAAATTTTGTTAAGAAAATGGGGAGTTATATTAAAAAGGTTTCAGGGATATGTCACAGCTTTTTCATAGCAAGCAAGCAAATCACAGAAAGGCTGATAATGTCTTTTATTTCAGAACTGATTAGCAGAGTACTATAATACAGAAAACTGATAGCTTCTAATTACTGCACAATATAATCTAAGAAAAGTATCTATAACATTATATTTCGGGTTTAATCCTCCAAATTCCGATCTTTAGAAGTTAATTTTGATGCAATAAAATCGAACTTTCTGAAACAATGCACACACAGTCTGTAAGGGAGAAATGTTTTCACTGCACAAATTGAGAAAACAAATTGACAAATCCAGCAAAGTGCAATCTAAAGCTATTTACTCTGGTAAGGAAGACTAATGAACGCTACATATATATTTTTCAGAGAATACTAAATAAAACAGCATCTACATGAATTTTCAAAGGTGCAGATTCTAGTCAGCAGTGTGGAAAAAATTTACTTCACAACCCAATATATTTTAATAGACTAAAGCTACTGAATTCCATAAACATGAGCTCATTTTTTCCTCAATATTAAATCTTTCTCTGTGCACTCCACGTGCCACAGTTTGTATCTCTGGCCCCACTGCTATAATTGTATATGCAAATAATTGAACAGATAGGAATACTTTTCCTAAGCTTACAAGTTTTATTCTTAAGTACAAAATCAAGTGTGTATTTGCACAAACACACGCACACAGAGGTGTTTTCAAATTATAAACAGCCTGGAAGTTCCAGGACAAGATTTTCATTGTCCTGGTGGTTGGTATGGTTGGTATTTATATCAGAAATCACATGGAAGAACTCAGATGTATTTAATAACATCCTTTCTGCCACAATTGAGAGTTGTGGGTCTCAAGCCAAATACAACATTTGCATTGTCTACTTTATCCTTTTCTTTCAAAAAAGAGGAATATTCTTATATTGAGATCAGTTGTTTTCATGTGAGTAGCAAGTTTCCATCCAATAAATAAGAAGGTGTTGACTAGCACTGAATTTAGTGCTTTTGTCTGAAAAATGTTGGTAGGAAACTCTCCATTCCAAGATGGTTCTCCGATGACATGTAACACCTCTGAAGATTGATCAGCCAGTTTCTGTAAACTGGAAATACATAATTCATAATTATCCTAAAACACTGTTTTTATCGCGACTTCCAGAGTACCACTGAAGATGTTACAGGAAAGTCTGTGCTGCTACCTTTACAAAAGAAACATGGAATTACTTCAAAAGATTAAAAATAATTTTCGTGACACAGAGATGTGATCTGTGAAAAAAATCTGACTGGCATTAATTATCATCCTTCTGGAACCTGTTTAAATCAATTATCACTTTATTTTATCTTGAGTTATTATTGATATTAATCAATCTACAGCTACAGAAGTCATTGCAATTCTCCTTTGTAATGTTAATTCAATGTTACCTCACTTTTACCTTCTGGAGCATCCTTGGTCTCCTCATTTCAGAGCATGTAGATCTTTTTAGCTACAGTTCACTTTTGATACCGTGGGCTCTCTTGCCTTATGGGATATTGAGACTTTACAGCACGATTAATTCAAGTTTTTTTTTCCATTTCCCTGACAGGATACCATAGCTCCTTAATAACTTGCAATTACAGATGCTGTGCATACTTAAAAATGCAATATTTAGGTAGCCAGACTGAGAAAATGACCTATATTGTCTTCTCTAATTTTTATGATTTCCTATTAGTTAATCTGAAAAACGTTGGTCACATGGTAAAAACTAATCCAAAAGTCACTTCCCTTGCTTGTCTGAGACACATCAGTTAGTTTCAAACACCAAATTTCATATTAACTTTGAGGAAGGTGTACCAATTCTCTGAAGCTGATATTCAGTGTACAAAGTGTGTAATTTTCTTTTGTGTATAATGATAGCTTTTGTTCAATATGTAAAAAGGTGGTTGCAAAAAAGAATAAAGATCACCCATGGAAGAAAGGGAAAACAAACATTACTCTTTAACTGTGGTGACTTCAATAAATGATAAAAAACGTTCCAAATTATTGTGATAGAAGCACTGTGACAGAAGTCAAGCACAGATCATCTGAGAAAGTTTTATAATCTTGTAGACTGGAAGCAGAAACACATCAGAGAAACTTATTTTTGCAGTAGACCAAGGAGTTGAATCAAATGATTGCTTGAAGCCCTTGTAAGTTTTGTTTTCATGTCATCAAAGGTGCTTTACATATTCATTTGTTCGTACACTCTACCTCATCACACCTCCTATTTGGCAGCTGGAAAATAAAATTCTCATTTCCTTTTATAGAAAAAACAACCAAAAACCCCATCAAACCCAAACTAAGCAAACTGCTCGTTTGTTTCATTTATAGCAATGACCCATTAATTTACAGGGAGAAAAAGATTTTACGTGATTTATTTTGCTCCCCCTCCCTAATTCCCCAGAGCCCCAAAGAAATATTTACTCCAATGTAATTGGTTCCAAAGCACCTTCGATTCTGAGCATTCAGTTCCATTTTAGCTGTGCAGGCAAATGTTTTACAAGCTTACTTGAACATATTTTGTAAATAAGATTATGATACTTTTATGATGTTTGGAGTTAATTAAATATTTTGACTGACAGCTGTGAATAAGTACTGCTACTTGTTTCAAATAAAAATCTAATCATTAAACAAAGCTTGATAAGCAGGCCAAATGCAACAGACAAAATGCAAGAAATTAATAAAGCATACAAGACAAGTTTTTTAAAAGTAATGAATTTTAAAGCAAATAGGATGCTTTGTAATTAGCATGAAAAGCAGAAATTTAAAAACATCAAACTGCTATAGGGTTCATGTACTCTAGATGCTGTCTCAGCCTATTCCATACAACATTAATTTCTCTTTTGTTAATAAGTTATTACTTGCTAGACTATAGGTTTATGTTTATAGAGTTAAAATTACCTTAAACAACCGTTCCCCTCATTCTAGTCCCAACTTGAAAGAAAAAAACAACGTGAAGTATTTCTGTATTAATTTTTTTATGTTGCCTAGTAGCCTAAATTCCTACTTTTCTACTGAATTTCAACTTCCTTAATTTTTTTTTTTTTTTTTATAAAAGCATGACATAAAAACTTCCTCAACTTACAGGATTTTATAAAGTATACTGGTCACTTGTCCATTTCATGATAGAAACATGAAAATTAAAAGCTAACTAACTAATAGCTTTTGAGTATTACTGAGATTTCCGAACAGATATTTATTACATAACTACCAGTAGTAGAAAATGTTTAGAATAACTAAGGGTAACTTTTCCACAAGTGTTTGGACATATTTGTGGATTTCAAACTGCAGAATTAGTAGGTGATTTTGAAATTTTTAGTTAGCCAGAATTGCAGCAAATCGCTTCTTTGCCTGTAACAACACTGGTAATGTATGAAACATCAGGAAGATCACCTACAAACCCACGAGTTGTTTATTAACCTTAATACTAAATATTGTTTTTCTTTTCCATTCAGACACAGAACACAACAGTTTCCTAGGAGTGCTCAAAAGCCTATGGAAAAAAATCAATAGCAATAAATTAGAACTGGATGTGCAGCTTTTTAAAAATATTTACAACGGAAATGAAAAGTGGTCATTCTCATGTTAGAATAAAAAATGAACATGTTAAAACTGAGAGGAAGCTAGTTTCCAATTCGATTTTTTTTAGAAGTCTCCCTTCTAGTGCCCAATTACCAACTGAAAGTAGAACACTGAACCTTTTTCAAGTAATTATTCAATAACACATCTAATCAAGACAAGGATGAGAGGATACAAAGCACAGAAGTCAGCAGCTCTCCTAAATGTTTTAAGGCTCCTCTTGAAAGGCAACTTAAGCATTTAAAGTGTTAAAATAGGAGGCTACAAAACAGGTTTTGAAATCCCTTTCAACACTCTGTCAAGAGACAAAGGTTGGAGCTGTATGACCTTTTAGCTGCCGAAAGAAAGCTTTTTGCAGAACCTCCAAGAAAACTATTTCTTGCATTTTGGCTTTTCCTGACATCTGAGATTATCTGCTGTAAGATTTTTCTCTGTTATATTCAGTGAGGTCCCATTCTGTGTGCACTTCAAGACAGAAGTAATACGATGGGAATTGTGGCTTTTTGACTCAATAAATATAAATGCATCTCAACTACATTACTAATTAGAACCTCAGAAATAATTTGGAAAATACAGGTATTTTTCACTTATATTCAATTGGCTTGAAATTCCTTTTGAAATTTCACATTCCCTGTTTATGGTGTCTCAAAAATCTCCCTTCTAGCTCTGTTTAGTCTTTTTTTTACACTGGACAGGACACCATCACCAGAATATGCTTGTGGTAAACAGATGAAGAATGAACAAACCAAGCAGACCCCGGAACACTTCAAGTTTATGCTTGTGATGATTCAAACTATCACAGTTTTTAATGGATTTGGAATGATTTTCATCACACCTGGTTTCAAAGAATTCATCAAAGGAATTCATTACTAAGTTCTTGCCAATAAATAAGTCCAAGTTAAAATTTTAAGATTTTTTTTTTTCCTTTGTATGACTGACATTAACATGGTCACTTGTTTGTTTGGTGATTTATTTTTTTGCCCTTTTTTTTTTCTTTTTTTTTTCATCCCAAAATCGGGTATTTATTATATAGGTATGCCTAAACAAGAGACACAGAAGTTCAATTAACAGCCTTAAAACAATCAAGCCTTTTTTTTTCACATCTAAGAACTGCTACTTGACAACACTGAAATTAAAGGGGTGACAAATTTATGTAACAAAAATATGCCAATCACCATAATTTTGAGGAGATTTCTAAACCTGAACCGTAGAAGACAAGTAAGAGTCCTCCAAGCCTGACAAGGGTCTATGTTGAAAGAGAACTTCCAACCTTGAAATCTCTCAGCAGGAGCAGAAATTCCAGACTGTTTTCTGCACCCACTGGGGCTCAGGTGAACATTTTCACCTCAGTTACTGGCTTATCATCCTACAGAGATACTTTTCTTGGGATATTCAGTGTTTGCCCTGTAAAAAACAACCAAAACAACCAAAGAAACCCCACAAACAACAACAAACAACAACAAAAACCCCAAACCAAAAAAAGCCACCCAAACCCCCCATGCCTTCCCAGGTTTCTACAAATCTGCAGTTCTTCCCACTCCTCTGACTTCTCAGTATGTGACCTGCTCAGTACTCTATGAAATAGCTCACAATTTTACAACAGAAAAGAGAGGTACATCATTTAGAAATAAACATCTTCATACTTGTCCAAAGAATAATCCATCACAGCTCCAAGGCACGCTGAGACAGAGGGAGCAGTTGTGTGTTAAAGAGCACTTCAAACCTTCCCCTTCGGAGGATAGGAGGTTTAGCACACTCAGAAAGGCCATACTGATACTTTTGGC
This sequence comes from Eulacestoma nigropectus, assembly GCA_013397775.1. Classification (NCBI taxonomy): domain Eukaryota; kingdom Metazoa; phylum Chordata; class Aves; order Passeriformes; genus Eulacestoma; species Eulacestoma nigropectus. The sequence goes on along the minus strand of VZTE01002616.1, from coordinate 934,948 downwards.
AAGGTTAAATATATATGACATAACTGAAAAGAAGTCACCCTTTCATTTATGACAAACAAATGGTCTGCTTTTCATTACCCAGGTGGTTTTTTTTCAGACAAGGAGCTGCAAACTAAAGAGTGAGTTGTGCTGCACAAAATTTTGATTTTTTTTCTGTGACATGCTATAGAGAAGCCCATGGCTGCAGCTCTTGTGAGCCAAACAACATAACACAGACTTAAGCCTCATTTCATTTTATACTGATGTCTTATCAATTCTGATCTAAAGGTGCTTTCTTTCTTTCTGGTTATTTTGCCATACACCTAATTTTTGCACATGCATTTATTTCCCATGTTTGTGTAGTACAGCTTATAGCTATTGAGTCCATTTAATTTCATTCAGCAATATAGTTAATAACGATGAGAGAAACAGCAAGAGAAACTGTTCAATGATTTATGTAGAAAATTTAAAATGTCCAGAGCTCTCAATCTATCTTCTTTTTTTGTAAGAACTAAAAGTTTACTTTTAAACGCTCCATATGAAAGGTTTTTCTATCGCTAAGAAAACATCTTTCTGTTATCAGGAAAAAGTCAGTTCTGAAGGGAAATAATCAAGATGAAATTAAACTAAGGAATATTTGGACAGAAGTGAAGTTAGTTTTTCTATTACTGTCGTCTGGCTAAAGTGTCTGGAGGGAAAAAAACAATTCCCTTACACAGTACAGCTCATTATATGAGACCATATTAACTAGATTGGACAACAGAAACCTTGAACCAAAACCCATTTTTGCAGCAGAAAAGGAATTACTTCCCTACTCCAGCACTACACTTAAAGGTAACAAAATGTTCAGATTTATTCCGTTTCATTCACAATAGCTATCAAAGAGACATTTACGTTTCAAAACAGGAAAACCTTTCTGCAAATATACATCATTTATACCTCTGTTAGAAACCTGTGTTGTAAATACAGGGAAGGACATTGAACCAGAAAGCTTGAGCCATCAGGAACAAAGGAATTGTACCAGATCTCCAGTAGGATCACAGCTGGAAAACTGGTTCATTATTGCATTATGCCTTGCTAACAAACCCTTTTCCCCACATTTAACAGCTACAGTATTTTCCTAACATCAGAATATATGAGTAGGTTTAAAGTAGTCACTGTCGGAATCAGCATTTATCTATTAAAAGTATTAAATTTGGAAGAAGAATGAAAAATATATGTAACAGTGGACAAAGCAGCATTTTATCAAAAGAAAGAAGTGGTTAGAAGATGTAAAAAACCCCTCCTGCAAATGAAATCCATCATTAAATGAAACTTTTTACACTAGAGAAGCAGCATCTTAATAATTTAACAGAGCCAGCAATGAAGTATTGTCTATATTAACTGTTAATATAGACAATAGACAATTCTAACACAGTTGGGAATTCCTGAGACAGAAGTTCACAGCATAAACTTCTGATTGTCAAGAGATTTTCTTTTGTTCTCAACACAAATATAAAAAGTAACACCAGCAGTCAAATACAACACTAAAAGTGATAATAGGTAAAGACTGAAAACTCATGGGGAAGCAATAATCTGTTCTAAGGCATAGAACAAGCAATTCAAATAATCATGTTTTTTTCTTATTTACAACTACTGATGTATGACACTAGGAGATCCACTATTAATGCTGACAGTATAAAGAAATAAATGAGAAACACATAGAAGTTGGAAGAAGAGAATCAATGCTGACATTAATGTAAGTTTTTTTTTTTTTTTTTTTTTAAAGATCAAAAAATAATGATAGTAACATCTATGCAGAAATTTATCTTTGGTTCTACTTCATAAAGAAAAAAGAGCTTTCTGTCAATAACACCATCTTTAAATGTAGAGCTGTTTTATTCCTTTTACTCCATTAGTGGAAACAAATACTGATAAACAGCATGGAACAATACTTGGCACAGTCATTTTTAATGATCAACTCGTTCATCAATAGCTTTAAATCACTCTTTTCCTTGGGAGACAGGAGCAGTAAGTTTTGTTGGGCTCAGCAGTAACAGCAGACCTGGAGTCTGATGGTCACACAATCAGTTAAGAGACAACAGCAATAAATTTATGTTTCATAATAACTTTTTTTTCTTTGTGACATGTCCATTATAGAAAAAATCATTAACAGCCTTATTTAGAGAGAATGAATCTCAGCCTCGAACAAACCCAATTTACCAATGACACTCTGCCAACAAATGGTGATTCACCAACTGAGCAAGCGAATTAACCATCATTTTCCTTGCAAAATAACAGTAGACAAAAATATAACTTGGCAGTACTTCCCTCTTGTTAATGTGGACACTAATTAGTTATAGAAAAAAGATTTGAATTAAATATGTCAAGGTCTCAGAACTGTTTGAGTTCCTCTTTGCTTAATTAATCCAAATATTTAAATTAGCTTCTTCGTGTTAATTTGGTGTTTCAACCAGAATCCCACAGACAGGCATATAAAATTATTATTTGCAGACTGTTTATGTAGCTCCCTTTTGAAACCTGCAACTAATACGAAGATATAATCCCTTTATACAAAACATCTTTAAGAAACATGGTCTCTGTTAATTAGCCAAGCACTTATTCTATTCTCTGATTGCCAGACCTCATGTAGCAGACAACTTACTAAGTTTCTGATTCTTCTTTTCATTGTTAAGTTTAGAATATCCATACAAACTACATTTCAGCTAAAACTTCTTCCCTACTTTTCCCAGAAATTAAGGGGAAAAATGTATTTTGGAAGCTGCAGTGATGAGCAACTGTCCAAAATTTTGTGTTAGAAAAAAGAATTTTTTAGAAAGCAAACACTGCTGTGTGCATTGGCCCATCTTAGATTGCTATTTCCTCACAGTTCTCTTTAAGTTATGTTCCTTGCAGCATCCACAGTGTGATTATTACTCGAGTTCTCTTTCACAGGACAAACTACAGTTTTTCATTGTTATCCCTAGAATCCCAACACTCATACTCTGTAGGCTTTTCTAACGTGTATTAATTTTCCCTAGGAATACATTCTCCCTCTCTTTCACATAGAAATTTAGCACAACAGTGAGCACTGAACAAAACCCAACACAAATTGTGAGATTTCAGTCTCCCTTACCTCCAAACAATGTTATGACATTATTTAGCAGTAGAAAGAAAAATAATGCATGACAGTTTCTTCTGTTGTGGTCTAAAAATGGAATTATGAGTTTTACCATTGAATCCAAAGGCACAGTGCAGTATCTTCCACGTATTCACAAATTACGGAAAACTTCTATCTAACGAAACAAGACAGGCTATTCTATCTTTTCATTTTAAAATGGACTGATATCATTCATTCTAAATTCCTGTTTCACCTTCTTTTCTGTTCTAACATAATTGCAGAGCTCTTACAAATTAAAACTACCCTCTTCTCTCATTAGAATTTTTAAGCTCTTCTTTGCAACCTGCACCTGGTAACAAGCACCTCATGTGAATAGACTCACAAATCAAGATGAGATGAGCTCCAAAAAGCCAGATCTCACCCCATTTGCACTATCATAACTTAGAGGTAATCTGTAATTACATTGTCTTCTGGCAAGTGCTGGAAGTAATATCAATATTCTTTATAAGCAGATCAGTTTTCCAGAGAAAATCTTCTGGACACATGGCAAATTGTGAGCACCCATGGGAACAAATGAAGATCTGTGCTGGGCTGTTCCATCGCTGTCAATACATTTGACATGAATTCAGAAATCTAGCCAGCATTTGGAAGCAATAATTCCTACAAATCTGTTTAGTGTCACAAACTGTATGACAGTTATATTAATTACAAATAATAATATCCTACAGAAAGGAAAGCCACGCAGATAAAATGCTCCCCGGCATTTTATCCTTTACTTTTTAAATGGGGCTTTAGGGCAAATATGCAGAAAGGATACACTCTCAAAATTAAAGAATCAGAAGTGAGATGGAAGGTGTTTACTGGGACTTAAAAAAAAAAGTTCTAGTCATGTTTTACTAATTAACAGTTGCAAGGCAAGGCTGCTAAGAGGAGCTCTGTCCATACTGCTGAACAGAACACAACTGCTATTACAAGAATTACAAAATATTGTAACATCACAGAAATAAAGCAGAAGTGCAAAACAGATTTCCTTTGCTTCCTCTCCAAAACAGAGGGCATGAATGCAACACTAATACTAATATGGCATTTATTAGAATGAAAGAATCAAGTCTTAATAAAGTGATAAATAGATAATAAAGAGACTGCTGCAAAGCTCCAGACAATTTCAGATCACTGCCATGGATTGTGTTGTGAAGTCAAAGAAATAAAATGAGGAAAAAACCAAATAGCTCAAGGACCTAATGTAATAAACTTACTCCCTTAAATGGCAAATACTTGTTTAAATGGAGATAGAACTGCCAACAGCACTAGGTTAGCAAAAGGATAGTAACTTTTCAGGATAGTATTTCTTGCAAATATAAGATCTAAAACTGATAATAAAATTTGAATTGACATATCCATAACACCTGCAGACTCGCATACCTAACATTATAAATAATTTTCCACAAATGGAAGCTTTTTTGTTTTCTCTTAAATGATGTTGCATCACATTTCTCATAATACTTACACAGAATAAGGCAGATTCTTTCCATGAGGAAATTACCACTTAATCACTGGACAGAAGTGGTTAAGACATTGCTAAGAAGCAATTTACTGATATCATTTTACTAACTTAGTTGAACAATTGCCAAGCCAGATCAGTCTTAAACTGCATTTAATCCAAGATGCTGCTTTGATGAGTGTTTATTATCAAATGCCTCAGAGGCAAGTCAAAGAAACATCAGAATAAGTATTTGTTTGACAAACTTACAGAAAAAACATCTAAAAAGCATAATTTATGAAAGTCAAATTGAACTCCATTTTATGCATATCACTTCAAACTGGTTTTGTCATTTAGAATGTGCTTTATACTATTTTCCATTCACGTCAATTATTGATAATTTCAGAAACCTCAGGAACAGCAATAAGGTCATTAGTTTAAGGGCTACGTGCCCTTACACCAGTGCAGCTGTGGAATATTCTGACTCCAGATGAGCTGCAAAGGCATCGCTGAGCCCTGAACCTGACATACCCACTTTAGACAGTATTTATTATGGTAAGAGTAACACTCTCCCCGTGTGTCATGTTACATCTGGAAAATATGCAGGTTTAAATTGAGGAACAGTCCGAAAAGACCTGATTAGGATGAGAAAAATATGCTCTGTGCTAAAGAACAACAAATATGTTTAGTTTAAAGTTGTCAAAAGGTAAAAAAGCTATAGGGCATGCAAGCATGGTGAGGTTTTGTGTAACAAACTGGTGAAACAAGTTATCCCTTCCAACGTCTTAATCAATTATTTTTAAAAATAAAATTTAACCTGCTTACTTCGTAAAAAACAGTTCACGTGTATTTGTGAGGTTAAAATTCTTAAAACAGCCTTCATCTATTGCTGTCTAATGCCCACTGATCTGAAGGGGGTTAACCATGTAACCTCATAAACCTCACGTGAAACCAAATATTTTATTTCTCACCTCTGCTGCCAGCTGCTGAAGAGAAGGGGATGCAACGGGGTGTAAAGTTGAGTTGCCTGTGACTGGATTATGAAGGCTAACGTAGGCCACAACATTTCTCTGAAGAACGGTCTTGAGATCCTACAAGAAAAGCAGAAAAATGGTTACTACTATGCATCATTATAATTAAGGCTAGTTTTGTTCTTTTGGTTCCTTCTAGGAGAAAACTGCACCCTGCATTTCCATCCTCTGTGATGCCCAAAGTATTAGTTAGCTACTGCTTCTTACAATATGCTCTTACGAACTTCAAAGGATATCCTAGTGCTATTTCTCTATATAGCAGAAGCTATAATTCCATTTCACACATCATCTAAAGAAAATGCAAACAGGTCTGGGAGGAATTAAAAATTACTACACTTGTAAGGCCAAAAATGAAAACATTACATACTGTGAAACAACATGATGGCCTTTTAAACTTATGCCTGACAGAAGACAAACTTCAAAAGCAATCATTATCAACAGTTAAATGGACTCAAATATTTAGAGACAAAATTCAGATTTGAATTGTATAACTTTCCCAGTGTTTTCATTTTATTATATTTTAGACTATAAAAATAGCATGTACAAACTGTTTCAATTATTATCTCTTTTTTAAAAGGATCCCCTTTGCCTTCTCAGTAATGAGTTCCTCTTTGCATGAAGTCGCTCTTTATATTGAACAGAAGGGGTGTAACGCAATTACATCTGATGCAAAGCTGACTTGAAGTGGAACTAAACAAATTTTGCTTCCAGCCTGGATCTTTTCAATTTGACTTTTTCACCCCTTCTTGTTTCTGAAGAATAATCATGTTGGAAGTATGAAATTTCAATAAAGGCTGACTGCTTCTTACGCACGGTAAAAAGCAATTAACTCTTCATTTTATCTACAGTTTTAATTCATTGAACCATTAGAGTTGGAAAAGCAGCCATGAAACTCTCTGCCAGCTATTCCTTTAATTCATGACCCAAAGTCCACTTTAGCCATGTATGATCATCAATACTTTTTGAGGTATTTTCTTTCAATGAGCTGATTCCTATTCTGTTGAAATTAAGAGCCCAAGGAATTGTCTGTTTCAGATTGTATCCAACTCCTAAACACAAATCTGTGAGAAGTGAAACAGCACTAGCCATGGAGACACTGCAAGGTTTATCTAATTAATGTAAACCACAGCATGGTTCTCTTCTTTCTCTCTTGATCCACTTCTCCCCACACTAAGCCCATCAATTAAAAATTATTAAATATTAACCCCTTAAGAAGGTGAAAAAGCTCTCTTAAGCTATTCCTGGGCCTATGTTGTTTTTTGAGGTTTTCCTCCCTCTGTCAAACCCTGGCAATGAACTTTTACAATGCTGTGCTGAATTAGGGAGGGAAATCAGCTCCCAGAGGTGCTGTATGTGCAACCTCCACAGCCGTGGCCACGTCCTGACATCTCATTATCCCCAGGAACGGCCTCCACAGATGCTTCCCCTGCATTTGCTGTGTGGTACATGAATGAACACAGACCGCAGAGACCAGTTAATGAGCCACAATTTCCATGTGGGAATTTCATACTGCTTCCATGCTTTCAGCAGAAGTAATCCTTATTGCAGTGAGTCCTCCTAAAGCTGTGTTACCTCAGCCCACTCGTAGGAGCCGATGTTCCCAAAGGCTGTTCCTCCCCACGAGCAGAAGACCACGGTCCGGTCAGGCCTCCAGCCCCTCTTCACCTTGGGCATCAGGGCTTGGAGCAGTGCTGTGATGACGGCAGTGCTGCTGGCCCATCCTTGCCCACCAGAACCCTTCAGACTGCTGTGATGGCTTCCAATGATGACGTATCTGTCTGAAATGAGGAATAAAAAATAAAAAAGACAAGAAACTTTTTTTTTTTTCCCTGGGTACTCAGATTAAAGGAATTCCAAACAACCCTAAAAATGAACTGTGTTAGTAGTGGGTAATGTCATTAATGCAACACAAAGCTGTCAACAAAAAGGTACATGATCACATGCAAGACAATCATACAACAAATATACATAAAACTGTGAGTACTAGTTAAAAATGAACTAGTAAATAAATATATGTATACAGCTTCCTAAATTAATCTCCATGCCCTTGCCTTCAGTGTTTGCTTATTGCTTTCCTTATAGATCTGATATAGACCACTTTAACAGCCAGGACTAGGTCATACAGGCAATCTAAAATTTCCATGCTCACAGTAGATTGTTACGAAAAAACACAAAATAATAAGCAGGAAACAATCTTCAACACACATTAGCATCCAAAAAAAAAAAAAAAAAAAAAGTGTGGCAATACAATGGGAAACATAAAGAAAATACAGAAAGTATTAGTACTCCCTCACCTGGAAGACTGTGTTCAGTGCTCACCACCCTATCTCAAAAAAGACATGGCAGAAACAGCAGTTGAGCAGCTGGCAGCCAAATTAGAGATCAGGACTTAGCCTTCCGTGGAAGGAGACATTAAAATAGCTGGACTGTGGGTTTAGAGAGGAGACACGACAGAGGGATAGAGATAATGAATGATACAGAAATGGTAAGTCACACCTAGCAGCTGTGTTAATGCTGGCAGAAAGCATTTTACAGAATGAAAAGCAAGAAGTTTCAACCTGAAATAAAGAACATGCCTATGGTTACTCACCAAAAAAACCCTAAAAAACAACAAAAAAAAATTACACTTTTTTCCAGATAAATGAAATTAAATCTTCATCTCTCAAGACATTATATATAACCCTAATACCTCTCAGAAGGGAAAAAAAACCCCGTGTTTTATTCCAGAACTGATGATGTGTTATGAAATAACATGACTGGTGTGACTGAGGCCTGTCAAGAAGTCACAGCAGAGTTATTCTGAATGAGCTATTAAACTATTAGACCTTCTGTGTCAGATGAATTCACAACCCTCTTTGAAGGATTGTTTACTGGTTTTGTTCTGATATCTTGTAAAGACTCTTTCTGGTCCAGATCTAGACTTTTAAAGGTGTTCTTTCCCTGTGTCAGGATACTGATAGACAATAGAGGAACAGTTATCAAGAGATGGCAGACCCACAGCAATCTCTGCCATTTTGCTTCCAAAAGGTGCAAAACTTTTCTTTTTCTTGTTTTAACCAAGTGGATTCATTCACGTGCTGTCAGTTTATCACAATGCAGCAACAGATAGTTGCCCACATTTTGTATTTGCTTATAAAATTAAAATATCTACTCAGTATGATTTCCAGTGACTTCTGCCTGGAAACAATATTAATGGAACACTTTGATTATAAAAGCATTCTCTATCAAACAGGAGTTTTAACAGTACTGTTCAACAAAATATTTGAACATGCTGTTTATTAAGGAATCAAAAATGCTTTACAAAGAGAGGATGTGTTATGTACCTATAACAACATTTTCAATCTACTGCTTGGGGGGTGTGTACGTATGGAAACGAGAATTTCTTTGTAAAAAACAGATATGGAAAGTGTCAGTCTAGACTTACGTAATAATTTAATGGAACGAAATCTAAATCACATAATTTTACAACTTGTCTGTTGCACCATGAAACGCTTAATTATAGGTTGCACTGACAATGAAAAAACACAGGATCTTCAACTCATTTAATGACAGGAATTAGGAACCAAAATGAATGGCCTTACAGGCCTGTAGGTCATTAAATAAAGTGCCACTAACACAGAAGGATCAGACAGGATCAATGCTTGCCCTGTATAATAATTTCTGTTGAGCCTGTGAACAGACTGTGTGAAAGGAGAGAGACCTTATCAAAATAATGCAGGATATTTTGATGGAGAAGGAGCTACAAGCAGCAACTTACTGCTGGAGATGCCACCTGAATGAGCAGGGGCAAAACGTAACAGCTGGTGTCTTCTTTGAAATTCTTCATCTTTGCACATCTCTCCCTCAAGCAGAGGCAATACCCTAAAGCAAATTTCTACAGGAAAAGCATAGGAGAAAGGATGGTCATGCTTGCAGGGGCAGCAGCTGTCCTTTCTCAGAATCACATGGCAAAAATAAAAAAAAAAGAGACAGTACTAGAGATAGAGAAAATAATATCCATCAGATACCCTTGAAGGTGATAAGACAGGATAGTGTTGAGGGTAGTGATGGGCTGGACAACACGGATTTATCATTAAAAAGAGTCTCTTTATCCTGTCTTTTCTTGTTATATATCCCATTTTTAACCATGTCCAACAGAAAATCATTGTTACGTTTTTCAGGTTTTAAAATGCTACCAACTATCACATTTCATCTACTCCTAAATATTTTAACATCTTAGTTACATTTCAGATGCTCGTTCTTACTCCTCAGATCAAATGCCAGGTAAGGGCACCATTACAGAGATGTGCTTGTCTGTCTGTGTTAGGTGGTCTTTAAGCAAAAAGAAATAAATTTCACCCTTGGTGATCCTCTGCAGTCTTTCACTAAGCACTAATAAATTTTGCCTTCTTTCTGCACTTCTGTGAACATAAAGGTGAATATTTCATGCCTATGAAATGAGCAAAACCCCATCAAAATGACAGAGAATCAATGCCATGAAAATATCAAGATTCAAAGTAGTTGAGGAGGAATGACTGTAGTGTCAACCAGGAAGAGTAGAGAAAGAAACAAAGGTTTAACATTGATTCTGATCAAAATATTACAGTGCATTAGACATTTCACTTGTGCCTATACTAGAAGACAGTTGTTATGGCCCTTGTTGAGCCAGACATACATGAGACAAACTGTTTCCATCGGGGTACTGCCACTGACTTCACTTATTTATATATCCTTACATTCTTAAATTGTCGGCAAACATTCAAAAATGAGTTTCTGATTAAAAATGTAATAATAAGATGAAAAGTTCAGGTAGAGAGAAGATGGAAGACTTGTTAAACAGAAACTGAAGCACACATTATTTTTCTTGCCTCTGTTTCGGAATTCAGCAGAAAGAATATCTAAACGTGGCACTTTCTGCCTTTCCAATTCCATGATGGCCACTTGCAAAACATTAATAACAGCAGACTGGTAACTTCAAATCCATGAAGGAAATTAAATCCTTCATAGAAATTAAATTCACTGTGCTAATTGTTTCCTCTGTTTCTTTAAACAAACAAAAACTCTGGTGAGAAGTACAGCCTTCTGCACGCACAAAACTGAGTCGTTATTTCACCAATAGGATAAAATTTTCTCCACCTCCTTCATTCCATTAGTTAAAATATGAAATAACTGGCCCACCTCCTGAGGGACTGTAAATAATCATTCTTTCTTCATAATCTAATAAAATAGTATTAAGGCAAACGTGATGATGTTTTGATGATCATCTGCGCACCAGGAATTGTTTGCACTGTGTAATTAATCAGCATTCGTTCATGTTGCAGAAACCCTTCACCTTTTAGGTAAATTCACTTACTAACAAAATAATCTCAAAATGATCTTACGATATCCTGGTTATAACATTATCTGTGTACAGCATCAAAGGACAGAGGGGGGTTGTGCTTTATCTCCCAGTTACACTTAGAGTCTTATTGTTCAATTATCAGACATAGAGAACAGTAATTATTATTCATAGAATTGTATAAAACTAGCTTAAGGCATGACTGAAACACAAAATAAGGCAGCAGCAAGTGTTAAAACCATATTAAAATTAAAACCATAACACGGCTACTTGGTACACACTACTGATACTCTCTGTGGTTCATGTGCAACACCTGCTGCTTGTGTAAAAATATGCTTTTTTTAACTACAATATCCCCTTCAGCTCATTCTCTGCTTAACCCTCATGTTCTGTCCTGTCATAAATCACAAAATTACTACAAGAAAGTCCTTTTCCTTTCTCCATATTAGTGAATTATCTGGCAAAATAGGATCCTGATCCCAGCTATGACTCCCAGCCATCATGAAACAAGTAGTCAATACAAATAACAAAGGGATAGTTACCAGGAAATACAGATCCTTTTAAATATCCAATGACATTAGAAATTGTCTTGTAAGTTGCGACAGACTGAATGTTCAGACTGATTGTTTTTTTGCCTGTTAAAAGATAAAAAAAAAAAAAAAGAAAATGTTAAACTTATTTATCCAACCAAGAAACATACAGGCCACATATATAAATTCCATACACATTTAAAAAAAAAAAAAAAAGAAAAGGTTAAAAAAAAAAATGAAGAGGACCCACAGATTAAAACATGAAATATGACATTATTTTCTTAGTCCCATTTTAGCAGCATGATTCAAAGCCGGAATCTCAAAAGAGATCTCTACTCCTTGAGTTAAAAGATCATTGAATTTACTCATAAATGCTGCCAGAATACAACAGAAAGAAAAATTTAAAAGAGTAGGATTTACATAACTCTGTGATAACAAAATTGGCCTTAATCTTTATAGGTTTTTCTCACCTAATCCTTCACCCAGGTCAATCTATCAATAACGTTCACAAAATTATAGCTGGTTTATATTACATTTTCTTCTGGAGAAAAGCTCTATGTTAAATCAGATGGGAACAGTCAGACCTCTCCATCACTCTGCCCGCACAGCCTTTGGTGATACTCTGTGAACACACGCCAATAGAAGCCAGGGTTTTTGGCTTAGCTGGTATCAGATGAGGAAATAGTGCAAATACAAAGGCAGAACAATTTCAAGAGCTGTTAAAATGAAAGGAACTTGCCAGTACTGCCATGCCAGTTGAGACTGTAGCACAGAATAAAGCCAGAGTAGAGTAAACGTCCGAGTTTAAACAGATTAAAAGAAGGTGGGACATGGAAACCACTTGAATTCCTGCAGTGTGTGACAATGGAAATCAATCAACCAACCAACCATGGGGAGCTGCTGATACCTTCCAAATGTTTCATTTGCATGATAACAGACTGAGTTAACATCCAGCTCATCTGAAAGGTCATAACTTCTATCCGAGAGAAATGAAAATGTCCTAAACTGCTCGAACTTAAAAACTAGCAGCTGTGTGACAAGAACCAGTGCCTGACCCCAGACCTGCAGGGAGATTCTCCTCCATCCACCAACGCTCCAGCCCTGTGGCAGAACTGTGCTTAAAGGCATCTCTCTGACAGAATTCCTTCCATGTCAGTACCCCAACTTCCACAGACCAAAATTAAAATATTCCACGGATCATTTTGCTCTCTATGTCTCAGGCTATTATCCTCCCACGGATCTGTTTCTAACAGTTTCTTCCCAGGCTTTTTTCCCCTAAGACGCACCAAATACGCGAGTGAGGAGTTTACTGCAACATGTGAAATAAAAACAACACATCGTTACTGTTCTTCAGGGCTCATTTGCTGGTTCATATGGTAAATCAAGCTTAAAATTCTCTTAAAATAAAATACAATATATTTTAATTCACTAGTCTTCATTGATATTTGGAAAAAATAAGCCAACTGCTAGTGTTTGTTTAAAAAAAAAATGTATTAGCAATAGTTATTCTATTTTTTATTCGGACAAAACCTCTTCTGTTATCAACAGATGTGTCTTCTCTATGACAATTCTGGTTTTGCTTGAACAAACCAGTAAGGAAAATGCAAGCCAAGCAGTTAATCTAAAATAAACCCCAGCAGGTGACTTTGCAAGAATCAATCATAGCAAGTTAATATTTTGATTTGTCATGTAATTAACTTTGCTCTTCTGATGTAAGTTACTGTAAAATTTAGCAATGACATGTAAATAAATCATGTTTGTTCAATAAAGGCACAGATATTATTTTAGAATTTTTTAAAAAATATTCCATAAAAAAAAAAAAAACAAAATGGTCCAAAGGATTCCCAAACGGTCTTTTAAAACAAGTGAAAACAGCTCAAGCCATCTATGTTGATTGAGCAGCTTAAATTTAATCTAAACTATGCAAGTTACTTCTTGCTGCTGTTTTTCACCTACAACCATTCTAGAGCCAATTTACTTCTCTTTAAAAAGAGATTTTAAAGTCAAAACTGATTTCCTTTCCTTTTCCTACAACACTTTAGATGTTTGTTCCTTTAGGCCCCTTCTTAGACAAAATGAAGATAAATCCTTTTGAAGACAACTGACTTCACTGTTTTTCGTTAATCAACATCAGCTATCCAGTCTCCAACTGACAATAAAGACACAGAAAATTAACTTCTGGCAATACACATATTCTAAAATCAGATACTCGAGTTAATAGTCATGTAACACCGCAGTCAGCTTAAAGTGACTTGGGCTTAAAGGCTTAGAACTCCAGATGAAAAGGCTGAAACTACTCTTTGGAGTACACAGCAGAAGTGAAATTTAATCCCCTCTCTAAACAGTTCTGACAACAAACCTCTCGTCCTAACACTGTATTTTAATGATCTTGACAACTTTCTCCGTTTTTTTTTTTTTTGTTTGTTTTTTTTTTTTTTTTTTTTTTTTGTATTCTCTGGAAAGCTATGAGGAGACTTTACCTTAACATTATTCAGGATACACTGTCTTTACGTAAGCTAAAAGCTACTTCTGGAATAGAAGAACACAAACATTTACTGTTATTTTTTAAATTTATTTTTCCTGACTTGGAATTTGTAAATTGTCTCATACCAAATTACTACCTTCTCCTCTCACATTTACATAGTTATTTTTAGAAATCCATGGCTACTTTTCCTCTCATTTGACTGACAATTTTAGTACTTCACATGAGAAAAACCTTTTATTTCCAGTAGCTATGTTAAAAGAACATGAGTTATGCTTGTTTCTTTTTTTTTTTGCCTTTAACCTCATCCTAGGCTCTTATGTAGAGGAGTGTAAGCTTGAACCTCACTTTGAAACATGTTGGTTAAATTCTTGCCTGATCATGCTAAATACCTATAATCAGACAATTTTCTGAGCATTTGAGTACTGGATTTTAAAAAGCATCTTTAGGGAGTCAGGTTTGAAAACTGAACTCATTTGACAAGATTTTTGCTAATCATTGACAATATTTCCCTACATGCACATTTAACTCCAGCATAGAAAAGTCAAGTATTAACTGAAGTCAAAGATTTCGATAGAATAGCTCCTGGATCAGAAATCCAGAAGTTATTTCAGCAGACTGCAGAAATAAGGTACATTGAATAACGTCAAGTAATGCAGTTTTTGAGATAGTTCCTGTTGAAATCGACACCTGAATAAACATGTATCAGTCTGAAATCACAACTGAACTAGAGATTTCAAACTCCATCAAACATCCATGCTCATGTGACTTAGAGGACACTAACTGAGCCAAAGTAATGAGGATAAAACTGCACTTGACAGATCATCATGTCAATTTGAGTGCAAAACTTTATCTAATATGTATTTTATGTCAGTTTTTAATTAAGTTCAAACACGGAACTTTAAATGAAGAAATACAATCATCACACGCATTTATGTAACAGCAGGACTTACATACAAAAAACACTGCATGCAACATGAAACACTCAGAAAAGTGAATAAATATAAAATAGCATATACTTAATAATGTATATAATCTCAGAAAAATATTTTGTGATACTATCAAATTGTATATGCAAAAATCAATACTGAATCTATGAAATATGCAGTATTGTTGAAGTATAAAACTATTTGTATGGGAATATGTCAGAACTCCTAGACAGATGTCCCTGGAACGAAAAGCCTTCACTTTTTTTTGTATAAAAACAATACCCCATTTAAATCTGGTATCCCTAATAGTTTTCCCTAATAGATTTCTATCTGATTAATCAAGTATGTGGCCTACTGACAACATATTCTCCTTTTTGAACAAATATTCATAGATCTTGGGTTTCCAAGCTTAATCTTAGTATGAAGAGCTTAATGAATAAACTCCTTAGGATTTGATCATCTTTTCTGACCTACAATGAAGAATCCAGAAATAAAACTTCAGATGAGGAGCTTTTGAAAATAAGCAATGCCTAGAATAAAGTCCTTTAAGGAGGCTCTAAACTAGTATGGTCTAATGTGATACAGAATGTGTCACAGTCAACATCAAAGAGAATTGAAAATGCTTCAGATGGTGTAGCTGAATTTCATAACCTCACACTACTTTCATTCTTTACCTGCTTTATAGCAATCAAAAGCAAAGCATCACACAGGAAAATATTGGTGCAGAACAGAATTCTGAAAATGTATCTTGATCATTTACAATTCTGGTAGAAAAACTCTTGAGGCTTCAGATGGGAGTAGAGAGAAGATACATAAAAAATGCTTCACACTGTTCATGCTTAATTCTTCTCATGAACTTCTGTTTAAAAAAGGAACAGAATTTCAAGTGATCATGAAAAGACAATCCAAGAGCATTGGTATAAACGCCTGTAAGTTTTCATATACAGGATGTCTGAATTAGATCAGAGTTCCCTATTTAACTTGTTCTTCTTTCAAATGCCAGTAAGAGACATCTGCAGAATTTTATTCTATTCCTACTGTTATGATTCCAGATTTGGTAGGTACAGTAACATGCACTGCCACACAATATGCTGGCATCTTTCTCTATTTGTTTCCTTGGATTCATGTTTCGCAGAGTCCAAATACCCAGAAATTATGGTACTGTTTGCATATTGATATCATAGTGTGGGATGGCACAGCCAGAGTTTATTAAATATGGTACTCTTTATTTTCTCTGACAGGTAGCAAACTACGAAGGAGAAACACATATAATATTATCACAAGGCTGTAGTTTAACAAGAAGAGATATATATCCTTTATCACTCCATGCCCTTCCTCTGACTGAAAAGAAGACAGGCTTGATTTGCACTAGTGCAGCACTTGGCAGAGAACTTTATTTATCTTGGATGAGGATCGTATAATATGGAAAGTAACGGACTCTTCCAATTATTCCCTTTGTATAATTAATGATTCAAATTTCACATGATCAGAGTTGACTATAAACTCGGTATAATGAACATCTGACATGTGGAACTACATAAAATAGATGTTCAAAGTCTCATAAAAATTCATTATGTTGTGCTACAAACCTTTCCAGTAACAGTCAGTTCTGGTTATCTGCTCCACTCACCCGTTTTGTTAGAGGAGGTAGATTTGTTTGCAGCCTACAATGGAGGCTCTGCACTGCAGTCACTGTGATGATTCAGTATTGATCAGTGACTGTATTTTGTAGACTAAAAAAAGATTACAAAAGATCAAAAGATTCTACCTAGAAAAGCATTTTGAGCTGAGTAATTTTACTGTCTGCAGCAGAATGCTGGGAGTCTTTGTATACCTGGCTCTATTATTCACACTCTGTTCGATATCATTCAAGTTACTTAAACTATACATGCTTTGGTTTTATAATTTTAGAAGTTAAAAGTATTAAAAAAATTACCCCTATTGCAAAGGAAAAGGCATTAGGAAGTGGTAAGAAATGGGATTTTAAGTGAGAACACTGCATGAATGCTTGCATTACACTTCCTACCAACTGAGCTATATTGCTCAGGCATACTGGGCCACACCAACCAGTCATCTAGTCCTCATCTCCAAGAGTGACCAGCAACGTAAATGTGGGGAAGAATGGAAGAATAGGATGAGCCACAGACACCTGGAGACTGATCACTACTGAAATCCTAGATCTTCCTCATCACTCTTCTCAGACATGAGACAGGTGAGTATGAAAACACTTAAAACCAAAGGGAAAAATTACACACATGGCACTAACGTGTTTCAACACCAGGCTTTTGGGATTTCCATTCAAGCCAAAGTATATGGTCATTAGTGGCAAAAAACACTTTGTAAATTACTTCCCATTAGACAGATTTACATTAAATATCCAAGAGCTTAATTGAAAAGGGATAATTTGTACATGACTGCAACCTCCAAGATAGTGGGAAATTTAACAACAACTAAGGCAGTTCACTGTACACAGCAGGACTTTCTTCATTTATGTTTATAGGAGTGCTTTGGTTTCACAACAACCTTCACAATGTTCAAGCCAATATCCTAGTGAGATTTTGTATAAAAAAAGAAGCTTCAAAAATTTACAGTTT
Source organism: Eulacestoma nigropectus (assembly GCA_013397775.1). Classification (NCBI taxonomy): domain Eukaryota; kingdom Metazoa; phylum Chordata; class Aves; order Passeriformes; genus Eulacestoma; species Eulacestoma nigropectus. Next base: position 917,506 of record VZTE01002616.1, on the reverse strand, counting down.
CTCTATAAAAGTTCACTCTGAAATTCCTTCTAATTGCCTATCTCTGGGAAAAAGTTCATGGGAGCACAGAATTTCAGATTAATGAGGTTTAACAATAATGTACCACACCAAACAAAAAGCAAATTTAATTACTGACTTCATCTAACAGAAAATTAACAGCCAACTTCAATTCCCACTATTTGTTTTGTAGGTCCTGAGCACCCTATCTATCTGGGATGTTTGCCTCCATCCCCCCACTCCCTGTGTCACATTTTGTCTCTTGAAAACTGCAAGGCTAAGGGAAAAAAGAAGCAATGTGAGAAAACTATATATAAATGTTTAATCATTACTGATGAATCTGCTGTTCAGCTTTTTGAAACATACTGATGAGAGAATGATGATCATTTTATCCTAACAAATTTTAAGCCAGCCAATCATCTGAATTGCTCATTCACCTCTTTTGACAGATAAGTGATGAGTCCTACGTCAGAAGTGAAATCTCTCCCTTAAGCTTCTTCAGATCAACAGGAAGACTGCAAATTCAACCTTCACTCTTCTCAAATGCATTGCTGTCCTCAGCATTATCTCTTTAGCTATTACTGTCATTAAATAGTTACACACAATTTCTTACCATAAGACCAGTTTTTTATCTCTTCCATTAAGGCTGCTGCTGAACAACAGCACACTCTATGCTCAGAACATCAACAGCTCCACCATTAGCTCAAGGAAAAATGTAGCATAATACATTACAGAATTATACAAGGCTTCTTCTTATAGTCCCTATTTTCTCAATAAATTAAAACTTAAAAAAAAAATCCCACATGGATTACCGTGGTTCAGAAGTTTTACATGAACTCAGACACAAGCTGTTGTGTTCACCCAGAGCAGACCAGACATGGACTGGCTCTTACTAGGCTGCTGGCTAGGAATATTCTTTCTGTCCAAAAATTCTGCTCTCACAGAACTCCTGTCTTCTCAGGGAAATAAAACAGACATGCCACACCTGTCACAGAAAAAGTAGAATAAGCTGCCCTTTAGGTGATTCTGTCCTGAAGCCTCCAGACAAAGCTTTTTGAGAAACAGACACTGTGCAAGCCTTTTATCTTTCTAAAATGAGCGTCATTTTCCAGCCCAAATTCATGCTTTGCTCCAGGCACTTCAGCTGTTGAAAATTCCTTCAATACTAAGGAGCTTCATGCATCCTACCTGGAATGGTTAAGCACTTGTTCCTTCCAAAATGACCTTTTCTTCTTTTCTATTGGTTGTGGAGACAACTAGATATTTTTAAAATATCTAGTCAGCCATTCATGGACAACATTAGTCCTGCCTAACCACAACAGCTTAAGCCATGAAACATGAGATCCTCTGCCTTCCTTTTAGCAGGCTAACACAAGTCATAAAATTAATCAAGCTTTTTTATGACTTGTTGTATTGTACTCCTATTCCACAGTAACTTTCCAAAAGCAATAAACAAGGGATACAGCACACGAAAGTACATTGGTTGCCCTCAAAATTTGTTTTTACTGTTATCATCACTGTGTGTAGCACAGGATACAGTGGCTAAATTAATTTGCCTCCTCCCTTCCAAGACCACAGTTTCAAATCAATCCATTTAAACGGGCATTATGATAAAATAAACTTTTTTTTCTGGTAAAAGATGGACAGATACAAAAGAAAACTGAAGACAGAATTACTGTTTAAACACGCACCTCATCTAGAATGTTCTCTGGAAGATGTTCCTTCAGTGAAACACTGTGCAGCATCTTTACTGGCAGACTATACTCTTACTTTTTCCCCCCCCTACATCAGCAGTAAGTTTTTTCAAGCAATAATCTGTGTGACTTTGCTAATGGCATTATTCCTAGGGAGATACTATGAATGCATTCATCTTGCTCTACTCAAGGTATTTTGCTCTTATCATGATGTTCGTTTTCCTGGTGAAACTTAAGCGAAAAAGCTGCCTGAAGGTTCAGATAACAATACATTGTTTATTCTATAGTATGTACAAATTAAGGAACATAGAGACGTGTTTAGAATTTAAGTGTTGTTATTCCAGAAACAGAAAAAAACCCCACAGAGTTATATAGTTACTGATGCCTTAATGCTAAAATCACATTATTAGTAGTACAACAAGGCCTAAGAAACCACACAACAGCACTAACAAACCTTCCTAGTGATGGTATCTACACAGGAGAGGTTTTAAGTCAATATTAAGAATTAATGCTCAATGCCTTACATTAAGAGAATTATTTTTTTTCAAAACCAAAACTTCCATCTATCAGATTTTAGGAGCAAAATTTTTAGACTGTCCATAGTGTTGCCTTTTTCCTGGTCTTAAAATTAAAATTCTGGCCACGGTTAAAAGGAAAAGGGGTATAAAAGAAAAGGCAAAAAATCATCATGGCATCAACAGCCTCTTCTAGAAAGCATCTAAGCAAAACATACCCAAAGTCAGCTAAACCTCTTAGCTGTACGGTTATAGAAAGTGGATTTGGAGTCCTTGAGGAACATTCCACAGGTGAAGTGTCTTTGAAAAGCATTACCTGTAGCTGGCAGCTGGAGGGGGGTACACCTGTCTTTCTGGGCAGTGTCCTCAGGTAGGGAAACAAGTTTTCTGGCAAGCACTGCAGAAATCGGTTGTACCAACAGTGTTGTGAGGTTCAGTCGATTTTGCCTGTAGCTTCCATCTTAAATAATGGAAAGAGAAGAGCAACTTAGTAAATGAAAATTACATTTCTCTCCTTCATAAACCCAACAAAAAAATGCAAATATCTACCATACAGCTTAAAACAACTGATTTAGATAAGCAGCTGTTCTTTTGTGCTTACCATACTGAAACAAAAAAAGTTTCTTCAAGAACATGTACTACAAAATTACACGTACATATTACAGTATTTGGGCAATAGACACAAGAAAGAAACTGTTAAACAGTCCAAGCAGATATTTGATTGTGAATTAAACACAACAGATTAAATAGGTGTGTAGGTAAAGGAATCACTGAAAAACAGAATTATTGACCAGCAATAACTTTCAAATTCAAGTAAAAACGGAACAGCTTAAGGAGGTCTGGAATACCAGGGTACTAAACAGACACACATCAAGTGGAGAAAGACATAGATCAGAAAGCATCAGAATACTTCATTTACAGCTTAAAGATGTGAAGAAGACATTGCACAAACCTCTCAATATTAGCAGTTTCATGCAAATATTAAAATCTCCCTTTAACTGAAAAAATGTGAGTTTCCATGCACATGCCTGTCTAACATTTGATCATGGAAAGGTCTCTGATGAGATAATGAGATATTTTGGGAGACCAACTGACAGAACTGGGGGGAAAATAAAAAGCCTAACTTTGCACATGGAAATGCTCTGAAAACACTTCAGGACAAAACACCTGTTTTTCTCAGCTATTTCAGCCAGCCTAATGTGGGGAGCATCTCTTCCCATGGAAAGCAGGAACACTTCTGGCAGAAGAAAAGCACATCACAGAAAAGGAGTGGAGGTTGATAGGCTGGGGCAGGACACAGCTCTAACACAACCTGCAACACCCTCAAAGCCTTCCAACATATCTGCCCCTGCTGAATCATGTCCAAACTAGAGATTCAGAATACAAGGCCTCTCCCCAAGACCTCTGTGAAACAAACACCATATTTCCTGTCGACACTGAGGTCTTTACTACCCAACAGCATCCTTTAAATTCCATGTGGGCACAAAGGGAAAAAGCTATCAGCAATCAGCAGCACATTTCAAATAAATTTCTATTAAACTACTATCAGGACTGTTGTTACTGAGCCACACAAAAAAAAAAAATCTAGACATAGCCTCAACTTTTTTTTTTTTTTTTTTTTTTTTTTTTTTTT
>VZTE01002616.1:729320-904959 GCA_013397775.1 Eulacestoma nigropectus | reverse complement strand
TGCCCCAGAGTTTTTTTTGGGGGGGGGGGGGGGAATAAATATTTTTTGTCGGCTTATATTCATATCTAAAATAATGCACTCACTGGCAGTAACCTGCTAGTGGAGTTTGGTATCTCAAGTTTTTAAACAGAGAATGACCTGTGAAAGACCAAATGCTGTAACAGAATAAAAAACTTGGAAAGACAAAAAAAAATTATATATATATAGTGCTAGAATAATGAAAAATGAACATGGAAAACAATAGGAACTTTACAGACCAAAACTAAAGTATTGAAAAATAGGTATCATGCTCTACATTTTTCTGTTCCTACGCATGTTATTTTGCAGAAATATCACATTTCAGAACCAAAATATTAGCAGGGAAGTTCCACAGATTTTTTTCATTCTCTAGGCAGGCTCAAAGCATTGTTTATAATTTAACACAAATGTGTTACCCTGGCTCATCTGAAGTCCCTTCTCCTTTTAAAAGGAATAAAAAGACCAGACTCTCTACAGCTACCTCAAAGAACATTCCTTTCCTAGCTCAGGTCTTGCCACAGGATTTGAAGGACACTGAACCATCTTTTGTTACTTCCCAGAGTGTGAAATGTGCAGAACTTGCTCAGGTCACAGCCAAAGCACAAAATCCATACCCCTATTTTTACCTATCTTTACACAGAACACAGGTCAGAGGAACCCCAAATGCAAAAGAAATCAATAGTTTCATTTTGACCGTTACCCTGAAGTTTAATGAAATTTAAATGATACCTAGAACAAGATAATATATATATACAGACAGAAATGCCTGTGCAAATCTTGCTCTTCATAACAACTGCACCTTAGCTAAACCACTGACCACAACTCTCATTTTCGTTGTTGTTATAAAAGGTGTGCTACTGAAATACAGTAAGTGCTAGCAAAGAGCTTACAGCAAGTAAATTGTTTTCACAAGCTGAAACTGCAGAGGACCTGTGCATCCTTAAAAATGTGCAGGTCCATGGAAGATACATAAATCAAAAAATCTGCAAAAACTCTACCAAGAAGAGGACCTGTTTATGCTAAAGGTCAGTACGAAGCACAACATTCCTTGTTTCATTTATTCATCAAAGTTACACATATTTGCTATGGTGGTATCTTGACAACTTCACACACGTGGACAGTTCTAATAAACATCCTCCCTTTCAACAGCTTACTATTAAAATTTATTCTCCTCTGACATCTCCAAAGACTACATCTGTCTCTGAAGAATGGGACCTCAAGGCTTCAAAAATCCACAGCATCCACATCTATCAAGAAGACTCTTGACATGTCTGAACTTAGATATACAGAAAAATAAAGAATTGCGAAAGTATTCGGGACTCATAATTCATGTATGTGTCTGGATATTATGGTAAAATCCCTCATCCAGGCTTCTGATTAAGTAATTAGTTGGACATGAGGAGGAATTTCTTCACTGAAAGGGTGGCCAGGCATAGGAAGGGGCTGTCCAGGGAGATGGTGGGGTCACCATCCCTGGCGGTGTCCAAGAAAAGACTGGATGTGGCATTTAGTGCCATGGTTTAGTTGACAAGGTGGTGAATGGTCAAAGGTTGGACTCCATGACCCTGGCAGTTTTTTCCAGACTAACTGGCCCTGTGACTCTATGAACTTAGGCAGAGTGGTGGCACAGCTGCCTACACAGACTGTTATGGCCTGCAAACACACGGATGGGCTCGCACACGCCCCCACAACAAGCCCGTGTCGCATGAAACAGAGAACCCTCAGCTGCCAGTGATGTGTTTCTAGAGAGCACAGTCTGGGCACATCAATCTTACCTGTCAGCAGAGTTCACAAGCTCTGGTGTGCTGTTGTATTGACACAAACCTCACCCGAGATTTTTTCAGTGAGAAAGACAGCGTTACGCTCCTACATCACTTAATCATTACTGTAAAGTTCATTCAGCACTTGTGTCAAAACATGTTTGATAATCTAACCCTCAGTGTTGTCCATGTTCTATTTACCGTCACAATTCAGTTCCATGGTTTTTTTGCCTGAGGTTACTCAAAGACAGGCAAAGCTGGTGAGCCACCACCACAGCTCTACTGTAGGTAGTAGATGCTCACAACTCTATCATATTGATAGGTAAAAGCCCCAAGAAATATACAGAAATATGGTTCACTGAAAGAAATACAAATAAAAAGAACACATGGGCTATTACAACAACATGAGTTAAAGAAGTTATTTTCATAACAGGAATGTGTCACAAGTAATCATCACTTCCATTTCATTTCGTCTCCTTCTCAGTACTGGTAGAAATAAATAGATGCCACATTTGTAAATTCAATTGGCACTGTTTTGCTGAAGTGACAGATGATTCATGTTGTGATTGCCTCTACACCATGTAGCACCATTCTTTACTGTCACAGGTACTGTATTTCATGCACGAGTGCAAACTAGCATTTGCAGTTTTATAATAAACTATTTCCTGTCAATAGTGCTGTAAGAAAGTTGCAATTTGCCCACAAGTATCTGTTTTCTGCTCAGAAACAAATATTTACAGCCACTCAAAGATCAAATATGATTTTCCCATGCAGTCAACACTCCATTCCCAAACCTGGGGCATAAGGGCACTTCAGTGAGCCAGAACTGGCTGAGCAGTTGAGTTGTCCATCACTGCTCATTATAAGGCAAAAATTCAAGTACCCTTTTACACAATTTCAGGCTACCAATTTTACTGCCTGCAGTTCAACTGCAGTAAACAAGTCTAATATTAAAGTAATAACAGACCAGAGGGCAAAACCACTATTTTAGCCTGTAAATGGAGCTGATCTGTTCTACTGTGCTTTTACTTCATTTGTGGCTTTTGCACAAAGAGCAGTACAATAATTATGTGGAAAAGGTATTTAATGCTGCGAAACAAGCAAAAATTTACTACATGGAAAAGCATGAGCTATTGCTTTGCTACAACTCTATTTTAATTAAAATTACATTTTCTTCAATTTTAGTTTAATCTGGTTAAGCAATTCAGAGTGCTGATTATCTCTAAAAATGAACTGAAAATGTAGCTTAGAATGAAGCATGGAGAGGGTACTTGAAAGATACTCCACTACTTTCCTGACAGCCACAGTCACCAGTGCTGAGTGAAGCCAGCTGCTGAGAAGATGATAAATACATTTAACTAAGTAGACACATATATGTATAAAGGACTGATGCTTGCAGTGATTTGATAGAAAACACAGAAATGAAGGAAAATACTTCTTTAAAAAAACCCCAGACCCTTACTTGATTAATTTATCACAAAAATCCAATCCTACTTATGAGTAGGAGTTGAAAAAGTGGCACTGACTCTTGGAAAGTGTTAATGGGCTGAGAGAAAACACAGAAAAAGGAAACCTGAAACAATCAATCGCCCAAATTATTTAATATATTAATATGAATTTGCTACAGGGTATTATTTATCTTCCTTACAGAATGCTGTTGTGCATATAATTAGATAGCATTAGACCTGTATTGATGAAACTTCATGTATCTATAAACCTATATAATTTAATGACAAAATTAGATTTTTTTTTTTACTTATGCAAATTTGTTTAAATAATAATTTTCCCATCAGAGCTTATTGAGCAGAATAAGGTACTGCCTTAGATTAACTGGTTCAATTATACTTGCCTTAAAATTTATTCAATACTTTCCTGTCTCCTACTGTAAGTAAGTATTTCAAATTTTGCTAATTAACCTCTAGCTTAAGTGTGTTCCCTCTATGAAAGGTGGTGTTTTTCTACCACTGCTTGGGAATATGCCCGTAAGTTTAGGTTCGCTATATTCTGGCTACTGAATTATAAAATGAAACTATAGTCTTAGTCAACACAACACAAATCTCTGTAAGTAACCACCAATATAACTCAATTATTCTTGTGGGGTTTTTTTCAATCCTTAACTTGAAGCCCTTAATATTGATGAGCTCTTTAGGCTCTGCATGGAATCACATTTTTCAAGCTGTAACTAAAAATGTGTTCTATAAAGGATACATATCTCATGCCCAGGGTTGATATTATAAAGTCAATCCACTTAGATCAAAAGCTTCTTAAAATCATCTTTTGCACTGTTTCTCAGAGGTTTTGGAATACATTTGTGGGGTTTTTTTGAGAAGTATTGGCCACATTCAGTGTGTGTGGAACTTGCATTAGGAATTCAGCACCCAAAGGCTCTGCTTCCCATGAAGTATTTCCAAAAGGAATTCATTGAGACAAAGGAGAAAATGAAACTCTGTCTTACACAACTGGTATTTATACTCAGGGCAGCTCCTGAAGGGCATGACTGATGTGCAGGAACTCCTGCAAGGTAAGAAAGTCTATAGTGCATCCTCCCTAACCCACTTCTTAACCATAAACACACTGAGATACACAGATGGCACCTTTTGCACAACCTGCCTCAAACCTGTCTGTTCCCTGCAGCAGAAACTATTTTTATTTTTATTATTATATTTTGTATATTGTTATTATGGTCAGATAACTTGACAGTTTCAACAACAGCCAACTACCTGAATCAGAGCTGGCAGCCAGCAGCTGGAAATTTCCTCAGATCAGAAAAGCATATAGTCCAGTGAATAATCGAGAGTCTGAAATAATGAAGACTAATTTCTGAAACTCTGAGTGCCTCTTTAGAGCAACTTCTATAAATACAAACCCCTCATTAGCTCAAGTGTTGCTCCATGAAGTTCTACACCAAGGATACTTCCAGCTGTGGTGCTTCCTGTCTGTATAAATTCAAAAAGAGCAGTGAAAGCTACACCAGAGGATTCCACAGGTTGGCACATGCAGCCAGTCTATATGGAACACACCCATAATTAATAACCTGGAGGTATTTGTTTAAAATGCAAAATACTAGAAAAATTCAGAAGCACTGCAGAAGCACCAATGATAATCAAGACCCAATGAATTTCCAGTACATACTCTAAAATCAATTATGAGCTTGGTGGCACAATTATTTGGCTTGGATTATGTACAAAGTCAATCCTGCAATTACAATTGATTGGATTATTCTGCCCTAAAATTTCACAGAAATATTTCTGATAAACAGGGTACATGTATCCTGAAATAGCAAGAAGAAATTAAACTACAGGTACTATGGATTAGTTATTGTGGCATTGGCCTTCTTCAAACTGCTCTGGCAATTCTTTAAAAAATGCATATTTTTATTTTTTTTTTTTAATTCAGGATAATAGACCATACTACATTAAAGAACTAAGTCACAGTCTGGCTTTGTGAAAAGCAAAGCTGCCTCTTCTGGGACAAGGACTTGGCATTACACAGACTCTGAGAAGTCTCCTCTCAAAACACAGATTGATACAATTACTCTAATTACCTCAACTTAATTAGTGATTAATCACTAGACAAAAAAAAATATTAGTCAGACCCTAAAGCAATACCATTACAGTAACATTTTTGGCAGCTACCAACAATGATCTTTGTGTGTTAAGAGTAAAGCTGGGGCAACTTGATTGGAATACCACTCATTTAATTGACCTATCCATAATTATGACAGTGACTTAAAGAACATAATGTAATAAACAAAAAAAAATTATCCACAAACTTTTCAATTTTCCTGAAAATCCTCAAGAGATTGAAGTCAGTAAACCAACCTTGCAAGTCCCCAGTTCAACAAAAAACAATATATCTCTATTTACTGCTCTGCTCAGGTTCATTACAAGGAAGTGATATTACTACAGGCTGTAAGAAATGTGCAGGATTCAGATTTATAAAATAACCAAACCAACAAAAGGCTCCCAGTAAGTTCAGATGTCACTGAACTACCTGGTATGTGTTAAACTACACACCAAGCATCATCAACAGAAAGGCTGATGTCAATATAATTTAAAATGCAGGGAAAATCAGATTGGCCACGGATTACATCTCAGGAGAGTGGTCAAGAGGGAGATGTAGATGGAAATGTTTGTTAACACTGAATCTTAAATCACAGTGAGAGAATCTCTGTAGTATGTCACAGCTGGAAAGAGAGCGTGTGTGTGATCCAGAGCGGGATGATGTATTTAATTCCAATGACTATTTAAGTAAATAATACTTTAAAAAGAAAATCAAGGAGATATCTATGGATCCACACCATCAGAAGGCAAAGCTGGAACTTGGTACTTAACCCAATTCACCTGTGCCCTGTTCCTGCCATGGCTGTTAAGTGGAAGGAGAACACCAAATGAATTCTGGCAACATTTTCATCACTAATAATGCAGCATCTACAGAATTCAGCCTTCCACAGAACTCTGCATTTAGCATCTAATACTAAGGATTAGCACACAGCTCCCCTATATTCATTTGTAAGATAAGTTCTGGAAGGTGTCTGTAACTGTGCTTAGGACACCAAGATAAAGAAATCAGGATTTCCAGGGAAGCTGCCACTTTTAGTGAATATGGATTAGAAATGCACTGCAGGAAGAGAGAGTTCTGCATTCCATGGATCTGCAGCTAGCACCTGTATTAACATAAATGGATTGTCACACTCTATAATCATATGAATGAGTTTTTAAGTAAAGTCCAGGGTTGAGTCAAGCTTAGTTATTTGACAGGCTGGCTAACAGAAAACATACTGACAATGGAAAGTTTTCTACATATTTGTGAAATTTCCAGTTCAAAGTCTAATCTAAAAGCTCTCTTAAAAGAATTTTATTCAAGTAACAACAGCAGAAATTGTTGTCAAAGCTTTTACAGTGGTAAACACCTACAGGAAAGGAATTCAAGATTTCAAAAGCAGGGCAAGTTTCCAATCCATTTCACTTCAAAGACAAATCATCCAGACCTACCTTTAATTAGGTAATTGTCATCTAATTGAAATTACCCACCTTAAATTGCATAACAGTCATCTTCCTGTTTGCCATGGGTTCAATTTAAAAGGATTTTTTTTAAAAATAAATAAATAAAAATCAGATTACATAACCTCTCTGTAACAGCTATGCTTTCTTACCTGTCACGTAAGAAATGCTTTCCTCATTTACCTCATAGTAAGATTTTTTCCTCTGTTCTCCCTTTCCTCGTGAGACGCTGTCAAGCTCTCAAGAGTTTCAACCCAAAGTCTCAATAATTCATCGTCCCTTGCTTACTTCAGGAGGACTCAATGGCACATAAATTTAAAAAAAAGCTCTTGCTGAGCATCTGACCCCACATATAAACATTCTATTACACATTAAAACAGTTACTGTTCTTTTTTCCAGGTATTACTGTATTATCTTGTGTTACAAGATCTATATAACCCGAATGTATGTTCACAGTCACAGGATCACATCATTTATTAGTGTAAACTATCACAATTTTACTCCAGTCACTTTACACTCACTTATGGCTTACCGAAGAAAGGCTCAAATGAACATTCGCAGGTCAAGATACTAAAACCACAACTGTAAGTATGCTGTTTAGCCTAAAATATTTCAAGGAACATTTCTTTTCAAAAAGTATTTTAACCCTCAATGAAATAAGGACTTTAAAAATGATTTTCTGAAAATGAGGGTGAGTTGCTAACCATACTTCAAAACCTCGAGTTAAATATCTTCATGTGGTGCTCTCTGTGTAGGTAATTACTCTGTGATTGATACTCAGGCAAGAACTTCAGTATACTTCTAAAATTATTAACTCCAGTGAATTATATTACAATTATAAATACGTTTGGTACTTCTGAAATCCAACTTCTTTTCAGGTTTCTTTCAAATGGCAGGTTTGCTGAGTAAAGTTGGAGTTGTTAATTATTTTGCAATACTGTGCATAGTGACATATTGGTATTACTCATGCTAAATCTCTGTGTGGTTTTGAAGCAGGATTTTAAGCAAGCAAGTGCTAATGTGCGATACTAAAATACTTTCCTACGTCACCTGTGCTCATTATTAGGATGAATTACCAAACAGTTGCTGTTTTCTGGGGTTTTTTTTCCAATGTAATGCTACTGAAATATAAAGGACTTGAATAAAATGATTTAGTTACAGACATCATTGATGCTCGATGTTTTTTAAAGAACTTCATCAGACAATCTGTTCTAAAATTCAAACATTCAGAAGACACTGAAGCAGTCATTATGCACTTATTAATTAACATAATTATTAATTAATAGAAAATACCAAATACTGCTGATATTGAAACTAATTTTTTTTTATTCCTAGGAGAAATGGAATAATGTTTCTCAAACATCAAAATTATTACAGACTAATACCATCACTGGTTCTTATGAGCTATATACACCCTTCTCATAGATAGGCAGGGTTCTTAATGAATAGTTTAGAGATAAAAAACAGTTCCAATGGCTAAACAGGAACGTGGCAAGGTGTTCAAATACTGCCCAAAATGTGAGATGTGGATCTCTACAGCTGCTCCTTCCTAAAGCAAGAGATTGAGTTTATCTTGAGCCAGCACAGCACCACTACCAGCTATAATATTCCCTTTCCTCCAACACCTGAGTTCAGCATCTCTGAATAAAAACATCCAATTTACAAAAACAACTGAGATTTTCTGCACAACTATAAAATACAAGTTATATGGAGCTTAACAAAAGAATTACTGCTCTTGCATTAGAAAAACCCTTTAACTATATAAAAATTATCTTTTCATTCATAATAAATGTATGTATTTGGATAGCAGCTCACCTCTAGAATAGTATTAATAGTATTATTTCTTCAAAATAGGAATAATATTCATTGAATATAAAAGAAAATGCAGATCAAAGGAGCAGGAATAGCAGGAAAAGCTGGTCAGTTCTACAGCAAATACTCCTGTTTTACAACTGAAGATTCTCTTTCAAACAACTGTGGGGTTTAGTCTACAATCAGTAACGAGCAGTGGACAAAAAATAGCAAAATGTTGTTCGTAATGAAAGCCTAAAATGAGCCTTCTCTCCCTCATGTCTTCAAAATGGTTACTGGAAAAAGTTTTAAACACAAACAAGAAAGCAGAATAAAGAAGGGCAAAATTCAGCTTAAATGTTGCCTGCTCAGAGAGAGACTAATTTGGACAGCAGTTTGCCTGCTAATGAAATCAAAGGAGTTTAGCCAGGTCTTATAGATTACTATCCCTTCCTGAAGTAAACACTGCAAGCCCCACCAAGGCGTGGATGGATGGATACAGGGTGAAATATTTTACACTGCTCATGGTGAAATTTGTGTGCAGCAAAAATCAGTCAACTATAGACTAAAAAATAAAAATCAAACATAGCTGTTCCAGTGTATCTATCAACAACTTCTTCAAAGGGAAAAGAATGAGTTCTCTCTGTATTTAAGTGGGATTTTACTGAATCTGCTTGGGAAATAGTATCTAATCCAAGGGAAAGACAGGCCCTGTATCATAATAGAGAAAATAATGTAAGCAGAGGTAATGACAGTGGAAAAGGATGTGTGGACATGCATTGGCAAATTGAGTTAATTCCCAAACAGCCAACTTCAAATCATTTTCTGAAATGCTGTCGCACCAGCTACACAGATGTGACATTTTTTATCTCTATTAACTTGACCTTCCAGCAAATTCAGAGGTGGAAAATTCTGACAGAATTCTGACTTTAAAGTCAACAGCAAACACCTAAAAACTTTAAAATGCCCAGAACTTTAGACTGTATCTCCAGTTTTAGGAAACTCTCCATTATTTTTATCCTAAAAAAGAAATGACAGGTGCTTCCTGAAATTTTTACTTCATAGATTAACCTTTGTTGATTAAGAAGTTAGCCCTTTTCATTTTTCATGAAACAGAATAACATAACCTTTGCAAACACTGTTTATATGTAACACAATTGGGTTTTTCCAGACATAAGAAGGAGCACATAATCTCATGTCAATTTGGAACACAGGACTTCCTTCACTCTTCAGTATGAATCTGGGCTTTTATAAAATGCAAACTAGTTTTCCAGCAGGAACATAAGGACTTGAACATATCAGATCAATTAAAAGGACTTCTGGTAAACACCTCAACCCTTCTAAAGTGGAAATTTTTGCCTTAAAAAAAGCTGAACAGAAGGTAAGAAAATTATTAGTATAAAATTACCATACTCTTGATTCAGCTTCCTGCATAGAATGTGTAGAGATTGGAAGGAGTCAATTTCTTGTTTTTGAAGTGAAGTAGTAAAGGGCAACAATGCTTACAGTGAGGAAGAAAAGAACTTGAGTTGTCAATACTATGTTGGTACAAATACATGGAAAAACACACGCCCTTGACATGCTGTAACATGTACCATTGTCATGACTGATCTGTAAATACATTTAAAAGCACTCATTAATTATCAAGCTTTCCAGTAATTATCTAGGATTTCCCATATTAATAATATCCTGTGGAACTAGTACACCCACTAGCTCTACTCTTCTACGAAATCTAAGAAAACCCAAAAATATGTAGACGTGGTTCTGAAGGGCATCTTTTAAATAGTAATAATGAAAATAAAAGAAGCGTCCAAGCATGCATATAACCTGTTTTCTAAGCAAAATTGGCTGCTGGACCCTCACATACGCACAAATAAGGTTTCATCCTGAATAAGCAGTGTGAATCCCCTACATAAGGTACATTCACAGCTCAGTTATTCAAGCACACAAAGTCTCAGCTGGACCATTGTTCCAATTGCAAGCCCCCACACTAAAAAATCCAGCAGTTGGGTAAACTGTAACAAAGGAACTGTAAAAAGGTGAGGAGGATGTAATCTATAGCAAGCATTTAACAGTGGGAACCTCACTGTTTTCTTTATCAACACAAAAATAAAAGACACTAGATGATAATTCAAAGAAAATGACTGATGGAAGCATAAGAAAAGCACACCATCAATGGGAAGACAGAAGTCACTGGCCTGATATTCTCAGCCCTGACATTTTGCCTGACATTTCTGAAACAACTTAAGCTTTCCTTCCACAGGAGTCAGGAATTTCCTTCCTCGCTTTAGTTCAAGGAAGTTCAGAGATGCCTTGTGAATGGAACTTCTTTTCTGGATGAGCAAGTCAGTCTCTGCAATTAGAACATTAACAGTCTCTGGTTGGGAACAATTTACTGAATAAAGCTTAGTTTTTGCAAATTGCACAGGCAAGATGTTGCACAGTCACCAGCCTCAATCAGATCAATGGACTGAAGAGTCATCAGCATTTTTTAGGAAGCACTCCACAACGAGTGGAGCATCATTATCTATCAGTACTGGGAAGGCAGTATCAGAAGGCAATGCTAGAAGCTGCAACATGTATTTCCTCCAAGACACTCCCTCCAGAAATGACTTCTACAGTCTGAGACGAAGGACAGCACCAAGGAAGGGAGAACTTGAAACAGAAGTAGGTAAGATATGCTGCCTAAACGTACTGGACTGCTAATTGCCCATTCGTGCTTCTAATTGGTCTCACACTCAAATCACCACAGGCACGAGTACTCAAATTAGCACCCACACCCAGTCAGAAGTGCCATCTATGGGCACAATTACAGTCAGAACAAGAAAGGTAATTCAGCTGCAAAAGTGCTCCTTCAAGCCTTAAATCATACAGAATACTGCTTGGTAAATTCTACTAATGCAGTTCAGTGGAAGCTAAAAATAAACCATCCTTTTAATCTCTGAAATTGAAGGCCAAAGACTCTTTCTTCTACCTTATTTAAGACTGGATACATGAAAAAATCCATCAGCTTTTAACTAAAGGGAAACCCATGTTTTCATATTTGGAACAGAAACAAGCTCACATCAAAATCTAGTCCAGCACACATTAGTGCCTCAGGTCTGTATCTGGATGTTTTATGGATATTTATTTAAACATTAGTCTCTTTTATTCCCTCTGCTTTATTCCTTGTTTTTTCTTTTTTTTCTGGTAGAATAAGAATTTCAACATGAGTTTAAATTCAGCGTCACAAACGACAGATACTACACATGTTTTGAGTTTGAGGCAATTTCTATTATAATAATCACTAAAATATTAAACTTCTCTCCTCTATAAATATTTTTAGTAAGCTATGACCAGTAAATTTGCAATGATATCTGTGTCATGAGGTCATCTCTTACAACTCATTTACCTTCAAAAAATGACAGATATGGTGAAGTTGGAAAGGATCCATCCGAGGTCATCTAGTCCAACCTCCCTGCTCAAGCAGGGTTCCCCAGAGCACATTACTCAGGATTGTGTCTATAAACAGCTTTGGAAAATCTGCATTTTAAGATAAACTATTTTAAAAATTTGTTTTCATTAATCAGACAAAGCATTATTATTTAATTTTCACTAAAATGCACTAATGTGTTTACATTCATGCAGCAAACAAACCTAAAGGAGTGCAAAAGAAAAGCAGCATATTCCAATGGGCAAAATAAATGAATCCAGGAACCTTTGTGTGTCTCTTCAACTGACTTTACGGTTGGGAAGGACATTTTACCTCTGTGCATTTCCCTGCACAACTCATAAAACAGGAGCAGTAACATCTCTTCTGTTCAGGAATTCTGAATCTCAACATTTGTTCTTTAAACATGTGACAACCAATAATTAAGCATTAAACTTGTCAGAAAAATAACATCAAAAAGTCAATAAATGTCCAAAACTGTTTTTTTCTTTACTTGCAAAGCTTCCTAGATAGACTGTATATAAAATGCACATCAATTTGCTACAGAGGTTATCCATCAGCCTTTAGAAAGTTTGGGGGGTTTTTTTAAGAGACTAAGAATCAACAGTTCCAACAATTTAATTCTTCAGTCAACAAGCAGTAGGTGACTGGAGTCTTACTGGAAGACAGAATCTGGGTATTGCAAAGTCAAGTTTACCAAGTAAAAACCAATTCATGTGAGGATACCTGCCTTCTTATCACACCCAATTTTTGGGATATTAGCGCATTAGCCCAGCTATGAATAGTTCAGCTTTGCTGGACTATCAGACCTAGCTTAAGCAAAGCAGCTGTAAACATTTGTGTATCTGCAGATCCTGACAGACAGAACTGAGACACACTGATACACAAGCAATCCCGTATTTCAGAAAACCCAAGTGATGAATCTGACTGCCAGAAAACTACTTTAACCACCAGAAGCTGGCTCAGCCAGAGCAACACAGGTGAAAGTGGAAATTTCCATGGCTCTGAGCAACTTTCCTGTGCCCGAAGTCTTGAGCAGTAAAGTGAACAAAGCAAGCACTACTTCCAGGAGTCACAACTTTCATTCCTGTTGAGATACTAACTCTGAACGCCACGCAGTGACTGTGGCACCCACCAGAACAGTGTGATGGTCACTGTAAACGACCTTCCAGAAAATCTCCCTGCAGCTTTGCATGAACCCTGTCCCACAAGAGAATCATGAAGACTTTTGTGATGTTGCAGCAGATAATACAAACACTACTGGACCTCAAGATTTCTTCTAGTCTTTTCTCTTTGCCATCATTTCTCAAAACCACCGGATCCATCCTCAAATCAGATGGTGTGACTCCTTCAGCACTCTCAAAAACTGCTTATGAACTACCAAGACCATTCCTTAAAGTCAGGGAAAAAACCAATACCGTTAAGAGTTACAGAGTATGTCAGATAACTGACTAATGTATTTCTCACGTGTCAGAAACCTCTTAATAAGAACTCTAAAATTAGATTTGATCCTGTCATCTTCCTCACTGCACAGCACTGTCTGAAAAGTCTTCTTTAATGTCTGCAATGTACAGGCTGTAACAATATAAGTACCCGCATTTCATCCATCCAATTCTCTCTTTAAAGTTAAAGCACGCAGAAAACATTCACTGCTTCTTCTCATTCTGACAATTACTGCTATTTTTATCCTTTAGACTGGGACACGAACGAATATTTGCCATTGTGGTAATTGCATTAGATGGACATGTTAAATCAGGTGAATCAGTCACTTCTTCCACTGCCAATTACAACAGGTGTCACAGAAGTTCTCCCTTATTTTAATTTAAATGGCTGCATACCACCAACAGACAAAGCACCTCGTTTTGTCCTCACAAAGACTGAAGTCCTGAGACTATGGATCAAGAATGAAGATCAGGAAATGAATCATACGGCATAGCTGATAATAACGGTTGATTCAAATAATACAGTATAATAGTTGATTAAAAAAAAAAAAAAAAAAAAGCTGAGTTTCAGTTAAAATGAACATCTCATTCTGTTGATTAATGTCTTGGGTCAGAATTTAAATGTGGAGAAAACTGCTGTTCAGGACGTGCTTCTTATATTTAGTCCAGTACCTTGTTTCTGTTCCAATCACACAGACACCTTTCCCCAAAGTGCTGCACACAGACTGCACTTTCCAGCTGGGCTGTAAGGGAGAACATTGTAAGGTGTAACAGCTCTGGGGCTTTCTGGCTTTGTGTCACAGTTCCCAGGTTCTTTCAGGCCATCCTGTCAGAGCTCACTTATACTGTTACTTTATCTTAATACCTGTGTCAGCAAAAAACCGGCTGTCAGGCTGAATTTATTCAAAATTGTGTTCCCTGATCACAGAATCACAGTTCGGGTTGGAAAGGACCTCTGGAGAACACCCAGCCCAACCTGCTCAGAGCAGTGTCAGATCAAGGAGCTCAGGACCAGCTTTTTGGGTTATCTTCTCTGGGAAACAAACTCTCCGTGCAATCTGTTCCAGTGTCTGCCCACCCAACAGTAAATCTGGTGTTCACAGTACTCAAATATTCAACACACAACGAAACCAAAGAACATAACAAGGAAAAATGAAAGACAGGATTTTTCTCATCTTAAGGCATGATAAGACATTAAGAAGTCTGTTCACAACTTGACCCATGGTGAGGTGTGCATTCCAGGGGAGAAACATCTTACAAAACCACAGCCCTTTCCTGCAAGTTTCAGTTGTCCTTTTGTGCTGTAAGAGAACCTTCAGGGAACAGTTTTTGTAGCAGCTTCTACGAATGGCAACTCCTGTCTAATTTTTTTTATTCTGTGAAGTTGAAGGAGCAATTGAGATAAAGTATTTTAATAAACATAAGTCCTGTAGAAACAAATCAGAAAGAACCTGACCCAAAAACAGGAGAGACATTAAAATTCAAGAATTATCTCTGCTAGGATCACGGAGATTTTAACTTAGAAATGAGTATAGATTTGTGTTGCTAAAAATTACTTTATCGAGATTTATGCGACAATTTGTAAGTCTCTTGCAGTATTTCTACATATGCTTTAGGATTTGTAAATCTATTACAGGATTTGCAATTCAACTTTTCATCTTACAAAGCAAATGAGAAGTGTACCTAAATCTTATATTAAAGCATTGATTCCTAATTCAGGGCTTCAGAGTTCACAATTACAGGTCCATTGGGTAAATCAGAGGATAAACCCAGACTCTAGAAACACAGACGTATTTTGTTTAAGATGAAATTGCCAGAAACTCAAAAAATAAAACTGAAGCTGTAACTTCTGGACTACATTGTTGACCAGTCTACTGCTCCTGCCTAAGTCCTTTACTAGGCTTTGGTGTGTTGTACTAAAAACCAAAAATTATGTAAAAAGCATGAGCGATGCCTAGCAGTTGTGACACCTACTTAAAATCCATGCATGTTTTCTTCCTTTGTGTTCTGTTTTGGAATTTTTTTTTTTTTTTAGTTTATGTATTAGACAGCAGTCAAGCTGCACTTTTAGGCAAGACCCTTCCTCCAGTATCTTGATGCTCAGAAAGTAACGCTTTCACTTAAAAACCAAAATATTAATATGAAAAAAGAGGTAAGAGCATCTAACAACCTAAGATGACTCCAAAATAAAATTAATCAAACACAGTAATAGTTATTTAGTACCTCTATTTTTTGATACCACTGAATCTCATGCCATCCACCCCATCCCTTTAAAAAAACAAAAACCAAAAAATACTTCTATGAAATGACCCATATAACATTTATACAGCTCTCCTTACACGAGCCACCTGATGTTAACTCAAGGCATTTTTCACTCATGCTATCTTTGCAAAGCCTATATTCTCTTTCCGGGAAACTTTAGAAACATTCCTCCAAGAAAGTCTGTGCCAGGTGTTGTATCTCATTTTTCAGTGGATTAGCAGCATGTACCACTACTGGCCCAGAGAAATATTTTGCCTCTGACCAGCAAAACTCAAAGACACATCTAATGTATTGGGAGGGAGCAGAGTAACCTAAAAGGGAATTAATTTTTAGTTTTACCTCACCTTTACACCTAATTTACTATTCAAGTAAGCAAAATGGATTTTATACTATGCAAAAATTACTACTGCCCAAGTTGTAACTGCAAAAGGCTGGGCCATGTGTGATTCTGTTCTTCCAGAGTATGCAAAATAGTGCTGAAAATCCCTTGCAGTTATGGATTAAACTAGGCCTGGCAGAAATCACACAGTGGACTAGCTGAAAGACCACTGATGCTTGGAAATCAAGGAAAAAACCCAACAAACCTAAGCATTTTAAAACATGAGTAAGCCGGCTGTTCTAAAATTAGTCTCTTTGTTATGAGCATTAAACCAGAAAGGAATAGACTGTCACCACATGTCAGCTTTAGCTGACACCAGCTAGAAGAAAAAAAAAAAATTCCCTCCCAATTAGGCAGCACAAGCTGCCTAATTCGTTCATTATATATTTGGTAAAGGGTGGTCCCTATAGCACAATATTTAAAATAAATATGCAAATCATTATATTATTATTCTAAAAGATCTATGACTTCAACGAGGTTTTAAATAACCCAAGAGGCGTCACTCTTTTTTTTTCATTAACTCAACAGACCCACCTGTCAGCTATGCAAATTACTATATAAGAAGTACTGGAAGTTACACACACTTTGTGCAAATGCTTTTCTTAATTGAAATCGAAACAGTCCTCAAAGTTTCAAAGGTTTATTAAAACCATTCTCATTACCTGGTTTCGCACAAGAAAAACATGTCAGAAAAACAAAAGCCTCTGCCAACAAACTGACTGTTTCTCACTCTGGCACTGTACCCACCACACAGCAAATACTGACTGGCACCACTGCCTACAGGACAATCCAAGAGCACTGAAGAAACCAGCGTGGTGAGCTGTGACTGCCTCCCTCTCAGAGACACTCTCTCACTTTTATGAAATTCTCCTGTATTGCATAGCTGACCCTTGGCCATCTCTGAGTGTTTTTTCCAGTATTATCCCCTTCCCGAAATGAAGCTCCATGTTTCCACAGAGCAAACATCCCAGCATTTTAAATCGTTTCTGTAGAGGAAAGGAAAGAACACATTTGAATCAAACCTGATGCAGTCTCTTACAGAAAGGAGTCTTGCACTTTGTACCAGCAACAGTAAATTCATCTAAAGCCCCTTAAGCATGATGTCCCCACACCCCCAGTTACACCGACTGAACTTAGGCAACTTGTCTACAGTGGTTCATAACATCACACCTAAAAACCATCCAGGCAGAGGAAGCTCCACTCATCCATGGATCACCACTCAACATGATTCCTCACTTCTTCCCCATCCAAATGGATTTTCCAAGGCTACATTCTGCCATACCTAAGGAACCTTCATCACCCAAACTGCAGCAACAAGTGTAGGCTGTGATGCTGAGCAGCACGACGGAGGGGAAAAAAGAGCTTAAGAGACCACTAGCGAGAGGAAGATGTAAATTCACTCATCAGGGCAAGCCCTGATGGCCTGGGAACCCTGAGTGATGGGGGAGCTCATGGATGTCACACTGAGGCCATAAAGATCTTAGGAAGTTCATGGTGATGGGAAGAGATTCATGAGGACATGATGAAAGCAAGTATCACTTCTATCACCTTCATTACGGTGGATCTGGTATCAACCATTAGTTGCCGTGAAGGTGACAGAGCAAATAACCTTGGAGATAATTTCCAAAAATATGAAGGACAAGAAGTTCACTGGGAGTGGTATGAAGCTGACTAAGGGACTGGACTTACAAGGAGAATCTGAGAGACATGGAATTGTTTATTCCTGAGCAGAAAAGACTTGTGTGGAATCTTTCCAATGTGTGTAAATAATTGATGGTGGTGTGGAAGAAGAATGGAACCAGATTATTCTCCAGTGGTGTTCAGGGAATGGAGGTGGGGCAACAGGCAGAACGTGAAATACAGGAAATTCCCCTTAAGATAAAAAAGCACGCTATTTTATGGTGAGGGTAATTAAGGACTCAAAGAGGCTGGACATGTGCTTGGAGATGCTCAAAACCCAGCTGGAAAATGACCCAGGAAACTTGCTCTAGGTGACTGCTTTGAGCAGGTGGCTGGTCCTTCAGTGATCTCCACAGGTCCCTTTTCAAGCTCAATTATTGTACCATTCTTTTCTCATGTGATCCCTTTACTGACATCAGGATCAGGGACATCCCAGGCACTCCATGATCCCCCACACCCTGGAGCACAGTCACTGAAATCAACCCCCACCTCCACATGCTTAGATGGTTCTGACCACATCTGATGAAAATCCACTGTATACCCTGCTGTCCCATAAGCTTCCTTCACCACTCGTGATGTCCTTTGCTAACCAACTACGCCCTCACAAGAGACTCCTCTCTTTCCCACCCACACCAGCTCTTCCCAGTTCCCCTGGGAAGAGCATTTTTCTGTCTCTGAAGGAAAGGGAAAAACACCCCAAGTCTAAAAAAAAGAAAACAAACAAAAAACCCCAAAAAAACCCAACAAAACCATCTTCGAAAAGTACAAGCAAAATGCTTTGGAAAATTGGCCAAACCCAAACTGCAGTGAATTACTCATGTCTTTTAGAGCCCTGCAGAATAATACTATATGATATGATAGTTTATGCAACAATGAAGTATTTTACACATCTCCATTTCAAGATGATTAGGTTTTCTTCTGGGGGAGTTCCTACCTGTCTGAAAGTAGGAAGAGGTGCTATTATCTTTTTTATGCAGCTGGTGGGTATGGTAAAGCAGTGGGCTGGAACAGAGATCAAGTCAAATTAAAGATGGTTTGGTTTAGTCTGGCTTCCAGTATTTGAACAGCACTAAGAAAAAAAATTCAATTACAAAACTAATTATATCTTTAATTGCTTAAACAATCAGCCAGCTGACTTTATGGCGCTCTTGCTACTGTGCAGGTGCAGTTGCAGGTGTTGACTGCAATATGTAAGAGTTACGTTGTGGCTTCCCAACATGAGCACAGCACCAGGAGGATAAAATACCACGGTAATACAGACACGTAAACATGTATGGGAAAGTTGGCCAAGCTTTGTAAGGAAACACAATTCCTTTATTTAAATATATATATAAAAATATATCTATATATAAAATCTGCTTTATCTTCCTGTGAGGGGTGTCTAACCTGCTTTACAATCGTTCTGGTTCTGACATTTTTCCCCTTTGGACAGAATTACTGGTTGAATCTGACCAGAGTTTGTACTTTGAGACAGTCAAGTTTCTGGCAATTACAGCGCCATTAATAATTATGTATAGATAATAACCTAGAAGAAATGCTTGTCTTTTACTCTGGCAGGTCATCTTAGCAGCATGGTTGAATAAAACTCAATCCTCTTCAAAAACTTGCTTTGTATAAAATCAATTAGAAAAAGGCACAATTTATAGTGAATTGGGTTCAAAATGTTCAAATTGTTCAACCATATAACTCTTTTATCTCTTCCCTATATTTCATCAACCTCTACATAGAAAAATTCAGTTTTTAAAGAAATTTAAAATTGAAATGAATGGCTTTTCAAAATCTCCTTTCTGCGTACAATACTAAATTAACACTTAATAAACCACTAAATTCAGCTTAAATTCACAAAAGCATTCTGCCAGTCAGCATTCCTTTTAATGGAACTTAACCCTTCACTGAAAACCTAACAGCCTGTTTTAAATTTAAACTGCCTTAACAGTCTTATTTAGAGGGAATCTTTTTAGAATGTACAATATATCACCTGCAATGGAAGAAGGTGACAATTAGACTCAACTATTAGAGGACAAGAAGGCATAGGACACTGAGGTTGTTTTACTGTAACAGTAAAATGGGAGTTTTGGAGCCTACAAAACCAAGAAAAAAACACACTAATGCCAGAGAAGGGTGTTAAGTGGCAAATAACTGGCCACAGAGCACGTGGTCCATAAAACTGGCCTCAAGCTGACAGTTCAGAGCTTTTTTGATTCTGAGAATGGGTTGTTATATATTGCTACGTGAGAAAAGGGACAACAATTCACCCCTCTGCCTTTGCAAAGCAGAGTAATTCCTTTCCTCATCCATACATAAATCTAGTAAAGTGTTTCCTCATATCCTGTCTTGGGACTCTGCTTCTTAATCCTATTCCCATCCACAGCCAGGAGTCATATATGGGAGTGCAAGGGAGTCCTCAAAAAACCTTCCTGATGCCATAAAAAGGAGCCTCCCATCCCAAATTTGTGCAAAGACGACTGATTTCAACCAGACTCCGCAGGAGCAGGTTCCAAGACACCAGCTGGATTCACTGCCATGCAGTGATGTTTGCTGTTTTGTGAGCACACAGTAAATTAACTCGCTTGCACAAATTATGCTGGGCTGAAATATGTCGGTAAAGTTATGGCAGGATTTGTTTCAATCATGATGGCACAGAAGATTTAAATATTCTAAATCCACTTGCGAGTTGGGTAGCTTCAAAAGTCTAATCTGGACTCCATTTAAAATGTTATTTTTGCTGGATGAGAGAAAAAGCAGCTTCACTGGAAAACATTCTGTAGTGAGTCACAGCTGTTTAGTAGTAGCTTGAAACTGTCTGAAATGTCAAAAACATTGAGAAGTCCTCTGCAACTCATAAGGCATCAGGAAGAATTTAGTCATTATGTTTTCCACTGAGCTAATTTTGCAGCAGAGGAAGTGCTGATTTGTTGTTTTCAAATAATCTGGTCTTCATCACTTGTACATTCCAGTTCTCTTATAAATTCAAAATTTGTAATAACTTTCTGTTTGAAACTGAGAAAAGTTTTGACCATATGTTTCATGATGGCATTTGCAAAAGTCAAATGATAAAAGCATTGCTAGCAAGCTATTCCAGTATCATTGCCAGTGATTTCTCCTCTCTTCTTCTAATACTCTAATTAATAAAATCACAATGTTTTCAATTAAAATTTGCTTCCAATGAAAAATTATAGGCAGCATAGTAGAAGAAAAAGTGATATCCGATATACAATACAGAGGTCCACACACTCAAACCTGTGAGCTTAAAATATCTTGATGTCCAACTAATTCTCTCAGTTTTAAATACATGCAAACCTAACTGAAAGCCAGACAGGAGGAAAAACTAAAACTAAAACCCACAAATCCAAAAATCTCAGAGCATGTAATTTGGTACTTACATAGAAACGTAGTTGCGTTATTATATCCTGAAAAATCTCAAGAGGCAGATCATGGATTTGGATATCTCTTGAACCATTAGTGCTACGGATATTATTGAAAATCTGCTGAAATTATTACTTACTGCATTCACTCTTCAAAGGCCAGTATTTTCCAAAGATTTACCTCGCTATTGAATTAGCACTGATTTTTGTTCATACAGAAAATAACACAGTATATCAGATAGAGCAGTGTATTTGGTCTGATAAACTCTGTGGGCTTTTTATGGCAACCACTGAAATTATGTCGTAAAGTCCAAAATAAAATTATCAAGAGTACACGTAAACATATCTGCACACACCTAAATTGTAACGAAACTTTAGCTTTTCTTTCTCCTCAGCTTCAGTCTGTCCTCAAGGAAAATCAAAGAACAGTACACAGGAGCCTGACTGTAGACAGTCGTTTTACACCAAATTATCTTTGTATTTCATTTATCCGATGTTATTAGCAGAAAGCAAACACAAATTTTGAAAAAGAAAAGAAAAAAATTATTCCCAGAATCATTTCCACAGCTGCAGAGGCAAGCATAGAAAATACATTCTTGTGACTGTGTTTGTTCTCAAAAAGAACAGACAAACCAGGGCTGAGGACATCTTGTAAAAAGTCACGATGATTTATAACGAACCATTTTAGAACATATGTTGCATACGCGTGGTTAAAACCATTACACAACGTTCTATTTTCCAGCTAACTTCTGCTCCTCTGGTGGCTTCAGAGGAGTAAAATATCATGAAGTGAAGGACAGAAGGGACAAACTCAGATATTAGGCAGGGCACACCTAAACCTACAGAATCACAGGGCTGACTGAAAATAAAGCAGGCACACGCTTCCATCCCAGCAAGTACCTACGTACCCACACTCCAAGCAGTGGCAGCAGCTCCCCGTGCTTGCTGCAGAGGAACTGGCTAAGCTCAGTTAAAGAATGGCGCATTTCTAAAGAGGTAAATGTCTTGGGGATTTTATGATGCATATTTGGTGTTTAGCTTCTGTTGGACTGAGTGTGGCGGGTAAACCTTGGCCAGCTTGCAGACTCCTACCCAGCCATGCTCTCATTATCCCTATTCCACAGGGTAAGAGGGAAGTAAGATGGAAAAGATCATTGATCAGGGTAAAGACAGATTACTTACCAATTACCACCATGGGCAAAACAGTGTCAGCAATTGCCACTTAAAATAGATTTGGATACTGAGAAACAAAACCAAAAAGTTTAGAACAGCACTGTCACCCTGCCCTTTTCCAGGCTTAATTTCACTCCCCTGCCTGTCCAGAATCCTTGTCCCTTCTTAAATCCATTTTCAGAGGCATCACTGACTTTGCTGATGGCCTGAGCTGTGGTCTGGAGTGGAACAACACCTTACCAATTCCTTGCCTTCCTTGTCCCTTCCTCTGAAATCAAATCCTATTAGCAATGTTTGAGGAATGCTGATGTCAATTCACCTGTCTGAATAATATTCACTATTCACAGTTCTAGGGACACTGTGCATTTCCTGTGTCACTGATTTTTTCACCCAAATTCCTGTAATATGGCTCAAAATGGCCTGAACCATGCATGACTTCCAAACACACCCCTTTTTCTTACTGTTATAACCTCTGCATAACAATTCCCTATAACAACATTACACTTGAAACTCCAGCTGATACCATAAGATTGTATTTTACAGCTGTTACATTTCAGCATTTTTAAGCTCACAGCAATTTCTACGATGCTATTCTGAACTATTCGTGAAATAATTTCTATTCCCCCACTGCACAGATAGGGATGCTATTGTGAGGCACCTTATCTCATGGGCAGGGTTCTTAGTGCTTATCACAATACCACTTTTCTATTTACATAATGTAAGGATTGACAAATAGATTCTATCCATATTTTTGTTTACTGAGCCATTTCCTGTGTGGAAACAAATTTGATTTGAAACAGCTCTGAAGTCTAGCGATGGAGAAATCTAATATGTGTCTGCCATACGAAGGTGGGTGAAAGGAAGTGCAGCAGTCAAAAAGTCAAAATGGAAAAAGAAAAGCAGATGGGGAAAGCACTCAAGTTTTACACTATTCTTCTAAACTTTATTTTCAAGACCATTTTTGCCATGCAAGTCTCTTATTTCCCTATCAAGCTTCTTAATCCTCTATGTTTACTCCCTTGAATTCCACTCCCTGGATCTATTTCATTTCAAAAGCAGGAACACAGAAGAAAAATTCCTAAAAATGAAGGACACTAGTCTTTGGCAGCCAGAATCACAAAGACAGAAATGATGCTCACAAGGGCTCATATGATTGTTTCAGGACTGATACGACTTCGGATTGGAAGAGTCTCAAGAACAGAAGAATTACATTATGAAACAGAGCTGCAGAAACTTTCACGTAAGTGCTGTTCACTTCCCCTTCTCATCATTACTTTTTCCCCTTTGTTAAACAGAGATCAATAAAATCATTCTACTCGTAGGTAGTTGGCATCTCAAACCCATCCTCAGGCTATTTCTATACATTCAAGATGATTCATATGCAGAACTGCAGCATTTAATCTTCATGAAACAGAAAATGTGAGGTGAAACCTCATGAGAACTCCAAAATTCTCTCTGAACTATTACATAAATCCCATTTTAAAATGTTGTCAACTTCAAGAAAAGATCTGTAAATTATACCATTTGCTGAAGACTTTTTTTTCTAGGAAAAAACTGAAGCATTCCAGTACTCTGATACCACAGAGAAATTTGTTTTCAGACCAAAAGAACGTGAGAAACAAAGGCAGCAGCGTGAAAATCTAAGTTTCCTACCTTTTATTCACCAAGCAAAAGACTCGCTTTGGATCACTCATCTTACCAGGAATTTCCCAGTAAAAGGGAGAATGCTGGTTAGGAGCAGCCTCAAGATTGTGATAGTAACAGTTCTTCTGGCAAAGTGTGAAGTGCAGATGGTGTCAAAGATATGCCAATAACTTAAGCAGGAGTTTCCAATAAAATCTCTTGTAGTGCTTATTACATTCTGTGAATCAAAGTGAAAGGGGCAGCCCAGGCTCTTTGGCTCTTTTATTCCACACGTAGGCAGTTTAACTACTGTACATCCAAGTGCATCCCCCAGGGAAAAGCCTGCACTCCAGAAGAACTTGTGTCTGTCCCAGGCATGAGCTACCTCTAAGCAAGTCTCCAGAGAAGGAACATGATTATCAGAAACACAGAAATTACTTCCATCTGATCTACCTTTCAGTGACAGAACCATAAAAAAGGGTTTTCTCAAGTATTCCTTTGAGCTCCTTCCAGCTAATCACGGCATTCAACGATCAAAATAGAAACGAACTTAAACATAATCTGCTCCTGCTTATGAATATTGCTCAGAGATTTAAAACCACAGACAAGCCACGCTACGGCTTCTACCAGACACCATCAATGGACTTGTAACACCATTGTCCACATAATTATAATTGTCCATATAATTAAGGTTCTCTTTCCCAAACTGGAGATTGGAATGCACACTGCAGATGAGATCATTTACTGACAGAAAACTAACACATAAGGTTTAGACACTGAAGTGGCATCTTCATGTTGGTGTATCTGTTTTAATTAGCTTTACTTTTCATGTAGGGTAAATAAAACATTAAGGAGTCAGCCAGACAGAGACACCACAAACTGTTTTTCAAATAGCTCCAAGAAATGAGCAAGAATAAAGCTTGAGGAGTGTTATATTTACCTCTGTAGCTCCCAGGGCACTTTTAAGAACACTGGGTCAGGTACACTGAGACACTGAGAAAATGTGCAATTTCTTTCCCACTGAGCTGTCAAGGCATTCATGCTGTGAATAGCTAACACTCTTCTTTGACAACCAGGCAAATATTTCTATTTTCTGCCATTCTAGGCATGAAGTATCTCCACGCTGCCTCAGTTGATTTAGTGCCAATTCAAGTCAAACTTTAGATGTCTGAGCCAGTAACCGGACAAAATATTCTTGATGAAGCCTTGTCACAAACTCATAGACTGCTGCTTAATACATTTCCAAATAGTTAGATAGTAAAAAGGGCTGTAAAACTGAAAAAGCTGCAGAGAAGCAGAACACACATTCACTGAACTGCCAGAATGGAGATTTAAGTAGCACATACAAGTCAAATATGCTGCTGGTTCTATTCATTGTTGACATTGCTTCAAAAAACCCTCACATAAAATTATTTAAGATGATGTTCCTTGAGACTATGCTGTTCCTTGAAATAAATTCTGTATTTCCCATCTTTCAAAAATACATGTATTTAGAGAAGCATAATTAATAACCAAGTCTATCTGGGCAAGGCTAAATGAACACATCCTATTCAAGTGATAGTAGCACCCAGATGCTACAAACACTACTTTTTCTCAAAACTTTTAAAATATAAATGGCTGATTACATTTCACTTGCACCTATTGACTAAAAACTTTCATTTCTGATACTATGAAAGAGGAAGACAGAATGAAGGGAATAATTCTTTCAGTGGGGACAAATCCTGTGGAAAATGCTCAGGATCCACTGAATCGGTACTTCACAGTTTTGGGGTTTGTTCATGGGATAAGAATAAGCAGGTAGTAAAAATGGTTCAGCGTGTGAATACTCAAATACGAAACACAATAAGCTATTGAGAGTGCAGACTTTGTGCCAAGAGCTTAAAGCACTTTTGAGACTGGAGTCCATCCTTTAAGCCATGCTGCATTACACAGCTTTTCCTTGCTCAGAGCCTCTCTTTCCAGCAGGATTTGGTTTAGTGTTTTAACTCCCATACTTACAATCTTCAGAGAATTAAAATGCCCATTAAGTGAACAAGCCCTGACCAGTACTTACCAATACTGGCATAACCAGGCGTGGATGGATCTCCTCCGCTGTTCAAGGAGACCATAAAGGCTTTATCAGCAAGGTCTGCAGTCTTTGGTAAGTCACAAGGATCAGTGTAAAGGAGAACACCACCAAACCCTGCATCTTCCAGCAGAGAAAGCTGAGGGGACAAAGCAACAGAGGTGACCATTAACAACGTCGGAACACATCATTATTTTTTTAATTACTGCTGAGATTAAGAGTCTTTGCGATGCACCACGTTCTTACCATATGAAGGAGCAGTGCCAACGTGCTTGTAGCACCCCAACAGATTTTCACGTGATATAAACACCACCTTGAAAATGCCTCAGTTTTGAAAATAATGTCACTAAAACATCTTGAGCTGGCCTTCCATATTTTCCATCTGTAACATGTTCTTGCATAGTTTACCCCTTCAAGGACATAGCACACACTGAGTGGATGTTTGCATACACCTGCCATCCTCCTGCATACATCTTGCACAGGACTTCTGGACACAGTTACTCTTCAGTTAAGAGAGAAAACAGGAGTTTACAGAACATTAAAATAAACAAAATTAAATTAAAAACCCCAGTCCATCTTACCCAAATGTTGGCACCTGCCTCCTGTCAGACAAACACCATTTATTTTGTCTCATGAGAACATCAAAGCTTGAGTTGGAACTGGCAATTAGAGTTTCAAAAAAATCCACCAGATCTGGGCCAGAGTATCAGGCAAATTTCCCCAAACTCAAGGACAAAAAGATCCAAGTACAATAACGTGCAGCAGCTTTTTTGACTGGAAAACCTCAGGGTTTTCTTTCATAGAGAACTGAAAAATAAGGGGATTTTATTTCGAAACAGAATAAATCAAACCATAATGTGGCAAATACTCCCATGAAATGAGATGACCTTTCTGTGTAATGCTCTGCATATTTGGAACTGACTGAAGACTACTCACTGATACACAGCTATATTAATTTTTCAGACAGAAGTAATTCAGGTATTTAAGGATTATCTTATTATTCACTGAGCTGTTCTACTGATGACTTTCCAAATGGTCTGAAGAATCACTGCAGGTATATGATGTTTCTACACAACTCTGATTCCACAGGAACTCGAGAACTTGTTACTACACCTCTGTTTCTCAGTTTAATTGTCCTTCTCCTTCTGTATTTTAGACCCTTCATTTTTTTCCTGTGTATGTATATATATAATTTTCAATTTTTCTCCTATTTGCTGGTATTAAGGAATGTTTATGCACAGTTCTTTGTGGCTTTACAAGTACGTAAATTACATGAATTACGGCATTCAGTTTAAGCCTCATAAGCATTTGGTGTTCAGTTCTGCTTTACTCACAGGCTAAGACAGAAAAAAATATAAAAATAGCAGCCTACTACTTGCCATATTATAAAAATAGCAACCAACTATTTGTCATTTCTGTAAGTAAATATATCTAATATTGTGATTTGCTAAGATTTTGACACCAGTCTGAATTCAGATAAGCAGATGCAAATTGAACCTGTGAGTCACTTAATCTCACCTATCTTACTCAAACAAGCAATCCATAGATGAAAAGGGATTCTTTGAGAGAACTCTAGTCAGATGAATAGGAGAGTGAGAGAAGGTGATGAGCTCAGATGCTTAAAAATATATTACAGACCTTAAATGTAATGCAGGGATAAGGCTTTCTCAAATGGTAGGTTCATTTATTATTGTTTTGTTCTGTTTCCAATTCAGACAGGATTTGATTGCACAAAAAAAACGGTGGGAGAACCAGGGGCACATCATAGCTAAATGATGTAACAGGGAGGACGTAAAATAACAAGTGCATTTTCCTGCCTCCACATCCAGTATCTTTTTATTAATCCCTGGTTAATTTAGTAGCACACAAGATAGGAAATACAGATGCTTGCCTTTTTTTTTTCTTTTTTTTTTTTTTTGTTTTAAAGAGATTTTTAAAAACTTTGTATTTAAAAAAAACACCAACACTATTAAATCCCTCAGTTTTACTGAGGGAAAGTATCTACGTCTGTTATTCACAAAGAGCAGCAACCACTGCTGCCATGGCTACAATCTCTAGTAAGGAGTTGTGTTGCACATGTGAAATTACAAACCAGCTTTCAGATTTCAGCTATAATTGCTGCTTTTCAACTTTACAACAGTGACAGCACAACTATATCAGCCATAAATGTGCATTGTTGATTCCACTTTCATCTTAAATAAGTCACCACTTTTACTAGACATAAATTGTCCAAGCACAAAGAAGCCAAAGAAGGTTCTGCATATTTTTTTTACAAGGCAGAAGATTGTAGATTAATTCCTTCAGGTAAACCAGTGCACATCTATTCAAACCAATGGATTATTTTAGATTGCAAAAGCATCCAACAGCAAGATCTGCTCCTTATGATTTTGGATGTATGCACTGTCCCTCTCCCAAAGCCATAAACATCTCAGAACAAACTGGAAACAGCAGAACCCTTGAAAATAGATGCCGGTGCCCGCTGTTAACCCTTTAGTTATTTATGGCTGCTTAAGTCCTCAGTTTTTAGAGTTACTTTAAAAAATGTAACTGTTTCAATTCAGTATATTAAATCACGTCGTAAAACATTCTGGACTCAATTTAATCTAATATGAGACACTTGCTGCTTTATCAAAGGCTCTGTCGTGCACCTGGGGACAGATCAGCCTTGTAAACTCTACACACCATCAGGCACCAATAAATTGCCTTTTGAAGATGATATGGCTGAAGCAGTGAAAAGACAGATTGCAACAGTCTACAGAACTTAGTTTGGCTCTAAGGGGAAAGCTCAAAGCTGCTTCTCCATTTTAACTGCACCATCTCTGAGATGTGGCAGAGGGAACATTTACCTTTTGCACTGACACACAGGTAACAGAGACCAGGTCTCTGCTCCACGTTTCAGACAAGCTTTACTGTGGGACTTTGGCCATGAACCTACTGGCAGGTATTGGGTCTGAAACAAGCAAGTTGAGCATGACTGTTTGCTGGGGAGTAAGAAAAGAAGCAACAAGAAACAGGGGCCAGTGCCTTTCATAGGTGCCTTTAATGCGCTTTAGCTGACCTGAGGCTAGTGTGAACTTGAACAAACACTTCAGTGGGGGTTATATTAATGATCACACAGAACAAACCTACCAAAGAGAACAGACTACAGCTTCTGTGAATCTCCAGTGTAATGCACAAGAGCTGCCCTTCAGTGACTGGTGATAAGCAGGGAAGCAATGCAGCAGGTACTGGCCTCAAGCTGTATTTGTTATCTTCCACCTGAATGCAAAGTCTGACTCTCTAAAGATCTTTTCCCCTGGTCTCTTCTTCTCAGCTGAGACCATCCTTGCACCTTGCAAGCACCAAACAGCACAAGACCTATCAGGCAACCAGCCTTCATTATTTTCCAGAGACTACACTGGACTGGTCACCTGCTCAGAGCCTCAGAAAATTAAAAGCACGGACATTGAGGCATGGAGCTGTTCCAGCAGTACCCTGGCTTTCCAGCTGAAAATAAAGCGTTACTGAAGCAGCACTACTCTGATGTTCTGTGCGTGGGAGCCACATCTGGGGTTGAGTTTCAGCTGTCATTTCATGGGCAGAGAGCGGAAAATCACATCACCCTTTGGTCTCACCTGGATTACAGCAACTGTGAGTGCAGAGACAGCTAAGAAAGGGTTTTCTACACTATTCTCTCACTGCATCTGAACAGCTTAGATCCTGTTTCTAGATTCTCTGATCCAAAAAGACCTTGATGGTTTAAAGATAATTAAATAAGCACGGCATCTTTTCCCTCCCTTTTGTTGATTCCCAGCAACGGTTCTGCTTACAGATAATTTAGAAAGCAGCAATGCATGATCCACTGACAAGGGGCATCAAAGCACAGTATATTCCTCACAGTGATGGTTAACTTATGAATGCACCAGGAAAAAAAGAAAGAAAGATGATGCAGGTAACTGTGGATTGTATCAACCTACCAACTGCACATTAAAAAAGCTTCTCATTACTAGCAATTCTTCTCACCATATTTGCAAGTGGTCCTAAAACATGGACAAGTGTTCTGAGAACCTTGTCATGCCACTGTACAGACAGTTCTCCACCTCATGGTGTTTACAGTCTCAGCAGTGCAGTTTGTTGGCTGTGCTTTGTAAGGTACAACACCAGCCCTGTTACTGACGAATATTCCCTAAGCCCACTTTCTAAGCTTGTCCATTTAAATGTCTTGATCCACAGAAATGATTGAACCACTGATTAGCTGGCACAGAAAACTTATTTCACAGGAGGAAGTATCTCAGTATATTCCCTGCAAGTTTAATGAAAATGGGATATTGAGTAGACAAGAGGCAGATGCTGTTAAACACCACTGAGAAGGCATTAATAAAAACTGGAGAGCTTACCCTTAATGGAAGGGGGAAAAAACATGGAAGAAATCAAGAGACAGAGAGAGATGAAAAGGAATACAGAAACTTGTCCACAGATTAGACACCACAAAATCCAAACTCAAGAAACAGAGCTGTGAAAAACCTGTTCACTAATCCATGGAACAACTTGTTCTTTTATCGACTGGTACATTATTTAAGATAAAGCAGTTCAGTACAAGATATATTGGCTTACAATTCTATACAGTAAGTGACTTTGCCATCATGGAAGGTTCTACTCTTACTCAAAACAAGTAGCACTAACTGTGTCTGGAAAACTTGATTTGAAATACAGCAACTTCCAAACATTTCACCACTTGCAGAGAGATTTTCAGCTTTTGATAAATCAAATTCTAGTGCTGGAAAAAAATGATCCAGATCTCTTAATATTACTATAGGTTTCCGACTATTACGAGGGTCAATACAAATCCAGTGACATTTTCTTATTTGATCTAACTCTGCTTTCAGCTCTATTACATAAGGCTTCAGACTTTCAATCCCTTTCAATTACATAATAGTAAATAAAACAATATAAATTAGCTGCACAACAGTATTTAATAGTTCTGTCTCATTATCTGTCATATACTATACTATGCTAGTATATTTTAAAAGTCTAAATTTCAAAAAACCCTTTAAGCACACCTTGATGTCTAAAGTCAAAAGTGTCTAAAAATGTAGTTCTCATCTTCAGAAGTCATTTATGTGAATGGATTTCACACTATTGAAAGTGTGTATCCTGGCTGTATCCTCACTCCTGTACACAGATAATCACACTAACAGATACTATGAGGCTGCTCATTGAAATTACTCACTGGTTTTTGAAGGTTTTTCTATATCAAAAATATGTCTGTCTGGCAAAGTAACAGAACCC
The DNA here is from genome assembly GCA_013397775.1 of Eulacestoma nigropectus. Taxonomy (NCBI): domain Eukaryota; kingdom Metazoa; phylum Chordata; class Aves; order Passeriformes; genus Eulacestoma; species Eulacestoma nigropectus. The sequence continues at coordinate 873,700 of VZTE01002616.1, read as the reverse complement.
CAAACACATAGATAAAACATGCTTTAGCTACAAGCACCTACAGAGTCTAAAGAACGGGATTTTTTTTTTTTAAGCTTAAAAGGGCACTATACACTACTTAAATCTCTCTAAAGCTTCACACAAAATTGTAAAAATTGTATTTTACACAGTGACTGCCTTAGTGTTAATGACATCACAGTTCATTAGACAACAAAGGACTTTAGGTGTCAGCTACTGACAGCAAAGTTAATATGGGATCATATTGTTATCCTAACACAGCCTCCTCCATATAACTTCAGGCCAAAACTCTTCCTCTTCCTAAAGGCAGAGTCACAATTCCACTGTTTATTAGAAGTCCATTCAGTGATAACAAAGCAAAACATGGACATAACACATTCATAAAATAAAAAACAATTTCCTGTTTATATGCTGATTGTCTCTATATAATTGTCATCCCCTTTTCTCTGTCCCTTCCAGGTAAACCACACAAAAATGCACGCAGAATTTTATATTCAAAGCCATAATACATACGGAGCATGGAAACAAAAACCGTTTAAAGCAAAACTAATTAGTAAAAAAAAAAAAAAAAATTATACTGTTCACACAAGAATATTTAAGAGGAAGAAAATATATCGAAAATACATTAAAAAATACATGTATGAACCTAATACATATAATTCTGCTTAAAATCAAATATATCCATTTTAAAAATCTCCTATTGTCATTACACTTCAGTGCAATGATCAGCATTAATTAGACAAATAGCAGTAATCAGTTTTTAACTGCTGCACTTTTCAATTCATACTGCAATGTGCAAAAGACATGGTTCATTAATCTGAGACACAGCTTTACTGGACAGGTTAACAGTTATTAATTACTCTTTTCTACTTAAGTCCCAATTAAAATCATGATGCTCTGAAAGGATCTCCCATCTCATCTGACTAATTGGCAGCACATAAAATTACAAAGCAAGGAGAAAGTTACATTTAAACTGTTGGAAGATCTCACTGACACAACACCTTTTTATTTCTGTAGCAGATAGTTTGGGTAGAGAAGTAAGATTTAGATGCTGTGGGTATAATCAGATGCCTCTGTCCTCTCAATTACCTACTGTAATACAGAGCACTTGGAAGGGGCTGTGGTAACACAAACAAAACTCAAAGTGGAAAAAACTCACTTAAATACACGTATCTTCATTTATATACCACTCTCCCAAATTGCATGTTTTTAACAAGTAAGGTTTGGTTTCACCTTGAATTTTAATACTGCACTTGATGTTTAATCATGCTCCAACACTCCCCATCACAAAGATCGAGGGACACTGCTCAAAGGAGTTCTGTGGAAGAACACTCTTTAAAGAGGTTTTGGCTGTTGCTGATCAACCCCCAAGGTGCTGTGCTAAGGCTGTAAAAGAGAAGGAGGATACAGCCAGTTTAATGGCTGCTGCATGGGGACCATGAAAACAAACACATCTTCCCTTTGCAGCTCCAACACCGTCCTGGCCTGAGGAATGGCACCACTGTTAAAACTGAACAAACAGGGCTGGGGAAGGGATTAAGCTGCATAAAACTTCAAACAGCTATAAATGCATACACGGTGGTCTCATAAATGACAGGCTATTGCCATAAAGCTCTTAGAAGGGGGAAAACATATTGCAGCGGAATTTATCACACTATTCCTGCCATACAGTGACATACACAGGAACAGTACAAAACCAAACAGTTGCTCTGTATCATGGCAAGACCTTAAGACTTTGATGTAGTTGCTACCAGAGAAATTATAACATGAAGTACATTTATTTGTGGGAAGAATGTGACATGCACATCTAAGATTTTTTAAGACATTTTTCTTTCATCACTTTCCAAACTAAAACTGCCATTCACAATTTTCAATTTTCAGAATTTCTTCCTTTTTTTTAATATCTAAAAAAATTATTTCTAGGGAAGGGAGATCTTCCTTTTGTATTTCCTGGATGCCCTACAGAATGTGGGAAGAAAAGCAGGAAGAAAGGGCAAAAAAAACTTTAGAATGTTAATCACAAAAATCTGCATTTGAGCGATGGGGCTGTATGGTAGTGATGAGTAAGAGCTCCTTTGTACATCAGTTTACCATCCATTGTATTTTCCTCTGTCAGGTAAGTGCTATCCAAGGACAGCAGACTTTTCAATTAGCCACAAGCTAATTTTTCAATTGGTCACAAGCTTGTTGGCGGCTAGTTAGACTGGAAATCTCGGCACTGACCTCTGGACAGCTGTGCCAGTTGAGGAAAAACCCTTAGAGGCTTTTCCCCTCCACTCTCTCTAAACCAAAAAGCGTCTTGGTCTAATTCTGTAGTCCTTGCACAGAAAAAAAATTAACATCCTGGTTCTACATGTGGTGTTAAGCTTATCAAGAACTGAATGTTCTGTCCCATACTTTTTCCTGTTTACTGCCTGCTCATCTTCTATGCAGTTTTATCAAAGAAAAGTAATTTGTTACACATCAGCAGTTTTTAAAAATGGAATTTTTCACAATAGGATATTTGGACAATTAAACATAAGCCAGATATACTGCCAGTTCCCTGCACTAGATTTTAGCAACTTTTAATACAAATTGAGTGCATATTTTATTGCCAGATCTTGCTTACCACTGCTAAGAAATTCACAATGTTCAATCTAATTAAAAATGAAATTGAACTACAATTCCCTAGAAACAAGGGCTGATTGGACTCAATAAGCTTTACTTAATTTATTTCAGAAACAAAATAATTGAATTGCTTACAGTCCAGAAAAAATGCTTCATTATTTGATGAGTATATAATACAAAGCCTTTCATACTGCTATTGCATTCCTACATCTTCGGGAAATACTACTCACTTCTAAAGAAGCATGTAGAGGAACACTGTGTGCATGGCAAGTACCATTAAATATTCAGTAAACATTAAAAAGAAACAGGCTGTATGAATGTCCAGATGAGCAACCTCCAGAAAGCCAATAGCATTTCCCTGTTCACACTGAAACTGTTGTTTCTGATTATGATTATGGTTATTCCAGTCTATGTTTAGACTCTATTACAGAGAGAATAAAACTGAAGATCCATCATACAAAAAACAATTACACAAAGATATAATTATAATCTTGCTAAATCATCAAGAGTAAACTGATTAGACCCTTTGCTAGATTTTATGCATTCTACCCAACTTTTAATCCAAAATCCACCAAACTGCCAAGAGAGTCACAGACCTGAGTCAAAGCTGCCAATGTCCCCTTACTTTTTTTTTTCATTTTTTTATTTGTTTTCCTACCACTAGAAAATTTAAATAAGATCAGCAGATCCAATTTTCAAACACTATTCCCATTACAGGGCACTTCTCACCTGGAAAGCTGTGGTGCCAGGTTCCCCTCACCCTTCTGCACCTTGTGCAGGGCACAGAAATCACAGCAGTATTCCCCTGGTGAGGTGGCTGCAGTTCCACTGTGCCAGCAGCCACTCTGCTCACCACAAACATTTGGGGCACCTGCTCCTAACCTCAGAGGGGCTTCAACTCTCTGCAGTCTTTTTCTCCTCCCTCTTGACTCCAGCAGTGAGCTCTCAGCCAGGAGATACCCCAGTCATGGTACCACAGCATGGTTTGGGTGGGAAGGGACCTTAAAGCTCATCTCATTCCAGCCCCCCCTGCATAATCAGCAAGACTAAGGGAGTACATGGGCAGAGAGCAAGGGAAATACCTACTTGTATAAACATCCCTCACTGTGCTCAGATGCAGTGTAAATTCATAACCTTTGATTCTTTCTATGGTCTTTTCCCAACTAAAATGTAAATATCCTTGGGGTACCTGGAATATTTATTTTCCAGTACCAACACTGGAAGTTAGCAGTGTTGAAATGCAAACAGCCCAAGCCATCCTTCTACCTCCAAGATAAAAGAAGGATTATGACTTTCCTAGCTCCAAGAGTGTAGCTGTTGTATGGTATCCACCAAGGCACCAGCAGATGTTCTCAGAACCCACACAGCAATCAGTCAGAGATTTTCAATCAAGGCACATTTGCTGCCCCAAGTAATTGCACATTAGCACAATTGTTAGATTGTTAAAACATAGCTGCCTTCACTGGACCTGTGCAAAACCCTTATCTATTCACTTATTTTATTATTCTCACAATTATTATCCAATTATTCCTATTGAAAGATTCTAGTCTTTGTTTTGTTTTGGTTTTTCATTAAGTACAAAACACACTCCCTGCTCAACTCTTTCCTGGTCTATTACATTGCATCCAGGTTTCATGCTGTTAAAATAATGCATGAATGTAATATAACAGTCTCTTTTGAGACTGTATAACATTGTTATGTATTTTTAAATTTACATTTTATTTAATTTTATGTTTCAAAGTAGAACATATAATGATATAGAGTGTGCTATACGTAAGCCTCAGGCATATCTATATATCAACTAGGAAAACTGAATATTATTAATTAGTTAATGAATATTTCAGCTTCATTTACAGAAAAGAGCAGTGTTTAACTACTTGGTTAGCATGCCTTTAAGTAAATCAATACTCAGAATGAACTTATTTATCTTCCTTACTAGAAAAACAGTCACAAACCAGGAGTGATAAAAGAAATGATCATAAAGAATGTGCCCCAGTGCATAAAGTCATTTCAAGAACTATAAATATTAAAGAAGTTATTCCAAACCTTAGCAATAAAAGTTCTTTATAAATTATCAGTACTGATTTCCGCTCCTAAGCTCCCCTAGAAATTGCAAAATTAGAAATTAGGCTAGTCTTGATTTTGTTTCCTCACTGACATTTCAGAAACTAGATTTTTTTTTTCCACAAGAACTTATTCATGAGCTGTGCTACACAGGACATACCATGAATGCATCTTTCATACTGAACATCAAGGTTTAAAGTGGAATATGTAATAAACTGAAGCACCACTTAATGTATAACTCTGGCACAGCAAAACTGTGGGCAAGCTACACAAAAGATACAACAGCTGAAAAAACCAACACGTGCAGCTTTTGTGTCTTCCTAGGTCCTTTCTTTTTCACTGCTTTCCACTCAGCACATCAGTAAAACAGAGCTCTGCCTCCTCCTGTGACCTACTAAATAGCCCATTTCACCAAAACCAAATAGTAGAAAGAGCTACATGAAGGAGGTCCAAGGTTGAAGCACTTGATGGGAACAGGGAAGGCGGCTGGATTAGTTTGGCAGTCACAAAGCACTTCAAAGTCATTCATTCACCAGCAGTTAGGAAAAAAAAAAAGAAAAGCCAAACCAAGAACCCCAGCTCTTCTTCAGTAACACCAGTCTGCAATTAGTTCCAAAACATCAATCCAAAATTATGTCCTTCCCCTGAAAAATATAATATGTGAAAAATAGGTCCAACTTTCTGTCACAAAGATTTTTTTAATGCAGTGATTAAGAAAGGAAGACCCCAATATCAAAACAAGGTCATACCAAGAGTGGTTAAGAAAGATTTGGTAGTAACACTCTTGTTCTGTCACTCTTCTCCTCAACTAGGTCACTGACAGCACAATATTTTTTGTCTTTCTATGACAATTTCTTGGGGAAGGAAAGACCAAAAGAAAATATCTTTTGAAACCTTGTACATTAAAAACACAGTTCTTTCCAGTGGGCTCACTGAGAAGATTTAGCACCACTTACAGCTCCTAGAACTTGACTGAACTTTCTAAATGACAAACAGAATATTGCAGTTATAAGATGAATGAAAAAGAAATACAATAAAACTCATGGTCAATCAACATCTGTTACACCACTGTAACTCCTAACAGAACTTTCAGAAAAAGTCTTTAAAGAATACACAACTTCACTATGGGGGGAAAAAAAAACAAATCAAAAACCAACACAAAACCAAACAAATGCCAAACCTAAAAACCCAAATAAAAACTCCATCTCAACATTAAGTTACGCTGCAGGGCCATGTGATGAACATTCCAACACGGAATGAAGATGACAATCACAGGCCCCGGTGTTTCATCCAGGAGAGAAATCTATAGAAAATCAGGGAATATTTCCAAATTCAGAACAAGCATTTTCTCTTCCAACAGGTTTGCAAATGAGACAGAGAGGAAAAAAACCCAAAAACACGAACTCAAATTTCTGTTCCCAGCCATTAATTTCTTCTCTTTGGCAACAGACTGACAGTGATGACCAATCTTTGTACTTACTGTTGCTTCTGACTAAAAAGGTGAAAAAGGAGCCAGTTCAGGGTTACAGGGCAAGCTTACTTTTACATCACTTATTAATGAAAAATGCATCTCTATCCATTCTGTTTACAAAATTGGTAGTTACTGAAATCCTCATGCCTAAGCCTGCATTTAACTGCACCAGCTTTACACCAAACTAACACCCTCAGTGTCAATAAACTTAAATTGGTAAGAAACTAAAAGTCAGGCTTTCTGACCTTTATTTGTTGGTCTCCTCTCTCAAGTAATAAGGGACAGGATGAGAGGAAACTGCCTCAAATTGCATCAGGGAAGTTTCAACTAGACATTAGGAAAAAAATTCTCCCCCAAAAGGGTTATCAAGCACAGGAAAAAGCTGCACAGAAGTGGTGGAGTCACCATCCCCGGAGGGGTTTAAAAGACGTGCGGATGTGGCTCTTGGGGACACGGGTTAGTGGTGGGTTTGGCAGTGCTGGCAGAACAGTTGGACTCAAAGATCTTAAAGGTCTTTTCCCACCTAAAGATTCTGTGATTTCATGTGTATGAAGCTATTTATCTCAGGAGATGGAAAAATAATATGCACATAATTGTTATGATTCTTTTTGATAGCAAATGCTAAAGATTAATCCTAAAATACACAGAGTACATAAAGATAGGTAATTGTAGAAATAGACACAATTTAAACAAACAGAAAAACAAATTAATACTCATCTTTCCAACAAGGGCCTACATAGTTCTGTTAAGATACTTACAGCAGGAAGACAGGGGTTTTAAAATTAAATTTACCTTTTTGAGTTTTTGTCAGCATCTAACTGTCTAAAATTTCGTGAGCATCTAATTTTGTCTGAAACTGTCCTTTCAGACAAAATTGCTGAAGAGAATTATTTGTTCACATGACATTCCATGAAGATACTAAGTTAAGGAGGCAGCTCTGACAGTAAAACCCTTCTCTGACACAAATCAACTCCCCAGTACAATAATCTTTGGTTATTAGAAAACAACATAAGACTTTGAAGTCTGTCTTAGAATTATTTATATTAATTTCTTCTCACAGTCATTGATGTTAAATTCCAGGCTTACCATCTAAGATCTTTTATTGAACAAAAAAACTGAAATTTTCTAGAAAGCACTCTTTTGGAGGGGCATTGTTTATGTGGGGTTGGGTTTTTTTTTTCCTCTTCAAGTTTAATCACAGAACAGGGTTATAGTAATGTTAAAGAAATCATTTTTCTCTAGCATTTACAAAAACCTTCAGAGGCAAAAGAAATCATTGTGTAACACACCTTGACCATGAGACACCGACTAGCTTAATTCAGGAATAAAAGTTTAAAGTTTTTTGGGGTGTTATTTAAGGAGCATAGATTTGTTAAGAACTCATTACACTGTCTATTAATCGTGAGGCCAAGAAAAAAAAATGTCCTTCTAATATCCTTAAAGGGTGAATCAGTGTTTAGCATGCAGCTGGTACCTTCAGAATTGCATCAGTTACTCTGGGCTGTTCAGATTTAGACTGAAGCTGAAATATTTTGTGTATTTTTTTTTTTTTAGTTGTCCCTCATAATAAATGGTAAAGCAATAGCAGAGTTTTATATACCTGCTTTTCCAAATGTCCAATTCTGTATCAAGAAATGTTTAAGTATCTACATAGAGGACCTCATCACCAAAAGCTATTGCAGAGATAAACAGACTCAGAACTGAAATACCCCATTTCACAGAATATTCATGATTATAATTACATTGCTCCAGACATATCCTCCACTTCAGGGAGTCAAGACACCTATGATTGCTGTTTTTAGGAAAGGGATACCAGGGGAAAAAATATTACTTCCTACTTGCTTTGCAACCCATCCTCTCCCCCTAAGCACAAGCCGTGCCAAGGAAGGACATCAGGCTGACAGAGGGCTCTTCTTACATTATATTCTCACAGTGAAAGAAAGTAGGAGAGATTTTTCTGGTCAATAAGAACTTCTTGACAGAAGACTAAGCAGCTGATCAATCTGGATGAGAGACTGACTGTGCACTTCACCATGACAGTTCATGGTGACAGGATTTCAACAATAGAGGTGCCGTGTGATGGCCGTGACCTTATGGCCACGTGAGAGTTTTACCTGATCAAACACCACCCATGGCTTCTTTTGCTAAAGGGGAATTGTTCTGTAAAATGTACTGTGCAACAAGGTAAGTATGTTTTTCACATTAAATAAAGTGAGTTTTAATGTGCTTAATCATAAGGTGATGTTTTTCTGTGTTCTGGAAACCTCACCGCATCAAGCTTATCTCTTTACTGAGAACTAAGATCTGTTGTATTAACAATTAAGCTAATTTGGATATGAAAACTTAGGTTTTCTTGAAATTAAATAACATATTTGTAGTTCTATTCTGTTTGCTAGCAAACAGAAAAAGGGAGAAATAGGCAATTTAAGCTACTCTTGCCCTGTTACCACTATCACCAAGTATTGAACAATTCTGCACTGTTGGCAGGTCAGCAGCAAATCTTATTTTCTGAATTTTCTGTATGCCTTGAAATGGCTTCACCTTCAAAGAAAATAAAGCACGATGAGTGACAATGTCAGATTTTGTCCTTGCAACTTTCAGTGAATCCATACAGTACTCACATCAAAGTTCATCCAGTCAGGTACACTTGCAAATAATATAAATGAATAAATTATCAATTACATTAAGAATTCGTTGAACTATTACATTTTTTGTAAGATTCATTTACAGTTCAAAAGAGTTCAAGTTTTTCAGTAAAAAAGTACATGCAAAAAAGGCACACATGAAAACAAAAGGCATTTGCAAACAGATTCTATTGTATGTACAAATGTGACAGCAAAACAGATTTCTGTATATGATAGTTCCACATACACTCCTTTAAATACTAATATCTTAACCTTTCCTAATTAGCTATTTTCTGGTGAATCGCATTACACTGAAAAGGAATGAAATTTAAATTAAATACCCTGTAATGAAAATTTCTGTACTTTCATCACACTGTACCGCACTTTCAACCCCACCTTGCTGAATAAGGCAAAAGTCATCTTTTAAAGATGCTTCCATTAATGTCAAGTGTGAAGCACTGTGCAAATAATATACTTACAGTCCTTGTAGGTATTTCAAACCAAGAAAGATAAATACATTCTGCTTTGAATGGGACTGTTCTTAGGCAGGAAGAGGAGGCCAGATCCCAGCTCTCCTAATGCATTCCAAATGCCTTCCTTGTATCTCCTTTTCAAGGAACACTGCAGCACCTTACCATTGTTAGGGATAGTAATTTCTACAGAGATGCTCCAGACTAATTAATTTCTAGTCTGTCATAAAGATTTCTTCAGCCTGTAATCCAAGAATGGCCTGAACTGGCAGATTTGGGTTTGCCTTTTTTTCTTATACTCTCGAATATGGTAAACAGGAATGGGACATGCCCAGGTGGTTAAGTGGATTAAATGCTGTCGTTTTTCCTCTGAGATTACAGTGGAGGCCTGACTGAAATCAGTTGTCAGGTCGGTTCCCCAATGGACATTTTATAACATAAAACCATCACATATAACTGAATGCTGATATAAGAAGCAATACAGTCAATTCCCACTCCAGGGAAAACCAAGATTGACACAGAAGTGAAATATATGCTCCCATCTTATTGAGTGGGAGGTCTCTCTAGGTCACCTCTGAGGCTGTGTGGTAAGAATTCTCATGTCTGCATAACAACTGACAGCAGGAAAACATAAATAACAGGTGAAACTGTCACTGCAGGCACTCCTCCAGCCTTCACAAAATGCAAACACACTGTCCTCCATCTAAAATATCACCTGTATCTACACATAACTGAGCTGCCCTGACAGATCTCAGCCCATGCACATTCTGTGATTATTCACAGTTACAAGGATTTCCTCGGCAGCTCTGTGAGAGTTTGGGTTTGTTCGGTTAAGGTTTTTTTATCTGATGAAGAACCCGATTTTTAGAGAAATCTGAAGTGTACAAGAGATGTGAAATTTGAAACAAATAATGAAAAATTGCACTAGTTATTATACAGCATTCTAAATCAATCAAAGAAAGTAGCCCCCAACTTTTTTAACTTAAGGTTCCAGTGACCATGATCATGTAACTTTTGTTTTCTCTCCCAGTGACCATAAGGAACTTCAGGAATCTTTCTGTTTGCAACAACCCTGATTGACTTTATATATCAAAAAGCATCCCAATCAATGCTTTAAAAAAAAAAAAAATCAAAACAATCAATCACCTTGAATGATCACAACTTCAAGCACGGAGAAATGCTTTCAGAAAATTACTTAGAGTAAATTCAATACTTAAAAATAAACACAGAAGCACAAAGAAAAAACCCAGAACCCAAGTAACAAAAACCAAACTCACTTAAAAACATGAGAATGTAGCAGGATAACATACAAAGGAAGCTGCGATTTCGTTAGACCTTGATCAAGAGAAAACAACATAAGCCTAAGTTTGTTGTGCACGTTGTTTGTGAATTATTCACTGAGACCTAAAGAGGAAATTAAAATGCTTGAGTTCTCGTATTGAAATGCACAATCTTCTCCTGTTAAGTGAAAATATGTTCGCTGTGGAAGAATTGCCTTCTGCACAGAAGGTTAGTTTAATGTTTTGGCAATCGAAACAAAATATTCCAAGTGGTTATAGCTGTACTTGCAAAGAAGGTGCCAATTATATTTGTAATGATGGACTTGGTGTTTTTCTTTTCAAATTCATGCACAGGCATCAAGAGGCCCAAATGGCTAAGAGTGAAAGTTTGACTTTGGTGTTCTGTGGCATTATGCAGGCAAAGAGAAAATTAAAAAATACAATGCTAAAAGCCACCTCTTCCCTTTCCAGGGAAGACAAGCAATTATGTATTTTAACCATCTGTGCTCCACAAAATCCAGCTACAGACAATCTGAAAAGAGCAATTCAAATAATCCTAGGGAAAATAAAAACTTTCCATAGGCTGGGCATTATAGAATGTAAAATATAAACCCAGGTTCCATGGATGCAAATGAAAAGGTTGGATCTCAGAACCCAGCAAGTCCATGTTTCTACTCAGACTTCTGATCACATGGCAAGTTACAGGTGTATTTCAAAGGGCAGCGTTCAGATTTTCATGCATAAATCACAAGTGCTGATTTTGTGAACCAATTCTCACAGCTGTCTCTAAAGCCATACAGAACCAATGCAAAAATCAAACCAAGGTCTGGATCTGGCTGTATTTCCTAAAGAGCCTCAAGGCCTGAAAATCATTCTTCAGTTGAGTAACCTGTGATGTCCTGGCTTATCAAATAAAACATTGATTCTAGGAATAGAATTATTTACTTCTATAATCTCCTAAATCATGTTTTACATAAATACTTTATTCAAAGAATAGTGACTTTTGACACCCTTCAGCCCAGTTTCTCAGTTCACAGATATGTAAACAAACTGATTATTATGAAGTATTCTGAAATGAGGAGAAAAGACTATAAAGAGCATAAAATGTCAGAGGAGAATCATAACTTCTTCTTAATGAAATAATAAACCAGTAACTACTATAGAACATGCCATAAAAGTCAAACTCACTACAGAATGAGGGCAGTACTTATACAACACTTGTTGCCTCAAGAAAGATGACCTTTTCCTCTGATCACTATTCCAGAAAATATCAAACATAAGCAGGATATACAGTGCTGGTCTGTGCCTCTCCTCTGCAGAGCTGCTGGAGTGGGCAGTCCTCAAGATTTCTGGCATTGCTTCACCCAGTCCAGTGGCTGACACTTTGAAAGAACCAAAAATCAGGTAGATCTGTTCTGGTAGGATGAGATTTTATAAATTCACCCCTCATCTCTACTCAAAGCTCCTGGATCTTCCATTTTCTTTTCCTCCTTTCTCAGCTCTTGTTGAAATGTGCTGGAAACACATGAGCTGGGAAAAGGCCCAGATAATTTGTCTGTCAATGGCTCTTTTGTGAAATCCAAGCTCAACTAATGCAAAAAAACCAGCTCAATTAGAAGCTTGGGCAGGAGAAAAATGCTTATCAGTCCCTACATAAGCAACAAAAAAAGGGGCAAGACCACTAGCAGAAGCATAACCAGTGCACCTGCAAGAAGAGCAAATTAAAAAGGTTTAGATTTTATGAAGGAAAGACAAAATGGTGTTTCCCACTGCCCTGCACACAAGTGTGCATCATGTGTGGATTTAGGATACAAAGGGAGGCAATAGATACCTTTGCTCAGAACAGCTGCCTCACAGAAAAGCCATTTCAGTTGACTTTGCACCATTTATTAGGATGTAGCACTCACACGGTAAATTGGATGATTGCATTTACAACTCACTTTTTAAGGGCTTGATAAAATAGAAAGTTATGCTTGAGCTTCACACTTCTAAAATCAGACAAGAGCTTCAGAAGACCCCACAATGAATTCTTTATGAGTCAGCCACTGTCCATGTTTGAATGGAAGCCACTTAGTGTCTCACTCAATTTTACTGCACTAAAAGGAGGAGACCTCCTGTAACACTGGTCAGCCTTTCCCTTAAGGAAATAGCAATTCATTATGGAGCTGGACTAATTTTTCAAAGGATACCTTCAATACAGGTAGTGAATGTGCAATTAAACAGCCAATTGAGTATATGAATATTCAGAATCACTTTCCCAAGAAAAATATAAGCATTTAGGCTTAATGTAGAGAACAGGACTATGCACTGAATCAAATGGGTAAGAATTCAGTGTTTGATTCACCAGTAGGACTTCAGAAATTTCTGTATCAACATAGAAGAGAAAGAGAGAATAGGAACTGCAGCTGGGAACACAAGTAAGTCTGCAAATCAGCAGTGCCTTCTCAAAACATTCAGGGAAACCTGTGTGGCATCAGAAAGGCAGAATAATCGATACCTACTTTTGGTCATTAACTTGCATTTCCCCTCATTTACTCTGCTAATAGCACATCTCCCCTTCCATGCAAACAAATTCAGGGGTTTGTAAGCAAAAAGGAAATGAGTAATAACCAGAAGTTCTTTTACTGATGCAACCAAAATGTTAATTACTAGAGAATATTGACAACTTGTGCTATAATTATGCTTCCTTCCAGACATCAATTGCTCTTCTCTTACCCCACCTCTTACATATGCTTCTTACTGCTTACAAGAGCAAATTACTTTTTCCCATTTATACTGTAAAAAGTGGAGTGAGAATTCCCTCTTTAATTTACTGCAGTGCGCTTGACTAAAGGGATAAGACAGCAAATTTTTGTCAACTATTTCATACTCATGTGGACAGATACAGATTGGATTTATAACTGCACTGGCACTGTTTCACTTTTAGGTGGCACAGGTCACAGTACATCATCCTTCAAATGCTGGATGAAGTTAGAGGAAAATTGACATGCTCAGCTAAAAATTATTCTAGATACTAACAGCCTTCTAGGAACTGAACACTGGAGCTCAGTGTGACTTGGTTTCAATCAGGAATACAAAATCACTGTTTGTGACTTTGTATTTGACTGCTTTTTTAGTCATCAGTTAGTTATAGACTTCTCAAGTCAGTAAGACTTCTTGATTTTCTTTCCTACAGTACCTCACACTGAGGGGAAAATGTATCACAATTGTTACTTTCTATTTTTTTCTTTTTTTCCCAGCTATGTTTTAAACTAAGTTTACCAATAAAGAATTAAAATATGACTTCAGGATGAAGCATTAACTGATAAATCTGTGTGGAGTGATTTTTTTTTTTTTTTTTTTTTTTTTTTAAATCTAGTGTGTTCCTCAGTGGGCTGGGGGTGCATTTCTTATTCGACTCAGCCCAGATCAGATTTATGATATAGAGGCAGGGTGTCTCCAGGCTTCTCTAATTAACTGTTATGGTTTGTTCCTTCTGTTGAAAAGGAATAAGAAAGCATTGCTATCGGTCAGAGCAGGAGGAATATAACTGAGAACTGTGTCTACCAATCTCTCAAATTTCTCACTTTCTGATGAAGGAAGGCCAATGGTCTTTCTTCAAAACAAACATAAAATTTCTCAGTATTCACTAAAAAGCAAAACAGCTTTGTGCATGATTCCATGAATCACGGAATCAGGAAGAGGCAAAGAGGTGACTAAAAGAACCATTCAAAACACAGGATCGATGAGTGTGAAACCTCAATTACACAAACACCCTTTTGGTATAGACTATTGCGCAGTTTTTTGAAGGCCTAGGTAGAATTTGTTCATGTAGGAAGTAGAGAAGAAATGCAAAGGGACCATTCTTTGGACTGTGTGATATCTCACAGATTAAAGAGGCTGTTTGAGGAAGGGGAAGGTTAAGAACATGAATACACTAAATCTAGTCTTTGGGGAAGAGATAAAGGATAACGAATAAAAGCAACTAACTAGAAGGAGAGCATGTCTGATAAATTCAGGGGAGACAAAGGCTAAGGAAAAAGGACCACAAAGCAACTACTACTTCCTTCAAGACAAAATAAGAATTAGCATACTCTGTACAAATATAAACTGGCTAATTAGCAAACTCTGCACCAACAATCTGAATTAATCAACCTGAATTCAGTTTGGCTTATCAAGAGAAACTCTCAGGACTTTGGGAATCGAGATGGTATTTTAAGAGGATGGTAAATTAGAGAAAACCTGAAAAACAGGATGCTATTCTGGTTGATGTTACTAGATAATCCCTTCAGATCCAGATCCCCAGGTATGGTTTTACATGCTTCTATAATTTTTATTTATACTACCCATACCTGTGGCTTGACTTTTCGAGAAGGGCTTTAGGAAGGGATAAAACATCATTAAAAGTCCCACAGCACTCATATGGGAAATGTGTGTATATAAAGACTTCAGGAGCCTTGGAAAAAATTCCACCATCCAAAAAAAGGCCACAAAAAAATCCCCAACCAAAACTCCAGTGTCCTCAATAATGAAACTCATATAAAGTGTTTATGTTCCCTTAAAAGTGTTTGGGTTTTTAACATGGTTTTTATTTGTATATTTATATGCACATGCTGTATATATATGTATATAAACATACATACATATATTTGTGCATCTCTAGGGAGGGAGGAAGGGATGGAAGGAAAGGGAGGGTCCTTGTTAAATGGAGATTTACAATGTAAACTATAATCTTCACAACTGTATGTGTTAGCCCTAAAAAGTACCAGAGGGTAGGAAATAAACAACGTAGACATTGTAGAAAAGTTAAATTACTTTTTCCAAAGTAAGCTTACTTAAAACTAACACAGTTATTCAACTGAAGCCTTTTTGCAAATTGCCTTTATTCTGGGAATATTTAATATTTTCCATTTAGCAAATCCTTATCTATAAGGGCCTGCCAATAACCTCTGCATAAACATCCAAGCCTCCACATTCCTAAACTTTATGACAGTTAAAAAGCAATTTTATGAATATTTATAAAGGCAGTAAATTATTAAAATAAATATATATATTTACACAGTAGAACAACATCTTCATTTAATGGATGTGGAAAAAATGTTAATATGTGAACATTTTAAAGATGAAGTGGTTTGGCCTTCAGGGCTTTTGTTACTCTATTAAAAGTTAATTTAGGACAGAAATTATGGCTTTTTCAAGAATTGCAGCCCCTAAAGATTAAATCATGATCAAGACACACAACATTATTCAAAAAATGAATCTGTTAATGGCATTTCCAGAGGCTGGATATGGAAACCAACGTGCCGTTCTCCCTGAAAAAGCCTCCTCTGGCTTCTTTAACGTGCTCAGAGCAGTGGCACACACTCAGCTGTGCTCTTGGGCACAGGAGCTGGGTGCTATCAAGGTGCTTTTGCCAATCTTTCTGCCACCACACATTTTATACTATTAGAATATGTTGTCTACAAACACAGTGGGCAACTCGAGTTGCTCTTTCTCAAGGAGGTGTTCTACACCACATGAGTGATTTGCTTAATTGCTGGTCATAAACTTCACCATCTTTCACCAGCCACATTTATAGATCCTCCTGGTTCAAGGACACCAGGAGTCTGCTCTGACCTCCTGTGACTGGCTACTCAACCCCGCCAGTGACCCCAATAACCCGAGTTCCACCAAAACACAAATTCTCCTTCCAGCCAGAACACCAGGAGACAGTCACTTTCAATCTCAAGGTGTGAGAAAATAAGTGTTCTTTTTATGGCAATTCCCTCCAGAAGTTGTGCCTCACTTTTCTACATTTCGTCTCGTTTCAGCTCCCTGCTTAAGAAAATTTTTCTTCTTCCTTAATCCAGCCCCCTTTTTATTCAGCAACAATCCAGATCTTACAAGTGTCTCAGATCAGTCACAAGATCTCTTCAGGAGCTGTCGTAACACTTTGAATTTTTTCCTTCTGTCAGTTTTTTCAGCACTGTGAATTATTCTGGCTAAGTAGACCAAAACGACTTGGTTATGCCAATTTCCCTGTCACATGAGTGCTCCCTGGGTGCCCCACTGCTCAGTCCACTGCCTCAGTCTGTGCTGCTATAGGAAATTGCCACTCCAGGTGCTGGGTGTAGTAAATTCCTTTCAGTTGCATCTGAAAAAAATTCTGCCTTTGCAGTACTATAACTTGCTCCAGCCCTTGAAGCATTTCTCCCATTCCTTTTCCCCCACTTTTTACATTAATCTTATGATAGAGTCTTGCTCACTAACTGATCTTAGTGCTTAAACAATGGCAAAAAGCCCTTCTCAAACCCCTGCTCCACTCTGATATGTATACATATGTATGTATATAAAAAATACACAGCATTTTTTAATCACAGCAATTTAAACTATTGGTTTGTTATTTTGTTTTGGGGTTTTTTCCCCACAGAGTCAATGCTCTTGGTTGATACCCTGCTGTAAAGGTAGGGTCCACGTTCTTTCTCTTTATAGCTGTAACTTACGACGTGGCTGAAGTAACACATTCTCTGTTTGAAAAGGTCCAGCTGAAGGGATAAAGATGTGTCTCTGTGGCTCTGGACATGAGCCCACTGCCATGGCTGCTGCCCCCCTCACCCTGGCCAGAAACCACATTCTGATCCAGTGGAACAGAAATACAACACTCCCAGTGAAACCTGAAAATCATACCCAATTACAAAAATAACTCCAGGTCAGATTTCTGCAAATCTTGTTCTCACAAAGCAGCTTAAATTCATGAACCTTATGAAATCTAATCAGAATTACTCATGTTTAAGACTAAACTGCATATTTTAACAGCACATTAACTTCAGGCTCTTCTGCATACTCCAAATTCCCTGTACATTCCAATTTCAGATTACTCCAAGCTCTGAACTCTGTCTGTTGTTTTCAGTGTGTCTAAAGAAATGAGATGGGCCCAGTCTGAAAGACTGAAAGTAGAAACTCCAACCTTAATCCTCCCCCAAGTCTGTACCTTTTCCAATCTCCATAAACTAAACCTCTACCACAAAAATACTGTCATTTACACAGTTAATTTTCAAAATAGTCAAAT
Organism: Eulacestoma nigropectus; assembly: GCA_013397775.1. Lineage (NCBI taxonomy): Eukaryota > Metazoa > Chordata > Aves > Passeriformes > Eulacestoma > Eulacestoma nigropectus. The sequence continues at coordinate 856,160 of VZTE01002616.1, read as the reverse complement.
TTCCATCACTTGGACTTAATTCTGTAAATTATCTCCTTCAACATGAAGCTCTTTTCTACCAGCACATCCTTCCTCTTAATGTGATGTAAAAACAAAAGAAATGTTGTTCAGTTTTCATGGTGATTTTTCTTCCAGCAGCAGTATTTATTATTTCCTTCAGGTTTTTTCCAATAGACTCAGTATGGAGAGAAAGAACAGTCAAAATTTTTAAAAAAGGCAAATTAAACAGACAAAGGGGGAAAATGGAAAAAAAAAAAACAACATGAAAAACAGCAGTAAAGAGAGAAAAACAAAAAGCATAACTGTGCAAAGGAGATACAACTGAAAAATAGAGACATAATTACAAACTGTTATTAAGATGAATCTTCAGTGCAGGGTCTGTAATAATAAGACTCAAATCCAGAGTGAGATACTTGTACAATATAAAGTAATAATAATGAAAAATTAAAGATAATTAACGCATGAAAAATACAAGTTAAATACAAAAAATTGGAAAGAAACCCCCTAATTTATATGTATATATAGCCACAGCTCTCTTATGAACTAGTGCTCCGTTTTAATGCGATGTAAAACCAAGCACATGGAAGGCAGAGATAAGGAAAATATAGGGAGAGGGCAGTATCTGCTGAAACAGAAATGTGAGACTCAGAGAGTACAGAAACATAAACATTAGGGGGGTAAAAAGATACAAAAAGTGGGTTCAGTGGAGACATACTGGGCCTGTTTAAACCAGCAGCACTTGCAGTTAACGGCAATATTTCACCTAATATGTTCCTTAGGAAAGGAGAAGCTACTTCTGACAATCTTCCTACACCTTTTCTGATACTTACGAGCAAAGTAAAGCTTACAATTATTTCACTGCCAATAAGACACAAATAATATTCTAAAAAAGGGTAGTTTACCACTTCAAGAAAAAGGGCAAACTTTCTACCTGTGTGAGGAGAACACACAAAGTAGGTTTGGGTGGCTGTAATCTTAGCTCAGACCCTGAGCACACATTTCGAGTCAGTCTCCTGATCATGCTACACACTTTGGTTTGTGCTGTATAACAGATTGTGAACGTGCAAAATTGATTCTTTTGGAGCACCAGAAATGTAGCTAATGCACCTCAGCCATTAAACAGCACATATTTGGGACCAGGCTACAGCCAACTCACACAAAAAGCTCCTGAGATGCTCCTTGTCCTCAGCACCTCTTGCTTTTCCCTACTCCTTCAGGCTGCTCGGTTCCATAATTCAGACGCAGTGAGTGTTCATGAAAACATAAATTGTTAAAATGTCCATCTCACAGAGAGTGCTGCTACAGCAAACTTTACATCTTTATCAAATCCCTACTTTATGAGCCCTGATTGCTGTTTCATTGGCTTTGCCAGCCGTGAAACGCAGGATCAGATCTATTGCTGGAAACGATGGGCAACAACCGAGTCCCAGCAACGACAACTGACCTTTCACAGGCATAATTAAATTGCATCTAAATAATTTAAATAAACAGCTAAAGCTACTCAGTTGAAAATGACATTTTTATTGAGACAAATCTTATTCCTATAGAAAAAACGTTAAGTGTTTGTTTTCTGAATCTGTGTTGAAGTCCCGGCTGGGCTTTCTATGGCCAACAGAGCAGGTCCCGATTCACTTAACTGCAAGATCTGGAGTCACTGCTCTATTATAATTGCTTTTGTGAATTGGGAATGAATTGTTTAAGCATTTACTGAGCTACCATACTTTCTGTATTTTCTGAAAGTCAAACCAGCATTTTTGTTTATAAGGTATTTGCAACAGAAGGCAGTTACTGGACGTTTAGAGTTTAAATGTGGTTTATATGTTGTGTCTATTATGTTTATTGCAAAAGCAGATTAGTGAGCTCCTGCTCTGTGCTATCCGCCAGGGCTGGATTTGGAGAAGATGGATACACATGCACCCATGTACACCCTCCCCAGAAACAATCCCTTCTGCTTTATTATTTCTTTCAGTGATTTCTTTGTCAAAAGGCTTCTAGCACACCCAGAGAAAATACGGCAGAGTACTGGGGCACTGCAAGATATGCAGCAAAATAAACATCTGTAACACATAAAAGGCACTGCAGAGAGAAGTGGTGAGTATTGAGGAAGAATGTGAATGCCAGTAAGTCCTGACTTATCGGGGAAAAACGGGAAACTCTTTGTTTTGCTATGCTGAAATTGAAAAAAAGAACCCCCAAATGAATAATTCAGCTGATGTGTAACTAACCTTATAAAGCAAAGGTGATTGTCCGAGCTTCAAAAGTGCAATTTTTTTGGTCACGTTTGTGATGGCTTGAATCCGAATCAGGTCTTCCACGGTCCCATACTGGACATCAACAAGCTCTGCCTGCAAAGAGGAGACAGAGATCAGGCTATACCTACAAACACCCATCACTGAGGATGCTCCTTGCACGGAAACAAAGTTGTCTGCATAAGCACAAGCACCTGAGCAGAGTCCTGCAATTGCCTTACTCCAACTTCTAATCAGCAATATCTGTAATAGCAAAGACCTTGAAAGCTCAATCTTACAGATAATTTTTTTTTCTGCGGTTTTAATTCACAATTCATCAGCTGTGATAAACTCCCTCCCCCCCCAAGTGGTTATAAGTGATGCTGATTCTGATGAGAATTTCCCCTCATTAGCCTCAAGAATTTATTTAAAACTGTGTAAGGGATACCAATTCACTTGCGTTTATTTTCTTAAAAGGAATCAGAGTCTTGTAAAGCATTTCAGGAAATGAGTGATTACACTGGCCACTTCTGAAAATACAGCTTTATTTTGTGGTCTCACATGACTCCTGAGCAACCTTACCTAACTACTGAAGTATTTTCTTTTAACCCATCATTTATCCAAGAATTATACTCAGATAACCAAAGTGGTAACAAACTATGCTCTGATGTGTACGCTTCTATATTAATACATATTTTTCAAATTATTTGGAGTTACTTCAAACTAAAACTGTTTCAAGCAGGAAGATCTTCAGCTCTTCAGTTAGGATTCTGTAAGAAAATGTAGTACAAGTTCTAAGTTATTATTAAATGTCAAGAACTGGCAGTGATGGAAAAATATTTCAAGATGGGTTTTCAAGGATTTTTTTAAATATGTAATATAAGAATGACCAAGGGCATTTTTCTCACACATTCATAGCAATAAATTCTGGTGAAAACAAAGTAAGAGGATAATCAGTCTTGTACATTACTATTTTAGAATGTTATGAAGCTCTCAGGACATCATTGAGGACATTCTGGAACCTCTAAATCCCTACACAGTGCTCACATAAAAAGACAAGTACAAGAAGACACAAGAATATTACATCAGTGTTTAAAAATTAAAATAAGAAGAGTGGTACAAGATGGAAAAGTTTTCTCCTTCAGTACAGTTTTGTAACTGAAGTATGGATTCATTGCCAAAAGCAACAGTTCTGATTTTGGGTATCCCTACACAAACTGTTTAAATTCTAGCAACAGTTGTTCTGGATGTGTAGGATGTGTGAAATTTTAGTAGATTCCTGAACATGGGTATTTTAGGAAAGTATTTACCCTTAAAAAGCTGTATCTGTGTGAGTTTGCATCTCAACATTCATGTTGAAACCATACAAAAACTTTGCCAAGATACTTGTCTTAATAAATTCTTCTAAATTCTTCAGATAAGTTTCCAAGTCTGTAAAATGTCATCAGTGCTATACAACCCAAGTGTTTGGAAAGGCCAGACAAAGTTATAAGACACTTTTGAACAGGCAAACATCAGATTTAACACCAAATAATGAAATGTAGAACAGGAAAGCTCGCACTTCATACTGTTTCTTCAGAAATATATGGGGGTTTTGATATCTAAAGAACTAGAAAACTATTTAGTCAATATATTTTTTTTTTCTGTCTGACCACAGTATTTGAAAAGTAGGATAAAATCAAGGGAAGATTTCATACTAGTCAAAGGTATTTTATGTTTTACCTAATCTCATGCCACCAGTTTTAAAGAATTAACCTCAGATAAGGAAAGGATATTAACCAGGGTACTTCCTTAAGTTCATAAAATTTTTATCTCCTTCTGTAGGTCTCATTTTTATTTTAATTTGTACCTACACTTATGTCATGAGATACAATAATTATTAGTGTCTCAGAAGTCTTGTGGCTTGAGAGGTTATGGGAGGTTATATCTAGGTTCATTTCTAGGGATACCTCTAATTCCTTTGGACCCAATGCCTTCCCTACCGATCCTCCCAAAGCAAAAATCACAGCTTTCATCATTTGTATGAGAAAAAGCACACTGACTTTTCCTGAGGCAAAATCAATACCCAAATATGTAAGGTAATGAAGTATCAGGCCATTTGCTTCTCCAGGATGCCTGTGGGGAAATGAGCTCCCTGCCCATCTACATTCATGTGCTGCTTCTCTGCACATCCTTTTTGCTCGCTGCTTCTCCAGGGTGCTATCCACTGCCCTGTAAACAACAAAACTACATGTTTGCACAATTATTAATGCATTTAGCAACTGCCCTTGGATGTTCTTAGTTAATTTATGGATGCAAACTGCATCTTCAAGAGCGGCCCACCGGTCTTTCCCAGGCAACGTGCTCAACAAGAGGGAGGCAGAATAGGAGGCCCTGCAAAAGCACAGCTCAGTTTTTAATTATGTGGAAACCAGAAGTTGACTCCCTGCTGCCCCAAACACTCTGCAAACCACGTGCTTTGCTGCAAATTTTAAAAGTAAGCCCCAATGGCAAAGCTATTAAATACATTCATATATTGAGAGTTCATGTAAGAACTCATTGCATAATGAAGCAGCTGGGTATAATATAACAGAGTTTCACGTGCTCTCATCACACAACTTCCACATGGAATTTGGACGTGTCAAAGCTCAAAGGTTATCACATTCTGGAAAGAGCACGTTTAGCCTAGCACCCAGAGGCCTGCACAGCTTATCTCAGCTCTAATTTCACCTAAAATGACAAACAAAAATTGAATTAAATCTTCTCCTGAGTAAAACTACACATGGCTCACCTCTGGCCCAAAGAAGTCAGTACCTCACTGCAAGAGTATACAACAAAGCCATAGCTTTTTGGCAATACAATCCAGGAAGTAAAAGGTAGACAATGAATTATGAAAACAGTTATAAAAATTATTCTTACCCCTTCCTCTATTCTGCACCTGAACACTTAAGTAAAATTTGTAATAAAAAGCAAAATAGTTTGCAGTATTAATGAAATCTCATCAAATACAGTAAAGCAATACTAGCTCAGAGTAGTCAGTTTTGGTTTTATTTAATGGACTGAGGCTCAACTAATTGGGACCCTTACTTCTAACATAAAATAAAATATTGTAAAAAATACAACTTCAAAATAATGGTGACGAATCCTACAGAATCCAGACTTCTACCTTCTGAATAATCCACTCAGAAGCTGACAGACCATTTATGATGCATGAAGGCTTGTTTTAGTCACAACATTCCTAATACCTCCAGAAATGAATAAAGATTAAATTTTCTATTATTTCTTTTTTTCTTTTTTTAGAAATGCTTACAACATGACATAATCCTCATTTTACACATACCAGCTTTTTGAAAAGCAAAATACCCCACCTCCAACTACCCATATTTGATAAACTGCTTTCCGGTGGCAGGATAATTCTGTTCAAAAACAAAAGAGAACTCATCCTTTTATCAGGTGCCGAAAAAGAGCACTTGTCTTCTTGGTTTAGCTCTGCCACAGTAAATCCTCTTACCCTAAAACTGGGAAACTGCTAAAGAATGAGTTGTTTTATCCATCTGAATTAGGTACTTACTCCTCGAATCGTTTCAAGCTATGCTGTTTGAAAGATATGACTATTTAGGAACAAATTGTGATGTGCATTGTGGAGTTCAGTACTATTCCCCCATGCATGAAATTAAGTAGGGGAAGGTAATAAAACAAACATTTTTAGGAAAAGTAATTATTTTATGTTAGACGACTTATTAGTTTCTAAGTCCCGAGATGATGCTCACTGAGTTGTAAACATTCTATCTTGAAAGTTCTAATAGAATCACCCCAAACCAGAAAAGACAAACACTAAAAATGCCACAATCAAGACAGTCATGGATTTTTATCCTAATTTCTTCTACTTATCTCCAAAATGAAACAGAATAAAAGAGCATACTTCATCCAGTCATGGATGACAGAGAGGAAAATAGGTCTTGCAAAGGAAAAATATGAGTAACTACATGAAGCAGGTGGCAGCTGGGGTCTTGAAGATGCTGGATACTATTTTTAAATCTTGCTTTCTTGCACATTCTGAGGCAATTAAAAAAATAAGAAATAGGTTGAAAATAATACAGAAATATGTTTGTCTTATCACATTCTCATCAGTCCACTTGACTGAGGAGAAGGATTTAATAACAGAGTTATACAGCTATATCCAACACACTGGCTGAGAGGCAGATTGTGGCTGGCTTGCCAGGGGCACACAAGGCAGCAAAAAGACTGAGGGAAGAAACTACAGAGGAAAAAACCCCAAAAAACCACACACAAAACTCAAAGGTGGTACACCCAGGAAGGGATGTTTCTCACAATCACCAGAATGAGGATGGAGTCAGTGCAGGTAAGAAAGCAGCTCTTAAACTGAGCTCTTAAAAGCTTGGCAGACAACAAACCCAAAGCAGGACACAGATTGGCTGTGGTGAAAAAAGAAATAATAGGAATATTATTTCCTCTTCATGCTAGTTCACTAGCAACTTCCTGTTACTAGTGCCAGAGTTCAGCAACCTCAGATGATGAATATATTTTATCAAATACCAAGCTGCTGACCCATATTAATGACTGGATTCTGCACAAACTTTTGGGGAGCTCAGGATTGTGGAAGCTGCAGGTATGAAAATGACACAGTCAAGCTCATATTCCTCATATTCTCAGTTCCTGCCTACCCACCAAAAAGGTTGCAGAAATGGATTCCCTAAAGTAACTCCAAGTAGTGAAGAAAACAAAATATTTAGTATTAATGAATATTGTTTATTCGTGAGAATTAAGATAATTTCTCCAAGAAGCACACATGTAATTCTAGAAGCATCAATCCTCAGTTCTGTCACTGTTCAGACTCACTACAGCCTCTCCTTTCATCCAGGCCAATGTCCTTCATTTGTCCTTCAACATTCAGCTACTATTTTCAGGTTGTTCACAAAATAAAGGCAGCAGAAACATCCAATGCACAATCAATCACAATTAAATAACTTTCAACTAGTCATCCTGCCTAAAATAAAACTCCAAAATATATTTGCAAATTGTATCTGAGAAGGCAACAGTCTGCAATCAGGACATGAGGCAAACTTTAATTAAACACATCGCTATAATTTATTTGCACAGCTCTGAAATTGAGGCTGAAGGCAGCATTCAGCAGAGCATAAAAGCAAACTCAAGCTGGTTGCAGATCAAAGCTGGACATCAACAAACGTGAAGAAAGCTGCAAATATAAAACTAGCTGATGTTTAAAATTAGAGAAAAGGAAGAAAGAAAAGGGGAGATAAGAGAGCTGTGCCAAATCTTTTGTTGGTGTAAACTCTGTTAGGCTTTCTGACCAGAGCTGTTCCCATTCCAGCCAAAAGCATCCTTCAATAATCAGGGAGCCCCAGCTGTCTCCTTGTGATTGCCACCACCCAGGCCTCCCCCAGGGTCCTGTTGAGCACACCAGAGATAAAATACCCAGCCATAACTATCTTTTATATACTCACTGTATTTCTACAGAAATGTTAATATCCAAAGTTGTCTTTCAACCTTTGTCTTTCACTTGGTTCCAGGTAAAAAGAGTGACAGAGACCCTGTCTGAGCCCAAAAAAGGAAATAATTATGTATCTGGGTTAACTGAAGCTGATTTTTCTCTGTTACAAGACTAAGACATGCTTCTGACCAACAATGTCCAGGAAGACTTAAATCCGAGAACTTCAACATTGCTCTGTGTTTCACCTACAACCTCTGCTCCTCAAACAGATTTGTGACATCTTTTCTTCATGGTTGCCAGCATAAACCTATGGAGGTTTTCATTTCTTTGCTTCAATATTCCTGCTCCTACAATGGAATTCTGGAGTATTTCAATACAATGTGACTCACAGTATCAGCTTACAGTCAGAAAGGGTTCTTTGTGTCTAGGTTTTATTACATAAAATTGCACTCTGCATCACAGTGGCAGCTAAAACTGTAATTTATACTAAAACAGGAGTAAAAAGATGTCCCTTAACCTCAGTCTGATGGAGTTTGGCCTTGCAGACCGAGTTCAGTCACAGACACGTTTTATGTCCACTCTTCCCCCTTGTCCCACCTGTCCAGCTCACACAGCCCCATCCAGGCAGGGCTCTCCTGAAGCTGCTCTCACAGGTTGCTTTTGCTGTTCCAAGACCATTTTTGGAAAGACACTGAGGTTAAACTTGTTTGCTTCCCTGCTTCTTACAGTTTATTGCAGGGTTTTTTTCCTACCAACTCCGAGGGAGACTGAATCAAGATCGAAGCCTTTTTATAGCCTACAGGAAAAAAGCTCTTCTGTATTTTATGGTTACAGAGCCCCAAATAAATCTGAGCTAACACAGCTCAGTTCCTTTTTTTTTTTTCCTCCACTTTATTTTTCCTTATTTTAATTTTCATACTCCCCATCTCTGTTCCCAATCACATTCTCTGTGTTTCCCAAAAGGCAAAACTAGTATTTAAATATTACTTAACTTATGATGTCCAGGAAGATATCCAAACAACATATTTGGGTAGGTTTTTTCATCTTTTCTAATTGTATTTTCTTTCTAACTTTCTTACTATATTTTATATAATAAACACAAATCTAGCTTTTCAAGTTTTTGACATGAAACCGTTATTTTCAGACAAATTCAACTGATATTTACTTATTTCAGAATGTCTAAGAACAGCGCCTTTTGTTACAAAAAATTGAAGGACATGAGATCATTTAGATGCCTAAAATACTATCAGACATGATTTCAAACTTCCATTAAGCCGTGCTGATTGTCACTTCACTAGTGACAAAATTTTAAATCCTAATTATTCTTTCATGTATGTGTTTAATATTATTTATATCCCCCCTTTTTAAGAGTTAACTGCAAGGCTGTTTAGTGGCATTAGTCCCTACAGCATAAAGTCACATTGCTCATACTTTCCTAAGAAAAAACAGTAATCTGTATTTGCCAGCCTGCTTGGTTTAGCTTATTCAGAGGTAATTATTCATGCAAATATACATTTACAAATTACATAGACTGAGGATAAACTAAACAAAACAGAATTGCTCAGCTGTGATGTGGTATCTTAAAAAAAAAATAAATCATAAGCTCCATATGTACACAGCAAATTATAATGGTGTGATTTAAACTTGGCCTTAACATTTTCAATGAAAGGGGTTTATGTCAGAATCCAGTCCCACTGTGTCTGAACTCAACAAATTCTCAAGGCTGGGTGGAAGTTTCCTTGGCTTCTCTGAAACACAGAGAATGAACACAAGACATCCAGAGGCTGCAGAGTGTCCCCCTTCAACAGCCTTTATATCACTTATATCACACTGAACTAAAACCAGGCATTCCCTCCTAGAGCAGCTACAAGCATTAAGCCTTTAGAGGAGAAGCTTGGAGCTCACAGAAGGTGTCTAAAAGCACTTAATACACAACCAGGCTCTGCAGGACAGCTGTGGCAGGGATGGATCCACCTCAGCTGGGCAGGAGAGGGACCAGACTGAGCTGGGGGAGCCCCTCCACCTGCTCAGAGGCTCAGTGGGAACAACACCAAAACATGAGTTATACCCACACACCCAGAGAAGCAAAGACACCTCCTGTGTGAAATATCATCTCCTAAGAACAATGTCTTGTGAATGCAAACACCACCAAGGACAGAATGTGGGTCAACTGGACTGAAACACTACACGTAAATGCTTTAGAATCTAAGTAAAATCAAAATATTTCACTTTATAACGTATAATACATTTGATATTTTAATTCCCTAGAGACAGGTGTTTCAGCTTTGTCCAATTGTTTCAACTTTAGAGTTAGTTTGGCGGCATCAAAACAAGATATCCAGAAAACAGCCTACCAATTTCAGTCTTCCAAGTCGGAATTCATGATTCAGAACTGCCCTGGTTTTGGCTGGGGTAGAGTTAATTTTCTTCACAGTGGCTGTTCTGGGGCTGTGTTCTGGATTTGTGCTGAACACAGGGGTGATAATAGAGGTGTTTTTGTTATTGCTGAGCAGGGCTTGCACAGAGCCAAGGCCTTTTCTGCTTTCCCTACTCCAAGTAAGCTGGGAGTGCCTGAGAGGGTGAGAGGAGACACAGCCAGGACAGGGGACCCAAACTGACCAAAGGGACATTCCAGACATATATAACAATAAAACAGACATCTACCTCAACAAGGAAAATAATCATTCATATGTACAAGAGGAGGTCATCCACTGCACAAAGAGAACACTTGAACTTTCAAAAACGTCGGGGAGAACTCTCTTTTCTAGATTATAATAAATGCTTTTTCACAAAGCACTTATAGCCCTTGCTTGGCCAAACATCATCCACTTGAACATAATCAGGGAGATGCCCAACCATGTAATGATGCAAACACAAATTTGAGTGTTAAAGCAGCATTTGAGCAAACAATTTGCAGAAGCAAATGTATGCAGTTGTGAAAAGGAAAATGACATCTTTCCCATCTCCTATGAATTCTGTTGTTTTGAGTCATTGCACAGATTTACGGGTCTCTAAATTACATCTGCAGAAAAAGGACCGGGGAAAAATACATTCTAAAAATATATTCAGATGACAAGAAAAAGACTCCAATAAAAACAGGAAATGTGCCTGAGTAATATCAAATTCAAGTGGCCCAAATGATTGACCCCAACAAGTATATAGATATAGAAATACAGCTGTACCTGAGAACAGCTCATCTCTGTGATTAAACAAGAATATTTTTCTGGTTTTCAACCACCATCTTGGAAGCAGACTTATTTTACAAGAAACATAGTGTGCCATTCATGTCTCACAGATAATACAATTGTATAGGGAAGAAAAAGTTCTTTTCTGTTTCAGGCTTTCAAATTTTGTTTTTAAAAGTGCACTCAAGATTTTGGAGTTGATGTGCATCCTATAATGCTCAGTCATCTAAAGGTTTTACATGGCAGCACCATTTATCTTTTCTTTCAGGAACAGCTAACCTTCATTTTGAAAAGTTTGCCTATAGCATAATTAGTTCACCTTTATCCCATGTGTTTCTAAAGATTAGGGGGAAGTTTCTCCTGACTTGTGCCAAATTTCACACAGACATTTTGAACATTCATCTCTTAAGGGTAGGCAGAAACCCCATAGAGATTTGTGAACTTGGCTCATGTGCTCTCAGCAGGGATGGAAAAACCTGGAGAAAAAGAGGAAATCCCATGCAAAGGACAGAACCTGCTTCTTTTTAGAGGGGGTCACAGTAAACCACTCATCTTGTACAGTGACACCTCAAAAGAAAAGCTGGAAAAATGTTTACATCATCTAAAACATACAGGAAAGTCTGAAGAGACTCTGAAGAGCTTGATGGGAGGAAAGAGCAACCTGCCCTGACACCATATAATCGATTTTACTGCTTATAGCAAAAGCTTTGCCATCAGTGCAGCCCATCCAGAGCTCTGGAGCTGGACCTGGACAGAGCTTCCCTCATCTTCCACACAGCCTGGAATTCACATCAGCCTCTTTCACAGCAGTACAGATGCACTCAGTATTACTGTAGTAATACCACTTGATGGTACAATTCCCAATAAAAGCTGTCAGGGACATCGTTAGAGAACTATCAGTTACCACAGAAATCTGTGCTCAGTTTCCTCTCTTAACCTGTTCTGATCCTTCCTGCCCCGGATCCTGAACAATCAACAAAAGGAAACTAGAAACAGGGAGCTCACCGTGTGCTCTCATAAATTCTGATTCAACCATGGATTTCTCTAATGATCCATCCTCCAGCATCCGCTGGTGCCTTTCCTTGATTTTAATAAACACAAGAGACTAAACTCAAAACATGAGACAAGGAACACACAACAGTCACCATTAGCAATATCCACCACTTGTAACTTCTGCAGAAGGGTTTCCCTACGTATTTCTTCAGTTGCCTTTACATTTTCGGTACCTACTTCACAAGCATTGTGAACTAATTACCTACATGGTCTGCAGAGAAAATTGAACAATTGTGAAAGCTTACTTCGGGCAGAGCAACCCTACAGCAGCAGTAACATCATCAGGGAAAGATCTCAATTCAAAGAGGCAGTATTATCCTCCAAATCCTGAGTCTGACACTGTCCATACTGATACAATTTCTCATTCTAGATTTTAGTTTGTGACCCTACACCATTATAATGCTCTCCTTTAGCCTTAAGACATAAGGGGTCCAGAGGTAAAAGGGCAACAGACAAAAACATGAGAAAATTTTCTCGAATAAAATGTTTTGTTAGAAAACTGATGCAGTAATTCTTTTTCCAGCAATGTAAAATTTCTAGATTTTTCAGACTAATTCATTCTCTAAAATATTCCCCAGGTGAAGATCGTGCCTGGCAAGCACTGACCTGCAGCAGGAGACACATCCCTCTTGGATGAGAACGCAGCAGGAGTTCCCTTGCATATTTAAGCAGCTTTGCTCTCCCGTAGTTGTAGCCATTGCCAGACCTCTTCCATCCTTACTCACCTCTGTCTGCCCCTTCAAGGCACCAGAGCGGGGCAGTGAATCTTGCAGCAGACAGGACTAACTCTATATGGTAACATAATTCAGTGGAAGAAAGATAAATCTCTTCAAGCACCTTCTTTCTCACGCACACCTGCTCTTGGGCCAGTCACAACCTGGTGATTGATGAGGCACCTTCCCTTTGAACTGCAGAGCCCAGGAACACCAGAAATAATTACGAGAATAAAACTGATACAGCTCACGATTCACTCACATTAAGGCCCCCTTAATGAATGAGATAAACACTGTAACTAATATTCATTACATTAGGTTAGACATGAAATTTATTTATATTTAGTGGGAGAGAAAGCACATCAGACAGAATAAAAACCAAAGAATGTCTGAGAGAGAAGACCAATGTATTTTCAGCTTTATTTACTTTGCACTATTTTTTATTTATTTATTTTTGAGAGGATACTTCTCTGCTGGGATTGCAAGTGGGAGGTGGAAGCACAAGTGCTGTATTTCCAAACAGATTTAAAAGGGAATTTCTGAACAAAAGCTTTTTCTCAGGACATTTTAGTCCAGCCAGTGAAGAGGCTCTGGCATTTTGACAGTTCACGTCCACAGCCAATGCACTTCTGCCAATAGCACCTGGATACCAAACTTACATTCGCCAGTGGTTACTGCCTGGGTCTTTTTTTTAGCTTTTCATTCTTTTTTACGTTTTTAAGGATTCCGTTCTTATATATATTTTTCAACCAGCTGTATCACAGCAGCACTTTTTTTTTTTTTTTTTCATCCTGCTCTGAAAGGTTTCAAAAAGTTATTTGCTTCAAAGGGTTTCCTCTGAGAGTGGTCTTCTTCTTTTTTTGGTCTTTCCTACTACTAAGGTTGTGTCCAGGTTTAGAGCATTCCTCAAAGCTCTCTCTAGACAGGTACGTCCTTTACTCTTTCATACCAAAATTCTTTAACAAAGAAGTCAGACACACTGCAGTTCTCACCAAATTATTCTTATAATGGCAGATTTATCCATAGTTTAGGTTACATTTAAAACCTCTCCAGCATATATTTTTTTTTTTTTTAGTAAGTACTTATTTCCACTCTTTCATGTGCTCATCTTAGAAGACTATATCTGGACTTTATATCACCACATCCTGACACAGAGACAGGAAACATTCAGACTTGTTTTGGATTTTCAGTGCTACTTTCATTTTGAAAGATTAAAAAATATTTTAACAATGAGACAAAAAGAGATTCCCATGGAAACGCATCCAATAAACTGATATTATTACATTAGAAGAAAGAAACTTCTAAGATTCTGACAAACTGTTGTCCAATAGTGACTATAGAAGTTGTACTGGTAGGTAGAGATAACTCCTAAGAAGAAACACACTGCTGAGGCTTTAACTGGTAAGATTTATCACACTGCATGGAAGATTAAAATAGTTGCTGCTGACTCTTTTCAGCTGCCAGCTCTAGTTCACAAGACACCACCATTATTTAGATTTTTTTCTCTGTTTTCAAAAATCAGCAAGTGCAGTATGGCAGAAGAGTGATTTTTTTGGCTCTTAAAAATATATTTTATTACAGCAATTGTAACCTATATCCTCATGGATGCCTAAAGCCAGAGACTGCCAGGGTCAGAGCCCTGTGCCCATGCTCTCAGACTCAGGATTTTAATGCTCAGTAAAATGTAATCTGCCTTCAACTACAGAAGCTTTTGTATTGCTAATGTTCCTGAAGAGATTTTAGGACTTGCTTCTCTTCCTCAAAAACAAACTTAAAAAAATGAGAAGCAGCAATAGTTTAATCAATATTGTGTTTTACAGTCACTCATAACTACCAGAGAATTGAGCAGCATTTTAAGCAGTTCTTTATTGTTCATGCATGAAACTACATTTTTTTTAAACAATAAAGTTATGTAAGTAGTTTTAGGGACAAGGATTGAATATTATATAAATACAAAAATATTTTGTTATTGTTCTCGTATCAGTTGTAATTGCTTCTTATGATGTTTTTCTCATACTAGCAATTTTTTAAAAGCTTATATTTACTTAATAGTCTCTCTGTTGAAGGAAATTTTTGCTTTTTTTCAGTGTAAGCAGGATTCCTTTGGGGCAGTTTTAAACCTTCAGAACACTGGAGAAATTTAAAAGAGAAAGATCCCTAAAACCCAATCCCAAGAGCTCACAGCACAAGAAGCTTTTCACTTGAAAATTCCTCCTCTAAGTACAATATTGCTTGTACAAAATTAAACAGAAAAAAAGCACAGGTATGTTCTTGATAGGTTCATATTCACTAAGAAGATGAAGAAGACATTAGAGGGAGAGAGAAGATGGAGCCACCTAAGGAAAACACGACTTGTCATTTGGCAGAAAGGTTTCCACTTGACCTGAGTGCATTTGTGTTGAGGTTTGAACCAAACACCATTAATGAAGAGTGGGGGTGAAAAAAAGCCTGACTGGGTGAGTACCACCCCAGGTATCCACTGAACTGCACAGGTGATGGCAACTCACTGGGCCTGACTATACAATAAAAATTAAAGAGAAAAAATATTCCTTGGAGATCCATGCAATTGCACAAATTTCACTGCTATTCTCTCACAGTGACTACTGACAGACAAAATTTAACTCTGCTTAGAAATGACGTAATTTCCATTTATTCCAATAGGAATTTTGCTTGCACTAAAACCTAAAAAATGCACCAAATGCTCTTCCCAAGCCCTCGGGGTTCGCACCCTTTAGTTTCTACCATGCAATTGGAATATAAATAATTGTTATGGTTCAACATTGCTCCCTCTCTAATATTGTACAGAGGCTTCACTAAGAAATGCCTTCAGCTGATTCTGTGCAATGGCATGGAAGTGCTCAGTGATCTGTTATGTCTCTAGATACTGAGATGCCTCACCTTTTGCTTTTTTATCATCCAAAAACGCTCATTTATTATTAATGGCGTTATTACTAAAATGCCATTACTAATGTTTTATTAGTAAAACATCAGGACAGCATTGACTCGCAATTATGGAACAGCAAAAGGCTCTGCAGCAGCAGCATTTGCATCTTTGAAACCCTGCCCTTCAATGACACAAAAATCTTCCAGCAATATTAATCGGGGCTTTGTGCATGACGAACTACTATTATTTTTAGGGAACTGTACAACTTTATTTATTAATGGTTATGTGATATATGCCAGAAAACTGACAGGATGTTCTGCAGGACATCTCTTCAATGATCGCTTTTGGAGCCCTCGCCTGCAATTTTAAATTATATAACCTTCACATTGCATTTCACAGCTTTCTATATGTAATTATAATGGAGTGGCAGCTATGCTGTAGTTAATGTTGAATGTTGTTTTCTGCTTAAAGGTCAAGTCTATTCTAAAATCCATATTCTTAGTGAGATTGTCTTGAAAATTTGCTGTGCCTACTTGGTATGCAGAGCAGTGGTCTAAATTATGATTATTTGTGGAAGAGGTTTCTGAGAAACTCTTCTATAAATAAAAGATAAATAAAGCCGCTCTAAAACTTCTAAATGTTACCAAAAAATCACATGATTCTTCTCATTTGTGTGTATGTGTTATTCAACCTATAGCCCTAACCATCTGCAAAACTGATTTCAGTTGCTAGGGATTCATTTCAGCTAGTGCATGTCTCTTCAGAGAAGAAATCTTTAAAAATGTTAATAAAGATAATAATGAACTAAATTTGGCATGCCTAAAAGAATTAGATGCACACATGTATCAAGATTCCCTCTAGCTTGGTATTTTGCACCAATGTGCCATCAAAAATGACTGAAAGACTTAGGAAGAGATGCTGTTATTATTTAATCTAAATTAAACGCACTCTCTGCCTTTGGAATTCAAGATGTGCGAGTGAGCACACTGCAGAAGGCTCATTTAGAAATTTTGCCTGGGGATAAAAATAACCTGGGAAGATTTTAAAATTTTCTAAAACCAACCCGCTGACACCAATCTTAATTCTGAAATATTGTTAAGGAAATTACCACTGATTAGCTGGAGGGAAGAGAAAAGATAATAAGGGTGCACTAATCACATTTCCAGCACAATGAAACCGCATCAAATGAAAGCAAGCTTTGGGGTCAAGGACTTTCTGACACACTGTCCCCTCCAGAGGAACTCCAGATCTTTTAGTGCAGAGCTGGAAATACAGAGGGCTGCCAGTATTGGCAGCAGACAGGGCTGTAAACCTGAACAGAGAGGGGAGGGGACTGTGGGACACACAAGTGGGGACTGTAGGACAAACAAGTAGGACACACTCATGGCAGGAGTGGGAAAGGTTAGAGGATCAGGCAGTAGATAAGAGGAAAGCTCCCATCCTCCTGCAGAGCAAAGCACCTGGGAAAGAAGGGGATGGATGAGGAGAGGAGACATCTCAATGCAGCCATAAGAAAATGGGATATTGGATAAGAAGTGAGCAAACTCCCCTCCTTGTGAAAGAGGATCTGACAGCAATCTGAGTCCTGCTTCCCTTATTCCCATCTTGCCAAGACTGAAGAATGGTGAGAAGATGACTGAGTGAGCTTAACAGATGGGCTTGTACTTCCCAGATTGCTTCAGGTTGCATTAATCTCTGCGGTAGGTTCTCATTTAGCTGAGAAAATGTCACCAAAACAAACGAACCAGAGCAGGCTGGGACGTGACCAGCAGATGCAGAGAACCTCTTCTGCATGGTGTGGGTAGAGGCAGGCAGGCAGCATTCCCACTTGTCTGCTCCCTGCAGCCCCTCCAAAACTAATCAAAGATACCCTGGCTGATTAGGAGTATAAATGCCTCAGATCAGCAGACACTGCAGCAGAGGAATCAGTAGAAACAGGGAACGTGGATGATGCCAGGGAAGTGAGGTGACACGGCAGAGGAGTCCAAGCAGTCTGGGAACAGGGACAGAGCAGTGGCCAAAATACAAAAGAGACACACAGTTGGGTGTTGGGAGAATTGTCTCAGAGATGGGCACGATTCATTCCTGTCCATAAACCCTCAAATCCCCGCCTGCATGTGCATCCCCATTTCAAGAACGTGTCAGTACTTCTACTCTTGCATCCTCTCCTGGTTCCTGAACCAACACAATGCATGAGCACAAGGAAAGAAACATGATATTCTGCTGGGCTTGCTGAGAGCATCCATGAGGGTGCAA
Organism: Eulacestoma nigropectus; assembly: GCA_013397775.1. NCBI lineage: Eukaryota > Metazoa > Chordata > Aves > Passeriformes > Eulacestoma > Eulacestoma nigropectus. The sequence continues at coordinate 838,389 of VZTE01002616.1, read as the reverse complement.
ACAAACCCCAAACCAGCACAGAGGACCAGCAAAGGAACCAACAGGGATTTGGTGCTTTATTCCAGAAGAGGCGGAGTAGTAACAGAGTAGTAGTAGTAGTAACAGAGGACACCAAGTACCTCAGTTTAAAGCATGAAAGCAGACTTAGGATTGCCAAAAGTTCCTTAACACTTCCTTAAAGTAAAGAGTGAATAAATTGAAGGTGAAAGGAAAGTGAGGAAAACTTCAGGTCACACAAACATAATTTCAGAAAATGCATGAATACAAAGCAAATACCATTTACATTTTGCTTTAATTAGTCTGTCCTTGAACGTTATTCCAACACACCAACAATTACATCTGCTAGGACTGACTATTTCCAGTAGCTAAAGAAACAGTGGAGGGAGCAGACAAACACTGTGGACATGTGTTTCTTCCTGAAGCTCCTGCACTCAGCAGAACTGATTGAAACCAACTGCCCAGTGCCCCCAGTGCCACCCAGCCTCCTGCAAGCCCCAACACCCCCTTGCTTATCTTTTACTGCCCTCAGGGATCACACCACATGTCACACAGGGGGTACAACGTGTGCCCACACTGACACCATTTGGAACTGAAGGGGGACACCAGATTTCGGGAGGTTCACAGCCCCCTCTCATCAGCTGCTGCCGATGGGTCCCCAGCGCAGCCCCCTCCCCTCCCCAGTGACAGCCACACACCCACAGCTCCCGGAGCCCCACACTCCAGGAGGCAGGAGCAGCACATTCGGATTCACCACACCACCCTCACTTGGAGGCTGGCTGGATACCGTCTGACAATGCATTTTGCTTTAATGCATAAATTTGAAGCAATGTAATTTCCATTTATATGTGCACTCTGTTGGCCAGAGCAGCTTTCCTGTTTTTATCAAGCAGACAAAAGGTTTAAACTCTATAAAAGGTGGCTGATATTTAAGTTTTAATAAAAAATATATTTCAGGTATGTCATTCTTTCCTTAGGCTGACCTAGCCTACAATCCATATTATTTACATAACTGCTGCAATATCTATTTCAAAACTGACTCGACAGCCCTCTCCAGAACTGTAAGCTGCCCTGCCTGTCACCATGATGGGTAAACACTGTCACCTTTTCACAGCCCGATGAAATATAGAGAAGTAGTAAAGTGCACCATCCATCACAATGGCACTAAGTAGGTTTTTGAAGTAGATTTCAGATCACAAATGCTCACATTTTTACTCACAAATGCTGTTTAGACTGTTACCAGAAAGCACAAATTGGATGGCTCATATACAATGGCCGTATGATGAATGGACATGACAGGTGGTCAAAGAAAATGAGTCTTGCTGTTCTACAAATAACCTTGTCAACATCAAAGTGGAGCTGTAGCTCTGCTGGTAGCCAGACTGCAATAGCTTAATGGTTTTATTTGCTTCAACTTCTAGCAAACCAAACAGACAAATGAGATACAATGAAGCAGCAGCATCGAGGCAGTATTAGCAATTCAGCCTGATTAAGTGACACATAATAGGAATTTTCTGCTTAGGATGTGCCACATTTGAAAGAAAATTATTCAGGTTATGAGTAGCTGTTATAAAAATACCTGTTCACAGGAAAACTCTCATGATTTTGCAATCACAAACCACTGCAGGATATTCAAAATACGTGACTTGTAGTTCCACTGCAAGCAATCAAGTCACTTTCTGATGGCTGAACCCAGCAACAGCCACCACCTGCTACTTCTCATTTAAAGTTTTTTTACTTCCATTAGTTTAAATAGTAGAGATTAGTGTGTGGGATTGAAAGTCGGGAAGGTGAGATCACTACCAACTTACCTGTAGCCTAAGCAAATAAGAAAATTTCCCTTTTAGGCAAAAACTCTAGATCTAAGGACATTTCAGGAAGACTTTTTGAAGAACAGAAGAACATATCTCAAATTTTGTAAGGGTGCAGAGGTATCTCAAAGAACTGACTGTAAAACTATGCAGAGAGTAATTCTTTGGCTCCAATACAAGTGTGGAGTTTTGCCAAAGCCAAGATCCAGCCCTTGTGATGAGGACAGTGTGTGTGGGACTCATTTCTGCTGAACTCATAAGGGAAAACTGCCCTGAAACATAATGGAAAGTGGAACACGTGCTGCTGGGAATAACAGCAGCGTTTTTTCCCGGAACATTGGATTTCCTTCAATCTGATGAATTTGTTAGCAACACAGTGACATTCATGAAATAAAACCTCAAAGGTCACAACTATTCGCTCTGATTACAGCTACTCTTACTAAGTTACAATGAGAAACTACTATTAAATATGGAGCTTTTAAGTTATATGAGAAGGCAACCCCGTTCATTAGTACTTTTCATTCACCCATGGAAAAGTTAAAGCATGTATCATGCAAGTTAGGACTTCTTCTTGCTTCTTAGCAACAAATTTGAAGTGGACAGAGCCCCAGAAGGGAGGCTGATGAGACTCAGCATGGAGAGTAGGCGTGTTTAAATATTAAGATGTCCACAATCTGTTCCTTTATAGTCTAAGTGTTCTAAGTCATGAACAAACATGTCTTTTAAATAAGAAGGAAACCAAGATGGAAATCCCCCTGCATCAGTGGAATAATATACGATATTTTCAGAAGGAGGAAGACAGCAATAATGCAATTAGCAGTGAAACTGCAATTTTTGTATTTCAGAAATATTTATTAAGATTTATACTATCTCAGCTAGGAAAGTAAACAGAAATTATGGCCCCTTTGTGCACTCTCAAAATATTTAGAAAGAAGCTAAAGGAAAGCAGACAGTGAAGACAGTAAACAGGATAAAACAACATAATCCAAGATGTTATTTCACTTGGCAAGTAACAAATCCAAATAGGCAGAATCTTTTTGCTGACAAAACTTCCTAGAGTAACTATAGCAAGATAAAACTACAAATCGGGGTTTTCAAAAGGAAACAAAGCAGATGTGTCAACTGAGTTGTCACAAAAGAAACTATGTGAGATCCACAACCATAATTCAGAAGCTCCAGGTATTAGCCCAGCACTCTCACCAGCCTCATCTCATCCTTCCTACAAGCATCCCTCAAACCAGTAGCACTCACACATCAGCAAGGATAAAGTGTAACTCTAGACACGGCTTCCAGATTTTTTTACCCAAGCAAAATGTGCCAACTCATAAATAATTGATACTTAAATATCAGATGCTTAAAAAAAATATTCACACACACACATATATATACACATATATGTGAGTGTACATCTATATATTTCTCTCATGAACTATTCATATCTATAAAAGGTTAATTAAGATAAGTAAGACTGGCCACATCGTAAGTCACATAAATATGCTTATTTTAAGGCTGGTCATTTCACCGTATTATCAATTGGATTTGATGATCTTAGAGGACTTTTCCTACCTAAATAATTCTGTGATTCTATGTGCAATTTTCCAGTCAGGTTCAACGAAAGCTGATGTTTCCTAACTCTATTTCACCACAAGTGACAGAGACAAATGGTCACGTTACCTCCAGAGTTCCTTTGGCAGAATAAGCTGCGTATGAGTACAGGAGGTCTTGGCTGTGAAGTGTTTTAGGGTCCCTGCTGCACTGTTGTCCACTTGGATAAAAGCATTCCCCGCTGTTTTGCAGAGTTACTGTGTTTGAAGAAGGGCCTGGCAGGTCAAGCAGAACGGAGTAATTTACCAGCCGGACATCTTCCAGGCCTTGGGAACGCCACTGACCCAGGATGTTCATTGCAACGTCTGCATCATCTTCTCTGGGGAACTGTAACAAATCTCTGGGAAAAAAACCACACAAGTAAACACGGGGTTAGTTTATTTCCCACCAAGACCCTTGTACCTTAGTATGCATCAGTGCATGACTTTATTACAAATCTACCATCAAACACGCAAAAAACCCAACCAATACTCATTTTGTTGCAAATATTTTCTTACCAAGTACGAGACAAAGGCAACTGCTTTTTGGGAAATACAAGTAAGAAAAAAAATATATGAACATATCCAAATGAAATAAAGAATCCTGCAGAAATTATCACAATAACTGTTTCAAAATTCATATATCTGTCATTCATCGAGTTCTTCTAAAAGGGTGTAAGTTTAACCAATACTTAAATATGAAGAATCCAAGATGAAGTAACATCTCAAGGACTTCAGGTAGGGCATGATGCTGAAAATTAGTTGTAATTACATGTTTGGCTAAAATTCATCAAGTAAAGCAAATTTACTTAGCAGAATTGAACTGTTCCACCAAATGATGTGCTCACTGTCAGCAAGTTCCTCACATTTCCTACCTGCACTGAAGGATTACCTGAGCCACCAGCATGGCCAGCACACACGGCAAATGTGGGAATTATTTTGGCAGTCTCCACTGATGGGTCAGTGAGAACTCAGACAGGTTGTTCTGTGCTTGTATCACCGGGTTTGCATCACTGTCCAACACCGGCTGCCAGAGGGGCCACAGGGTGAAGGCACTGAAGCACCACCATCCTCCCCAGAAAATGCCAAAAGATTTGAGATGCTGAAACTATTTCCATGATAACTTCGGAGGATGGGCTTGCTGAAGGAACAACTGAAGGCTTTCCCTACTTATGCAGACAAGCAGTCATGTAAACAAAGCAGGACAGAAATAAAATGAATTATTATTCAAATAAAAAGCACTTTGCAGCACAATAGCTTATGGAATATTTGCAGAATTCGATGAAGTTGGTGGTTTGGGTTTTTTTGTGTCTACGAAGCTCTGAGGACTGAGAAAGAAGATTAAGGATCACAGGGGTATTGATTTCCAAGCACAGAGATACTGACACTGCCTGAAACTCTTGTCTACAACATTCTCTTCACAAAAAGGCCATTAAACTTAACTGCTTTAAGGCCCTCAACAGAACTTCAAAAAATACCCTGGCTGTCTTGCACATATCAAAAATAAATGGCTGAATGATGTATAATCTTTTTAAGCAAGCCATAGGCATTTGAGAATCCCACCAGGTGCTTTCCAGGTACCCCTGCAATATCCTAGCCCAGGTGCAGGTGGGATGCTCCTGGCTGAAGGTACTGGCACGACTTCCAGAAGGGTCTGCACTGACCCCAGGGAGAGACACAGCAAGCAAAGCTCATGATGGAAGTCAAGCACAAGGACAAGGACTCCCTTCTGCGCCCATCTTGTGGTTGGACACTTGAAAAATGAATATTTACTGCCTAGATAAGCAAGGCCTTAAAAGGGCAGAAAGTAAAGTTATAACACCCATGACACCTATAAATGGCTCAAAAATTATATACTATATTCAAATGTCTAATGCCTATCATCACATTACATGGGCAGAATGATTATTTCAACATGCAAAGGTTTTTTAAAATATCTTGTATAAAGATATATTGTATATATTTTTATATAAAAATATATTTTTAAAAATATATACTTGTATATATATATTTTTTTTTTTTAAATATATTTGTTCAAAGCAATATGTTATATCCCAGGCTGCATTGCTCCAGAGAGGCTGTTCACACACAAAGTTCAAAATCTTGACAACAACACTGGCCTTACGCTGGGACTTCAGGGCACCTGTCAGGAACAATAACTGTCTTGCAGATTTAATGTTTTTAAATTATCTAAAATAAGTCTTCAAGCAGTCTACACCACACAGATGAATTAATCCAATCTGCAGTATATTACAAGTTTCCAATTTCATCTCCAGTGCCTGCTAATGTAATGACATAAACTTGGGCAGTGCAGAAATACAAAAAGTTGTTTGATTAACACATTCATTAACAGAGTATCTGCATTTCCCTCAGGTGGTAGAAACATTAATAGAATAAATAATTAAAGAAACTTATCCCAGGCCAATAGGGTTATGGCACATTGCAACCAGAAGTATTCAGTCACAATAAAAGGAATTAAGCATTAAAAGAGGAAGATACAATAAGCAAATTGCTCCCTTACTAATAGAAGTTACTTTCCACTTCATAATTAAATCAACATGTCTTTGAAACTTTTTGTGACAACATATCTAATTAAGTTACAGAAATGATCACACTCACTATTTCCTCCATAATGTCTTTATGGCGCGTTAAAATCAAATTGCAAATTATGAGCACACAATATTTTACAATAAATCAGCACATATTAGACTATTTGATAAATCTTATGAACACCACCAGAAACATTTTTTTTCCAGACTTATTACAATCGCTGACTTGAATTTGCCTTCTATGCTGACTGCATGAACTTAAAGTCAGAGGTAATTTAACTCATTATTTTTTCACATACTGATTGTATAACAAGTAAAATACGCAAAACCAGTATTTCCTAAAGCCAGCCAAATTTAGAAAAGTGTAAAGTTTGGCAGTTCAGCCTGGAAGAATCGCAACACTTCACATGCACTTCGTGGTCCTTCTTCACAAATGCTCAAATTATTTACTTCCTAGAACTTGCAGGGCTCAGAGACTCACAGCAGCAGGATTTCAGCGGTGGAGAGGAGCAGCCCCTCGGGACGAGGATGTTTCTCAGTTCCCCAAGCAGCTGCGTGCTCAGAAGGAAGCAATACCAATGCAATTGCCAATTTCCATTTACAGCACTGCCTCTGATAACTTCAGCCAAATTTTTCACTCCTTTGCTCACATTAAAAAGAAACTTCAACCAGGTACTTTTTCAGGTTCATTCAATGGGAGTAGCACAAAGTTAATGGACACATCTCAGTTGCTGTAAATCTACATAATCTACTGAAGTGGAGCCACCAAAGACTGAAGATTTGGTCTCAAGTCAGAATCAACACTAATAAATATAACAATGACAGTCTGAACACTCCTGTGCCTTCATAGGATGCTCTCAGAGATTTCCACAAATTCCTGACCTTTACTTTCTAATACAGATCAGTATTGAACTAATGTACATCAGAACAGGTCACAAACTCGTTTGTTGAGCATTCTCCTCCATCTCAAAATGCTCAGTTCCTGAACTCAAAAAAAAAGCAGAGAAAATTGCACTTAAAACCCAGCAAGTTCACTCTACTTCATTTGATTAAGGTAAAGATTTCCCAGTTTGATATGATGAAAACACCACCACTGTTGAAGATTCAAAGTCTTAAACCTAGACATACAATTCTAAATATGTTGAAGATATACCTGTAAGGAAGCCAGGGGTTCTGCAGCCTCTGCAGCTTCCAAAGACCATTCTTTATCAGATGATTATAAAAGATAAATGAACACACACACAAAATACACAAATTTCATTTTCAATTTGGTAACCATGGGGAACACAGACCTGCTGTGCCTTAATGTAAAGTTATTTGCTACAGCATCACTTTTTGACACAGCTTGCCAAAGGAGAGAGCAAGGTATTGCAAATAAGCCAGCTGGGACACTGAAACACCACTCAACAGATACTGAAAAATTACAACTGGTCACTCTAACAAGCAAGAGATGGAATAATTTAACTGTATGACACAATTACTTCTCAGATAATCCTATTAAATTGCTATAAAACCCCATCAAAAAATCTAGAATTGCAGAAGGATTCTACAGATTCAACCTGAAAAATCTACTGTGACAGAAATTCCCTTCAAATATGTAAAACTTCAAGTGTGGTTGGTTTGGTGGGATTTTTCTTTTCAGATTTACCATCTGTACTGCCATGAGCACGGAGAAATGGCCTACACTTCCTGGCCTACTAAAAAAAAAAAATAATCTGAATTCCAGTTTTGCAGAGTTAGATGTCTATGTGCCTTATTCCCATATTTTGACTGTAAATTTCCACTATTTTCTTCCTCTTCACTGAAATTGTTCATAAAGCAACTACTGTAATTTTAGATAAGAACTAACAACAAATGAGATTGTTGAATTTTTACGGGTCGATTTTTCAGCTGAGTAGCTGCCCTCAAATCCTGTGAGTTGCAATGACTGCTCATATTTTGTAAAGCTACATCAGATCAAAGCATTCTCTTGTCTAACACGATGTTCCCAACAGTAGCTGGTAGCAGATAATCACAAAAGAAAGCAAGAAACGCATCACGTGGGGTTATTTATAGCCTCCTATGCAAATGTCTTTTTTTTTTTTACCCTCAAACTTTGTCCAGGCTGAGTTTTAAAGATGTTTTCACATGTTGAGGATTTCAGAGCTCGTTTCAGTCCATTAAGAGCTGAGCTGTGGCAGCCGCACACACCAACTGCTCAGCAGATGCACCAGCACTTCCCACTCTTGCAGAAAGAGGAGTTATTTGTGTCCATCACACAGAGTGTGCACACAGAGGAAACATTCAGGAAATATCACCTGCCCAAGCCACATCTGCTTAAATTTTAATTACATGTTCCTGTTAATTAGGGCACTCCACTGGGCTGGTCTCCAACCTGCCCGGTTGGATTTCCCATGGTCTGAACTGATGGCCACAAATTTCCTGCTCCCAAAATATATAAATAAATAAATTCAGGTCCAAGAGAGGATAAATATTTATCAGGAGGTGAGAGAAACACGTTCGTGGCACAAACAGTTGCATGCAGGATCCTGAAGCACCTCAGGCTCTTGAAGTTACATTGCAAGGTCACCAGCATCTGCTGCAGGAAGCTGATCCATGAAATGTCTTCTGTCACACCTACCATCAGTCTTCATACATTCTGGATATTCTGAGCATATTTCTAGCAATAATAATAATAATAATAATTAACTCATTCTTGGGTAACAACTTACTGCTTTTAATATCTAAGGGAATATTTACAGAGCAGCATCTGCACCACGAATTTTACATAGGGCCTAAAATATAGATTTTAACATGTTTTAATGTAGAGAAGTACAATTCACGCTTTTAACAAAAAGGACTATGATTTATGGCAGCTTTTATTTCTCAGAGACACAGAATTAATGCAATTCATGAAACCATAAAAAATACAGAACATCAGATAACAGAACGCCAGCTCTAGACTTGGTTGTGCAGTTCTCTAGCATAAGAACACTTCGGAATTTTATTTTTTTTTTAAACATTATGTGTACTGTGGCTTTTGGGTATTTCCAATAAAAAGGGACTTAAGCTATCTCTTTAGAAAGTCATACTGTGAGAAAACAGAGAAATACCTTGAGACAAAACTTCATAGCATTTCTGCACTGTGTTTAAGTCCACCTGGGTATTAGACTTTCTCAGGGGTACCTGACCATATGTATCTTCCCCTAGCACAGTATAAATTCATGCAGAACTGCTCCAGGGCAAACCTCTCATTTTCCTGAGAAGTTCTTTGCCATGGGATTGAAGAACACTCTCAGATCTCAGCCCCTGCTGCCTCCCAAGCTTAGCTATTTGTACATTTATGTTTTTTCACTACAGGACTGCCAAGCTTATTGCTCATACCCACCACATCAGTCAAATGCTTTTTACATTTTTTTAAAATAAAACTCATGGGGATAGTTCAAATCTCACTTTGCAACATCATGATGCAAGCCAAACTTGCATTCAAGGCAGATGGTGGAAGGCATTGAAAAATGACTGATTCTCTCACTCTCTGATTCCACAGTTTATTGGAGAACAAGCAATTTGTTGTTCCTCTACACTAAAGATTGCAAAGTCATGAATTGGCCACAGGTGAGCTTTCCAGAGCTTTCTAAGAGCTCTGTATGTCAGTTAGGTGACATCCAGCTAGCATCCAAATCTTCCAAATACTTCAGAACATCAGAGGGCCAACATGAGACAAGCAAATCGCTCAAGGGGGGACAGGTAGGCAGCGACAGAGCCAGGGCAGAGATGGATGAGATGTCATTCAGCATTTCCCTCTGCTCATTCTGGAAGCACATTAAAAAAAACAAAAACCAACCAACCATCACAAAACAAAACAAAACAAAACAAAAACCAAGAAAAAAAAACCCCAACAAACAAACAAAACCCCAAAACCGGATGGTTATCACTATCCATTTTAAGAATAGTTAACGAACCACAGAATCCTTAATATGGCAAATGACATCTCCAGTCCCTCAAATGGACTATTTCAAAGATCCTAAGCCTTAATTCCACAGAAGGAGGAGAGAGAAAATAACTTTTACATTGTGTACTTCAGCTCTGAAGAAGCCACTGCCATGTTCCGCTGTTCCCTTCGGTTACAAGAGGGACACACTTTCCTTTTAGCAAAGCAAGGAAACCTTGCTTCTCCTTAACACAAAAACTCAAACACTCACCACAATCTGAACTGATCTACTTACTCCTCATACATTTATTCTATTTATTACAATAAATTGCTTTCAACAGATGAACTGTTGGTAAAAAAATTCTCTCAAAATATATACACAATGAAGATATCTACACAGGAAACCTCTTTTGTTATTATTATTAAAGGAGCTCGTTTGAAAGACGATCTCTCAAAAGGACGCCATTTTCTTTCACACAACATGCCCACAACTAGGGTTTTCTTATTAACTTTCATAGTTCCTAAATTTCAGTCACAAGAGACAGGTTTTCCTCTATGGTACACAGGATTGTGTGCGTGCATAACATCACAAACTGTATCTTTGTACAATTCCATCTAAAGCATTTTAAATAACCTGCATGACTTAACCTAAACCTTTATTTTGGACATGCAAGGATATCTGATCCTCTGTTTTAAATACAGCAAAGGGAATATAATTTTATTCAAAGCTTATAGATCTAATTATTTAACAAAGGGTTTTACTCTATTTTCTCCTAATGCAAGAGAAGCAGCAGCTCCAAACAGCTGTGCCCTGCATTTTCCAGCAGGTTACGATGCTGAGGGCGATGTCGAGCCACAGCGGAAGGAGGACGGGGAAAAGACAATCCCTCACCTTGAAAGTGTTTGCATATAACCCTGCATTCACTGGCAGAGCACTGACCCAGCAAAACTTCACAATGATATAATCTTTTCTTCCCAGACCACGGGGAATATGTCAGTGTCTCAATAAAATGTGACCAGCTGCATAATCAAGTCCAAGTGGTTCCTTTTACTGTCGGAGACAATTAGGTTTACTTCCAGCAAGAGACCATTTCTGTATGGATGTGAATAGCAGTGGATGGTTCTTTTTCTATACAGAAAACCTACTGATCAAAAAAACCCCTTGAAACCTTGCTTTTTAGATAGGAAATCTGCTGATCAAAAAAAAAAAAAAATCTCAAATACTGCTCAACTGGCAGTATTTTATTTCTTTCAATTGTCAATCATTAGATTACACTGTGAACTCAAGTTATTACACTGAATGTGTCATTCTGATGGCACTGGACACCTTTATTGGAACTGTATGATTTAACTTTTAAATAATACCCCAGTTCTCAAGGGACAATGAGGAATTAAGAGGGCATGCTAACCCAAAATAAAACAAAAACAAACCAAAACCACAACAACTTATCAATGCTTGGAAAAGCTACCTATTATTTAAAGATTGAGGATTACTTTGAATTAGATAAATCCCCAAATAAATGTTTAATTTTTAGAATTTAAAAAGAACGTAAAAAACTTTAATTTCTTTCAGGAATTTCAGGAAGTTAACCTCATCTACAGGAAAACCTAAGACAGCCACAAGATGATGCCATGTAACCTTCCTGTTAGCAGCCTCGTTTTCTTATCAGTATATGTTAATCTACCAGTGCAATTCTAATAGAATTGCAAAGATTTCTAGCTGGTATGTCAGCTTGGATATTTTACAAAAATATTTAAAAGTTCAGTAGAGTGTATTGGTTAAAACGAAAACTGCAGATTAAAAGAAAAAAAAAAGGGGAGAAAGGATAAAATACCATCTCCACATGCTTATGTAAGAAAAGTGTTATCACAAATGCCATATCACATGGCTTAGTTCTGATAATCTCCATCTCACCAGCTGAACTGTGTTTCAGATGCATTTGTTTTTATCTGAAAACACTGACAGCTTCCAAGTGACCCTTCAGTTCTAATATACAACTGAGGAAATCAGCACTGATAACCAAAACACTGTCCTGAAGTTATTTACACTGCACCACAAACCCAACTGCTTTTGGAAAAACTAAAAGCTCTCTCCAAAGGAGCAAGCATAAAATCTTATAAAGACAGGCTTGGGAAGAAGCCAGGGGAGATAATTTGGTTGGAGGCAGGCTCAGCTCACCCCACTGCCACTCCAGGCATTTCTTTTCCTGCCCTTCTCCACAGATACAAACCTCTTGTCCATCCTAAATAATCACCCTACTATATTTAGACACACTGTGTTTTCTCCTTTCCTCCACTCATGTTGAGAACAGACTAATCTTTTTATCTCTGCAATTTTTTTAATATACTTAAGGATTGCTCCTATGGCCTTCCCACAACTTATCTTGTTTTAAAATAAAATTTCCTCAGTCTTTTTATCCATTTCCTAAGACCTACTGCTCCTGAAATCTCCAGTTGCCCTCCCTCACCTCTTCTGGCCCTTTTCCAGCCTGTCCCCAGTCCTCCTGAAGCAGAAGTCCAACAAAAGGCCACTCCGAATATGCCATTTGCACTGAAAATGAAGGATTAGTATCCAATTATCATTTGCCTCCATAAAATTCAATTATTATCCCTCTGCTGTCCTTTATTTTGATTTCAACTCTGTACCTCTCCAGTCAGTTCATCGACTCCTTCAGCTCTGCTGACCTCAAAGGGGCCTCATCATTTCATCCCTCATTTGCTTCAAGAAGGAATGGTCCTGAATACATTTTCATGAACTGTATAAAACAGGTCAGATTTTCAAAGTGCCAAGAATCTGCTGTTAAAAATGCATTCACCTGCCCCCCCAAAACCCAAAAAGTTCCCAAAAAGACAACTAAGCTTAAGTGCAAGACTTCCAGAATTTTTTCTATCTGCCCCATACCAGATTTCACTATATGGACACTAGAAGGATCAACTTTTTAAAGTAGGCAAAATTCAAACTCTTTGCTTGCTCAGTTCTAAACCTCTACTGATGTCAAGTCTGGGGCTGATCTGAGATTTTGCTTCCAAAATCATCATTCCATTTGCAGTGAGAATCCTGTAAGTTTACTCTCAGTACAGCAAATCTCTTGAAACCACCTGCACAGATTACTTCAGGTCCACTCAAAAAAGTCCTTTCTGTCCCTTCTAAGGCTGATCTACCCACTTCATCTCTTCCCAGCAGTCTCAGTAAAGTCCACACAGCCCTGAGGGGCACAGTTATAACACTTGGGTGTACATGGCAAAGTGTAGGTATCACAGTGCAGAGATTTCTAGAAAAATGACAGGAAAGGGACCTGATCTGCTCCTTCTCCATCTTTTCCTTCAACACGTTTTGTATGCAACATTCCCTGCTGTCACTGGCATGCCCAGGAGTACTTCACTCCCCCTAAAGCCATCTATTTGTCCGTATTTCCCTGCCTGTTCCAGACCTCCCTCAAACTTCTGGCTCTTCTCTAGCTGAAAATAAAATAAACCCCACAAAGTGTCCCCAGATCAGCGGGTGCTGGTTTCGGGGAGTGAAACTTACACTGTCTCACTCACTTTCAACCTCTCTAAAAATCTAACAAAAATTTCAAAGCCCAGTTTCAGGCAACAGAGCACAAATAGAAGACCAAGACAACAGCAATACACAGATGCTCAGGAACTGGTATCAAGGCTGAAAATTGCCCCCTACTATTCAGCACAGTTTGATGTGCAATCACCTGAACTGTTCACTGCCAGGACAAATGGATGTTGAAGTACAGGGATGGTTCAACCCAAAGGCCAGAGTGGGGTGGCTGTTGCTAGACAGTAAAAGTGCTCTAGTCCAAAGCTGCAGTATCAATTAAATCTTTGTGGGGGGAGGAAAAAAATAAAAGCAGAGTTAATATATTTATCAATAGAAAACTTCTGTACATTTTTTTGTCTCGCTTTCTGCAAATATATTACAAGTCTGAGTTTGCTGTCAATGTGGTGTGTTAAGGAAGCCACAGACAGACATGAGGACACAAAACAGGATTCAGAGATTCATCAGTGGAGCAGGTTTTCACTGGGTACTCACATACAGAACACAGGCAAGTTAGCTCCACTGCAGAAAAAAATATTGTCGTGGCCATGCTGCACTGCTTCTTACATCTACTATGAAGACAAAGTCATCTATTGAACTATCAAGTAGCTGGAGGAGCTGTGGGAGGCAGATGGTCTATTTGTTATTAGCATGACATGACTACTCATATTCTTCGTAACAAACTACCCACGTGGATTATGCAGACACAACATTTCACCTCCAACTTTCTTAAAAATCTGTGACATTAACACATATGACACATTCACTGACATATAAAAAGGATAAATATCACAATGCAAAAACCAGTAAGGGGTTCGAAGTCTAAATATATTCAATCAAGCTGAACCATACAGAGCAGCTTCAGATTTTTTTAAGCAGGGGACAAAGAAAATGTCAAACCACAGCTTTTGCAATGTAGCTACAATCAAAACGGTATGAACAGGAAAAAAAAAAATAAAAATTGAAAAATTGTAACTATACCTGAAGCAATAGGCACTACAACAGAGGTATCTGTACAGTCTGTGTTTTGGGAAAACTGAAGATAAATTGAATTTTTGTGTTTTACTGGAAACCTTCAGAAAACAAATCTACCTTACTTAGCAAATGCAGGAACCCAGTGAGTATTTTACTGCAGCCTAATGAGTATCGTGTCCCTTCTTCAGCTTCTTCCTCCACTCACTCCCAGAGTGGTTCAGGATTTACAACCTATATTGTGCCTATTCACTGGCACTTTCACTGCAGGCAGAATTCTGCCAGAAAGAGAAAAACACGACAGTGAAAGACTCAACAATTCAGGTGCATTTAATTCACTCAGAGCAGAACACACAGTCACGGATTTTGCACACATTTACTTTAATTAACTGATTTAAACTGTACAAGTGCAAATCCATACGTGGATGTTATTTTGAAGTCGTCATTCTGTTTAATGATGAACCATTAATGATGAACCAGGGCTTTTCCTTCTGCACGTTTTCTGCTGGCTGCAAACATCCCCACAAGCAGTGTCCGTAACTCCAGTGCCACAAGGCAGTGACACCTCACCCCTGCACCAACCGCAAGCTCTCCCCCAGCCACAATTAAAACCATACTCAAGTAAGCTCCTTTTAAACCAAAATATATATGCCAAAATTTAGATCAACTCCTTCAGTTCCTTCCAGAGCAGGCACAAGGACAACTAGGACAGCACTCACTTCTGAATTTTGGTTAGCTGCTTCAGCAAATTACTTCGAATTAGAACTTCACTCGACAAGCAACAATTGCTGTGAGACCTGAGCAACTTGGGGCATGTTAGAAGGCAAAAAGGGGGAGAAGTACATTATTGTGAGTCTTGCTACTGAAGAAAATACAATCTGGAAGTGCATGCAATACTGAGTGAAACAAATTGTGGATTTTATTAAATCTGATCTCCACTTAAAACAAGTATCACACGTGGTTAAGCCTTAGAAATGTTTGTTTTTTGTTGTTTTTTTTTTTTTAATTGTAACAGAGAACACAAGGGAAGATGCTAAGCTTATTTAACAGTGAATTTAACAGTTTTGTCAACAAAATACAGTATTAGCTGTGATATTTATGTAAGCAGTATCTTCCAGAGTGCCGACAGGATTTAGGAAAGTGAAAAGACTTAAGCTTCTCTTTGGAATTGCTTGTGGGATCATCTTTTCTTACAGACTGTTCAAAACAGCAATTTTCCTTAGCAATCGGTGGAAATGCTCTATCAATGAAGAGTCTGGGTATACACAGAGGGAGCACAAAAAGGCTCCAGTCACCCAAATATGTGCCAGTCACTGTGAATTAGGATCAAGTTTGCTTCTGTATCTTTCTCAGTGAACTCTACTCTGTCAGGACTATCAAACCCTGCCTGTACCTTCTGTTCTTTCTGAGGTTTTGTGATTTGCTTTGGGTTGTAGGCATGAAGGAGGGTCACCCTCACATCACACACTTTCTTTAACATTCTTGGGAGCTTTTCTACCACTTCTCCTCACCATCCTCTCCTTCCCACTGCAAACTGTCCTTTGGTTACCCCAGCATTACCACATTTCACTCCTGAAACGTCCCTTGTCAGCTCCAGCCCACTATTCCCCTATAACATATTACTCTGTGTGCTAAGCTGATAGGAGCAGCAAACAAATAATATAATGCATTTGAGCCTTGGGACTGAATGAATGACTGATGAGGGAAATACACCTTGAGTGGAGAAAGAAAGAAAGAATTCAACTTGACAGGGAAGCTGGACCACGTCTGCCTCCCCCAGCCTTTCATCCTGCATATCACAAGGGAAAAACTCCAGAAGCATTGGCTTATAAAAATAATTTACTCACAATATCCAGATGGTGAGTGGGGAGAGGAGTAGCCTAGCTGCTGGAAGTGTTTTCCCACCTTGTATTCAGATTTTAAAGTTTTAGATAAAAGTGATGTCACTTGAGGTGACTTGGCAGTCTGTGCCCACAAGTTTGCTCTCTAGGCTAGCAAGAGGTACAAATTTGTATAAAATTGGGTAAAATCTTTTTTACCTCAATAATTATGTCCTAAATTTTATTTAACAATATCACTCATAGTCTTCATGACTAATACAGCATCTTTCTTTTGGAGGAACAAAAACCAACTTATTTAAGGTTTGGATTATTTGGGTTTGTTTGTTTTTTTTGGTGGGGGGGAAGTCATTATAAGATTTTACATAATTCTGTTAAGCAAGGCAGATGTGATCATTTAGAGAGTTCAGAGATGAAAAATAAGAATAATCTTGCTCTGCATCATCTTATCTTCTCTTCACCTTGGCCAATAATATTAGGAAATGTGATTTAATAACACATTTATATGAAGACAACAACAGCTTTATGGCTTGCTATATGCTACATTGCTAGGGCACATTTCTTAAATCATCAACAAAATTACCCTCTCTAGCTATGCATTTCATCGACCTCTCAGAAACTGGAAAGATGGAATTAATCAAATTAGCCACAGCCAAGATTTCTTTTTACTTTTTTTTAATGGATGATTAACATTAGAATCTCAGATCCATATTTAGACATATAAATAAATAAAATTTTGAATTAAAAATGATGAGCACTGAAAATTAGGTCACCTACGTAGGAGTTTTATTAAAGACTTAAGTATAGTTAAGACTATTTCCTCCTCAGTTAGAACCTTTTCCCATGGGACACTGGCCAGTCTGCAGAACTGCATATTTCTAAGGACAAGACAATACCCAAATGGTTCGTCCTTTTCTACCCGCTCAGGTCGCAGCCCTAAGTCTCAAGAGCCCAAGTGCCTTCCAACATCTGCTGCCTTACCACTACTGAAAACCCACCCAATAAACCCACCCACCTCCAGCTTCCCTAAAGGGATTCTTGTCCCAAGCCCTTCCCTACCCCTCTGCCTCCATCTGAAAATTCCTGTTTGTTCGGCTGTGCTGATGGAACAATGAACCCACCTTAACCAGAACGGTCTAGGGGGATTATTTATACAACTTAAACACTACATATTTGTTAATCGAGCTAATCCACTAGATAGGAAAATATTTTTGTGCAGCAAGTCCACTCTCTAAGGCTAATTATAATTTTTTAACAAGCCACCATCCAACACAAGATCTCTTACAGCATTTTTCAGGAATCCACAGTAGGCACTGGCTATTCTGTTTCCTGAAATGAAACCAGCACATCTAAACCTTCTAGCTGAATGGGCCTGACCTTTGTAAAGCAGTGCTATTAATAAGATAAAATAAACTGCAGGACTCCAGCAACCAGGTTAAAAACTCAGTAAATAGCCAGGAGATGACACGAAATGAGACCAAGCGGTCTGTGCGTAATGAAGTAGACAATATCCTAAAATTGAATCAGCTTCCAATAGCCAACATCTGCCTTTAAAATACAGAGATACATCTGCATTGGTAAATGAGAAGGCAGAAAGTGCATTTAAAGGCAGTCAAAGGCACACTGTTTCTATCCATTCGTATTCCAGAACAATGATGCATGAAACTTTTCTTCCTATAAACGCGCAGGTCTCTTACATGAACATATAATGGCAAAAGCAAATTTTCACAATTGTGTTTTCCTAGTTCAGAAGCCAGAGAGATAGGTGGAATATATATAAACCCACAGGAATAACTGGTAATCCAGGCACATGTGTGTGCTTGTGTGTGCACACAGCTTCAGTGCTGGGACTGGAAGGAGCCTGACACCTGCTTCATCTGCTTCTGCTGTTTTCCAGTTTAAGGCAGATTGCAGAACACCAGAAGATTTCAATGCAACTCTTGATGACAGCAAGGTGTTTGGAACACAACCTGCTTTCTCTGCCCCTGAACACTTGCAGCTGCAGCTCCACTTGTCTCCTGCCAGCTGCAGCACAAGCCCCAGGAGACTCAGCTACCCCAGGCTGCTCCAGCCTCATTCACCACAGCCTGGCAGAGAGACCCACAAAAGCTTTTCAGCTGCTGTTAGATGATTACAGAGGAATTTTCAGTAAAAATAAAATAAAATTTTAAAAAAATCCAGCATCTAACAAGGTCAAAAACTTAATGTAAGCTCGTACATGACAAAATTACAGCATTACCACACATACACCAAACTCTGTCTCTCTGGGTTAATTACAGAGCAAAGCTGTGCCCCTGTGCTGAAGCCCCCAAAGTTATGTTACCACACAAAGGGTAGAGTTTAAATTAATCAAAGCCATTTTATGTGCTATCTTCACACTCATCAGTTCCATAATGTGACAGAGACGTTCACAGTACAAAACCCCATCAAATGCTTACAGAAATTACAGCATTATTGCCATATGTTTCAAAAATCTTCCGATGCAAAACAAACTAATTCTGTTGCAGTACTCGCAGGAAGTGATCAATTCAAAGAGACATTAGTTTCTACCAAAAATATATTTATGAACCACTAATGTACAAAATTCTTTTAAGCAACCTAACCAGTATTTTGCCCACACTCCAAAAGCAGGTGGACCTCTGAGGTACAAAGTATTTTCTTCTAAGTAGCCTCCCTCAGTAGACAACTACTGAATTTTTATACATCTTCCTTACATAACTAAAACCAGAAAAATAATACACCCAAAACCATAGAAGCCACTTACATAAAAAGCTTTAAAGAGTCTGAAATAGACAGATAGGTGAACTTAATCTGATTACCCACATCCAATCAAGGATTTCATATTATAACAGAGTGGATTATCAGATAATTCCTGCCAAGTGTATCATTAGAAACATTCATAAAATGAAAGGTTGCAGTTGTCAGCTGATGAGCGCATCGTAAATGTGGCATCACACATATAATCACAAGGAGACAATATGTAATGACTTATTTTTGAGAGTGGGAGACATCAATATCACAAGAATTTTAACACTGATTTTTTTCTATCTCCTAATCCAGGCGCACTCAGGAAGAATTGGTAACTGAAACATTCAGAAGGGTTTTGGGATCCTTGACTGTATCGATGCTTTTATTCCTCACAATACCCAGGATAAGTTTGGCCCATCCCTCAAAAAAGGTCCAGTCAGTGCTTCAAACATGTAAAATACAGCTTAAAGCAATTACAGAAACAGAAGCTGGAGAAGAGGAGTGAAAGCACAAGGCACAACACGCTGCCAAAATCCCATTGTGTATTACCAACTCTCATTCTAGGCATATCCATGTAATGTGACCAACTATCAGCACGATTTTTATAGGATATTACTCAGACAAGCAAACAGTACTTGAAATGTCACGCGTGGTTCACAGTGGAGCCTTTTCCCCCAGCTTTATTCCCAAATTCCTATAGAAGCGCCTACAGCAACAAATAAGAAGTTTCCAGCCATGCATATCTGTTTTGCATTTAATCTCAAGTCTCAGCTCCTGGAATACTGTGACGATGTCAGATTTTCAGCTTTTATTAAAAAATATTTTAGCTGTTAGGATTACAAAGGAGAATGTAACAGAAATGAACCGAGAACACTCAGCAGTCAGATAACAAATTAAAAACTATTCCTATTTAGATATAATTACTTTCATTGCTTGAGCAAGTAACAATAGAGAGCAGATGAATCACTTTGCCATGTGGTGTTGACAACAGTGCTTTGTGCAATATTAAAAACAAAAATTAAGGCAGTGAGACAGTCGCACCGAGGGACGTGGTCTCGTGTGTCTTTGGTCGGATGTTTCCCTGCACTGCCAGTGATGAGCAGCTTTGGGCCACCACTGCAGGGTCCCAACAGCAATGTCACTCACTGCCAGCCAGCTCTGCTGCCTTTGGGGTCCCTATCCCGGTGGCAGCTCAGAGGATTCCACAGGCACAGAGCCATCAGGATGTGTTCAACACACCCAGGGCTTTGGATGCTGCCAGGAATGGCTGCACTTCTCTGGTCTAGGCATGTGAGCACAGTGAAAATAAATAAAAGCAGTATTTGGAATAATATTTTCTTCCCCTACACCCCATGGTTGCTGGACAGCTGCTGCATGCCACACCACAGGAGCTGTGTTTCTGTGAAGAGAGGAGAAAACCAAAGGGGTCCAGAGCACTGCAAACCCTGAGCCAAACCCTGCGTTGATTTACACTGAGGAGAGGAAAAGGATATGATGAGAGATGCATAAACCCCTCTCGCTTGCTGTAATATAAAGAAAACTATTCTAAACAACAAGCCTATTCTGGAAAACCCCTAGGCTAACAATTTAATTTCTGACTGCAGGGATATTACCTTGTTAAATCAACAGTCAGTGAAAGGCTTTTACTTCTCCCTGTAAATGTAATTTCAGTCCTTCCCCTTCCCACTGTACTCCTGCCACCAGATGGAGGGCACATCATGCGGCACTCACAGGGGAACGAGCAGGGAAAGCCACAACCCTTCCTGCGGCTCTCGACTCTTTCCAAACAAATAAACATAGTTTAAAGTTAGTGTCTGCACTGAGACTGGAGGGAGTATTTGGGCCAGCAGCACGAGGACACAGCAAGCGGTCCCTTGCACACCGTTCCTGGTGGAAAAGCCATACAGCAGTGGTTTTATGAGGGATAAAGTCATTCATTTGAAACTGTGCTGAGAATATAACAGTAATTTATGTAGTTACCAGTTACAGTCTTTAGATTAGGAGATGATACCCAGGCAATGCAAGATTTATTCTTTCAAAAGGCATTTCTTTCTTGAAACAGAGAGCAAGGCAAGGAGTCTATAGCTTTGTTGTAAGCATTGTATGCATTGTGAATAAATTTACTGCAGAAAAAGGGAAAACAGTTTAACTCTTCAACCATCTGCTATAGCGTGACCTTGCTAATTTAAGACACAGTAAAGCAATTTTGATGAAAGCAAAAATTATAACAACTTCAGTGATAACTCAGAATCAGCTGAAAATAGGAGTGAGAAAACTTCTATTTATGTCTGGAAAACTCCCATCTACTCCTTATTCACCCAGTCTCTGGAACTGAATAAAATGTTTTCCTCTCCTGTTGCTTCTGACAGATTAAGCAATTCCAGAGTTGCCCATAATTAATTTTGGCATGAAGGTAACTACCCTTGCACAGTCTGGAAGACAAATGAAGTGTCAGAGAAAGGCACCCCAGAGTAATTTGTTTCTTGCCTTATCTACAAGAAACAGGTGTAATTTTTTACCAGGTGTGATAAGACAGCACTAGACAGTGACTCATCACTACCCACTAAACGTAAACATATGAGAAATACTTTGAGCACTAAGTAAAGAGTAGGAAGGAGAATACAGAAATCAATTAGTAAAACAAAACAATCTGACCCCCTGCCCAAAACCCCAAACACGCCTCAGGTGAGCATCACACATCCAAGCCATGATGGAGGTTGAGGATCTGCAAGGAAGCAGCCAAGGAAACCCTGTTGACTGGAGACCCTGGTGGCTGGGGTGAAGGTGTCACACACATCACTGTCCCTACAGCTGTGACTCAAACTATCCACCCACCTCCAGGGCTGGACAGACTGAAGCAAGTCAGGGTCAGATCAGGACATGACACCAACAGTAGTCTGGTCTCCCTGAGCATCATCATACACTGGTGCCTGCTAAGGATATGAACAGCCTCTCTTCTGGCACCTCTTCCCTTTGGAAGGGCAGGGACCCTACACTCAAGGTGAAGCAGCAATGGGGTGACCCAAATGCCCACCCCTTGCTTCCCTTTCCCAGACAGCAGGGTGCCAGCAGAACAAAAAGCCACCGCAGGGACAAGGCCACACAGGTGCAGGCCGGGCTCCTGGGATGCCACTATGGGATTACCAGCGAGAGACGCTGCGGTGTGGGGCGGGATGTTATTGATTAACACCAGAAGTACAAACCTGTCATCCCCAAGCTTTCCTTTCTTGTTTACCTCACCTCTCCCCTATCATCTTAAATCCTGCTATTCTCTCTCTCTTTTCTCAACTCAAGATTACTTTTGGTTGTCTTATCAGCCTCCTCCAGACTGATAGTTTCAAAAGCAGATATATCCTCGACGCGTGTCTGACAGGTTTGGCCTCACTTTTTATGACACCTGTGCTGACAGCACATTGCCACCACAGATACACACAACTGCAGCTGAACAAGCCCAAGGACTCTGCAACCAGAAAAACCAAAACTTTTCTTCCTTTTATATGAAGATTTCCATTGTGACCTTTCCACTAAACACAGATTATGAGCCCAGTGAATTTTACACAGTCAGAGTGTGTTAGTGAGTCAGTCAGTACAGATCCAAAAGGTGGGCGAAAGTCTCAATCTCAGTCAAAAACTTAAATGGAAATAACAACTCAGTATTATTAAACATGTGTTACCCACCCTTTTACTCTCCAAAATGTGATTTTTCAAAATTTCAATCAGCTTTTCCCTGAGCAGAAAAGAAGGGAAAACCATTGTTTCCCCTCACTCTCCAAATCACTTGGAAATCAAGGTCAATCACATCAAAGCTCTGACACACAGAGTCCTTATTCCTGGACTTGGAGAAATTAGTGTCAATACATTGACTTCCTATGTGACACTCCAGCTAAATCCAGACTCTGACTTCCAAACCCAGGAGATCGAAGAGGAGCTGAACAATCAATGTCTGTTATGATTTGAACAGCTGTGGGTTCCAGTGCTCCCCATTTCAATTCAGTATCTGAACACAAACTGTCTCAGGAAAAAAAAGAAAAACCAACAAAATCCACATTTAATTCACAAAGTTCACCAAAAATGTTATTACTCCAGAGCAAACAGAGAGTGAAGTAAGAATTTAGGATATCAGTATGTCATCAAAAAGTTGTAAAAAGCATGGCTCTCTCAATTCAGCACAAAATTACTTTCATCACCCATGAAGTTCACAAAAGCATCAGCAGCAGTCAAGAAGCAGGGGAAAAAATAAATTACCAAAACCATCCTGGTGACTAAGAGTTCCTCCAGGGAAGAGCAAGAATAAATGTTACCTGGAATAAATGGTTTCAGAGAATTTTCATAGAGGCTGTAATTTTCTAAAGCTGCCAATATGAAACCTTCAATACTGCTGATTAGATATTGGAAAAAGAAAATTAAAAAAAAACTTTAAATAAGTGTACTCATTTGAAGTGGTATTAAAACTAAAACCAGAAGAAAATAATACTCTTAGATACACACATATGAAGAGGTAAGGAGTAATACTGAAAGAGGATATGCAACAACCTAGCCCGGTTTTATCCACGTCATATTAACTTCAAATTTCCACATTACAATGACAGCACATCAACTGATTGTTATACATGTGTTCTGCTGATAATTTTCCAAGTTATTCACTTGAATACAGCTTATTCATTAAACTAAGTACTTTTTTTTTGCGTTTTGGTTAGGTTTTTTTAAATCAATAATATCAATGTGGCTAAAAGCAGGAAAAGGAGAGAAAAGATTTCTCATTTTCAGATTTATTCATCACCAAAGGTAGTTTAGCAATTATGTTGTAAGTTGCAAAATAAAATCAAATCCCTCTGAAATCCATAAAAATCTGACGTGTATTGATAAAAGGAAATAGTTTAAAGAAAATTTCAAATGAGTGTATAAAAGTTATTTCTGTCAAAACAAGCAGTCTCTTGGACTTTGTGCACTCATTGCATGAGCTGAATATGCAGTAAGTTAACTTCTCATCTGCTTCTTAAGCAATCTGTTTGAATTTAAGCTGTCCCCATATTTAAATGGAATATGAAGATGTATTTGCTGTCCTTATAAAATCAGCAGTAATAATCCAATCACTACAAATTCAAAAGGGAACAGCTGCTTGTTAAAGGAATAGCACAGTACAGGACAGCAATAAAAAAAGGTTTGTTTCATTAAATAATGTTCTGTATTAAATTATGGTGCTACATGATCTGCAATTCAAGCAAAAGTAGAGGGAAATAGCTACACCAGTATCATTAATAAAGCCCGAAATAACTAAGTTCTGGAAAGAAATAATTGCAAGAGCTCCATGGATCAACAGTTTCCAACAGCACCCGGGCTAAGTCTGGCTTTGGCTCTGAAAGATTCAACAAGCTTGAAAAGATTTTGTGAGACTGCAAAGCAGCACTGGAGTCTGCAAGTGGCTAAACTTTCTTGTGGCACGAGGCCAGAAGCTTTCTCTGAAGGAAGCATCTCCAAGGCTTCCAGCGACCTGGTCCGTGCTGCTGCAAACGGTGCAAAGGCCACTGCAAGGTGCTACGTGCCCAGGAGAGGTCACGTCTGCCACCACAAGCAGCTTATGCTCCTTGCCCCCTCCACCCAATTAAACCCCTCCTTTATGTAAAAGTATCACAAGAATTATGGATGAAAGCTTCCCCCCCTCCCTTTAATAAAAATATTGTGAAGAGCAGCTAGGCAACATTTAAGAAGGAATGATGCGTTTAGGCGGTTAATGAAAATATGCATTTGCCTGACCAAATAAAACAGATTTTTTTTTTTTTGCAGAAGAGTCAGAAACACCTCAAGGCATAATACAACCATTAAGTGAGCTGCAATTATTGACTGCGAGTTCTCAGAGAATGCTCTGCTGCTTTTGGCACTGGCACAGAACAGGAGGCAGTTTCAATTACATGCCTGATCTGTGAAGTTTATTGATCTTCAGAAATGGGGCTAAGTCTTAACTGGGAAAGCTCACATGATGCTGCAAAGGTCTCCTGTTTACCTTCTTGCCTTTTTGTTGCTGCTGTTTTTAATTAATTAACAGGGTTATGGGTTGCTGTCCATGCCTTTTATAAAATTTGGCATAGTTAAATTATGAAATACACATTTCAACATTTTCTTAATTTCTCATGTAAAAAGTACAATATTTCAAAGGTGTTTGCTGTTGACACAATTTAACCTTGCATTATATTTTAAGTTTTAAGATTCTTACACAATCTTTGTCTGAAATTAGAACATTTTTTCAATGAGGAAAGTGAAAAATTGGCTTGAAGAGAGCTTTCTCTGCTATCATACTCTCAGAGCCCATCTTCCTTAACTGAAATAGAAATTACAGGTATAATATATAGGACTCTTGTTTATCTTACACATAATACCAAGACTAACGCTCACTGGGCAGAATTTACCATTGTATCCAATATATTGATGCTGTTGAAAATATAAATTCACATTTTCTCATATTTAATACTCTGCATCATCAATGTGATGTAAGTATGAAGTGTCATAAGTAGGAAAAAACATTGCTGGCTTGGAAAACTTAATTTTTTTTCAGTAGTTTGTTTTTTTTCCCCCCATAGAAGCCTACTGCAATGGAGATGCCTCCTGTGCTGCTACAGCCACTGCAGTTCTTTGGGCTGACAATAGGGTTTGTTTGTTTGAAGTAGCAGCATTGCAGTCCATCTTTATAGATTTTATAGGGATGTTGACTCCAGTTTAATGAGCATCAGAGAGCATCTGGCAATTACACCCCTGAGGAAAGCTAACTGATAAATCTGCAGACCCGCTGCAGCAAGGCCGGCAAAATCCAGTCTCTAAAAACAGCTCTCAAAAGGTCTCTGGCACACACAGAAAAGTTTGCATAGAAGGAGCTCCGACTTTACTTTGAAAAATGTTACTAAGACACTAAGTGCCATGCCAGAGCAAAAACCCTGATGAGCTCCAGTTCTTTTCTAAATCTGATTTTCCCAGCTGCAGAGCTCCTCACACGGATATGGAGATGTCCAGCAGGAAGACCGGGATCACAAGTACTTGTTTTATTGTGGAAGGGAGTAAGAACCGGCCACCACACTTTCCAGGAGAAAAAGCTGCTAGAGAACACCTGGAAGGACCAAGGCAGAAAGAAAGGTGTTGACATGTCCGCTAGCAAGGTGGCACGGGAATTCCCTTGGTTCCACACAGTTATACAATCCTGGGAAAAACTTTCCATGGAAGATGCAAAAATGACCTGAGCTTTTGTCCAGGGCTGACCGATGCAGTTACATGAGGGAAACTGAGAAGCATCTGAAACTAAACACTGACCTAGTGCACTGTGTGAGTACAGTTCAAAGACACGGTGCTCAACAAATACAACAGGAGAATAAAAGCAAACAGCCCTTTTCATCCAGCAGCAGTAAAACCAGTGGGCGGAAAACGACGCTAAATCGCTTACGCTTGTTGCACCAACAAACCGTATCCGAGTCACAAAATCTGTGTCTCAGGGTAACCATTCCTATGCAACACACGGCAAAATAACAAAGTGCTGCCACCAAAGCCAATTTGAACCCACAAAAATGACTTACCCTGGGAAATGGTGGCATGTGAAGGAGGTGCGAGGACCACAAAGCCACCAGAAAGCAAAGCAGTGTAGAGGCACTACTGTGTACAAGCAAGGAGCCACAGAGGGCTCGGTTAAACCACCTCAATGTAAGTATGACCCCAGGTGACAAAGAGCATTCCATTATTCTGGCGATTGTCAAGCACAGTCAGCAGCTCCCTGTGTCCTGCCAGGACTAAGCACAGCCTCAAATGTAAATGTGAACTGAGGACAAAAGTTAAAAGTGCAAACGTCTGGACAGCACAATAAGACTGTGAGAAATAACTCAATGATGACCTGTTCGTGATCTCACTTTCCTCTTGGCTGCTCAAGCACTTGCAGAGCTACACGGACAGGAAAGCTAATAAATTTGGAAAATACCAGAACAATTTTAAGTAACTTCAGATGTTCAAATAAAGAATCCTCATTTTAAGTCAAATATGATTAAAGTTGTGTTTTAAAGAAAAAAGCACCCATTTTTAATGCTGAATAAATGCAGATTATTATAAAATCACTTTTACTAATTTCAGATTTAGACTGTACAGAATAACACATTAGGAGAACTTTACGGTTCTTCACATTCTTAGCCTGGGGCTCCTACTCATTTGGTCCCTCTTAACTCAAATTCTTTTCACACCTGTCATACACAAGTGTAAGATAAAAAAAACTTGTCCTAGATAGGACAAAGATTTTTAAGCATGTTTCAGTGGGCTCATGTAGACTTTTGTTTCTAACCACATTAGAAACTTGTGTTGCCGAAGTAATTCTTAAATGTCACTACTGCAAACATAAACGTTGTACTGTGCATCAAACTGACTGGAAGGATTTAACAAGATGCACAGTTGCACATGTGCAGATGTTCAAATACAAAGTTTTTAGATAAAAACTCAGTATCTACTGTAAAAATAATAAATCAAGTAGTAACAATTGTTTCCTATTTCAATGAAAGGTGTATCTTTAAAAAATTGAGATTAATTCCTGATATCAAGCCGATCAACTGAATTAAATTTTCATGAATTATTCTGTTAGCAGAGTTTAAATCTCTCTCCTAGTAGAGATTCAAATATTAGTTCCTTAATACCTCTGTAAATGCAAAATTCCCAACATCTCAGATGTCTTATTCCTTCCAATAATCTCGTGTCTGAAAATGAGTCTGGGGTTTTAAACCACAAATTTACAAATAACCCAAAAGAACCCAAAACCAAACCAAAGTAAAGCCAAAACCCTAACATACCTGAGATGTTCAGAGCTAAGGCACTTCCCTTATTCCCTCATCTCACTTATTTATGAGGAGCTCCAGGGCACAGTGTGAAACATATTCTGGCAGCAATTACAATTTCAGGGAAACTGGTGTTCTGAAGAAACAAAATATTTTGCATTTACAGCCTCTTTGGTCTTCTTTAACCTTCAAACTGCTTAAAAACCCGAAGATAATTTTTACTCTGCGTATTCCATGGCATCAAACTACCACATCTCCAAAGCTGAGAAAACATATGCTGTCAGCAAAGAACAAAATGATCTCTTTGATACTAATACCTGTGGTAGTAGCATGATAATAACTACGTGTGACAACTTCTCCCTGCTCTCAGAGTAATTATGGCTCTCCAGAACTCAACATCTGCGTTACCAGATGTTACTGTCAACCACGTAAGCAAAAGCACTGCAGAAACCTGGCCAGCCTCCAGAGCTTTAGTCTCAACACCTCAGCAGATGTAGGTGGTTTTCAGTAGTCCAATATTCAGAGCACCAAGCCATGCAAATCCACTTGTGTAAACAAGAAAACGGCATCAGCAAATAATGCATCATACCCAAACAGGCTTTGTGCAGTCTGGGACTGACACTCTGGCAACCCAGGGAGAGCTCAGATGAGATTTAGCATGTCTGACACAAAAAATAGTAATGTCACGACATGCTTCTGTCTGAAAACTCCGTTTCATTAAGTTCTTTTAACTTTAACATTGACTTTCAAACACAGACAGAGTATGTGCCAGCGGGATGACACACGAGCTATTAAAAAACAGGCATGGGCAGCAGAATCCTAAAATATCATCTCAAACCCATAAATTATTCACTCTTAAGACGTAAGTGGCAACTTAGCACCAAACTCTTTGCCTGAACAGGATGATTTACATACAGTGCAGCTTTTATGGAAGAATTTTTCTTCTATCTATGTACGTCTAAACTGCTGCAATCTGAAATCAAATTATCTTCAGCGGAGAAGCAATCCAAACTCCAGCTGAACTTTCTAAGTGAAAATAAACATATTTAAAATGGAATTAACTGTAGCCAAAGGGTAACAATCTTTCATAAACGGGCCTGAAGCCCTTGGATGCAGAATCTTTTTGATTTCACACTCCTTAACTATTAAATCAACAGGTTTGATACCAAGTGAGAAGAAAAAGTCACTTTCTACTAATGACTCCTTCACCATTTTGTTTTCACAGCCAAGGAGCGATGAGCCTGCCCTGTCCTATGGGGCCAGACTTTCTTTCATCTCTCAAGTCAGCCTAGGACATGAAGAGGCAGAAGAGGCACGTGAAGGGCAACTCTGCTGCTGCAGCATCTCTGCAGTCCAGCACTGCTGAACATCCAGGTCCTCTTTTCCACCTCAGTAACTCACTATGGATCCCCAGGGCTGCAAAAGCATTTTGGGAACCACTCACCCAACCCTGATGGGCACACAGAGGGTGCTGCTGCAAATACAGAAGGGCTTTTCCTAACAGTTGCCCCAAAGCATCTTACACAAGCAGCAAGTGAGGCCTACCGCGCTTACGCAGTTTATTTATAAATTAGGGAGGTGTGAGTGGAGGCTTAAACGAGACGTAAAATACTAACAAGAACAGAATCTGCCTGCTAGATCTCAGCAGAGCTGTGCAGGTTGAGAGGTAAAGCAAAGCAGGTTTCACAGCCAAAGACTGCATCCAGTATTTGGTGCCTCGACATGAATCTCTAAAGGGTAGTGAATGCCTATCAGCCTAAGTGTTCAGATACATAATTAAGTCAGAAATCATTAGGGCCTCTCTGACAGCTCTACAGCACTAAAAGTCAAGGTTTCCACTATAAAACTTCTTCTCCATGCATGTAAAAATTAGCTGTCAGAATTATTTCTAGGTTCAAATACATCTCATAAGCTCTTCACCTTCAAGCAAATTAAACTGAAGTGCCCAATCATTTTTAAATGGCATAAGCAGTAAGTTCTAAGGGGGTTGCAGTCTGATACAATTCTGAATATTCAGCCTTTTAACTTGAACTTCAACAATTAAGGTTTCCTTAGCAGCGGTAGCTTCACCTTCTCTCCAACTCTGTGCTCACAATTTTCTCATTTTCTACTATTATGGCAAAGGCTGCATTCAAAATCAAGGAGCATAAGCTACACATGGAGGCATTAATTTTTAGGAAAACAAAGGCAGTGTTACTACCAGTTATTAGCTTTTTAGTGGCTCAAAACAGAGGAATCTGAGTTCAAGATTCCAGAACAGCAGCCACTGTATAGAGAGCAAATAAAATCACTCACCACCCCAGAGAGCTCCCAGCCTGCACATCTGATAAACCAGATTTTTAAAATACATACATGCATGGTATTTAGTTGTTCTGGTCCCTCTGTGCACAGAGGTACTACTTTTAAAAAGAGATTTCAAAAAACAAGTGCATATCAACGCTATAAATAACCTAATTCAACCTTGCTGGGGCTTGTCTCTGAGAAACTATGTGAAAAAATAAATCCAAGTGTGTTATTCCATATTCCTCAGGTGTGCCAAGACATGCTAGATATGTCACCTAACAAAATTAAAATATTAAAATATTCCCACCATTAACTATAAATAATGAGAAGTTAAATAAAGGAGCTAAGTTACACAATTGCAAATTCAGAACAATTCTGGAAAACTCAGGAAAATAAGTACATACTAGGAAACCTGAAAAAAAGAAAAATGTTTAAAACTGCTCTGAAAGAGGACTTAGTTAAATAACTAGCTATACATCTAGACCATTACAAGGGTGGTTGCAAACTGGAGGGGCTCCCTTTCAGTGGCAAAACAAGGGAGAACAGTTCGGGAGCATTTAAAAAGGATATAATTAGCCTTAGTTCATCATGTGGCTTCCTACTCTTTTAAGAAACACAGCTCCACTTTCATGGCTGTCAATATACTGCTTAAAATGATACTTATAATTCATTTTAATTCCAAATTATTTTTTATTAGGTTTTTTTGAGTTCTTTCTGACTGGAACCATAGTAATTTACTGAATTACTAAATTACTGAAGTGCTGAATCCCTATTTAGTGAACGAGTCCCTTCTGCTCAAATCTAATAAAATAAGAAGATGAGAAAAATTTCACATGATATTCATGGAAAAATTAAT
This sequence comes from Eulacestoma nigropectus, assembly GCA_013397775.1. Classification (NCBI taxonomy): domain Eukaryota; kingdom Metazoa; phylum Chordata; class Aves; order Passeriformes; genus Eulacestoma; species Eulacestoma nigropectus. Next base: position 807,506 of record VZTE01002616.1, on the reverse strand, counting down.
TTAATGTATTTGATTATTTCTTTAAAGAAGGGTTTAAACAGCATTATCTCAGACTTTTTTGATTCCCAGTGCAGAATAATATTCGTGTAATAATTCATGCCTACCTTTTGTTTAGATTTTTTTGTTCCTGTTTAAGGAAAAATAAAATACAGATAATGAATTTGATTAAATCAAAACATTATTAAAGAACACACATTCTGAAAGGCAAATTGAATACCATCAAGGAGCTTTTCTTGTCTTCATTCAATCTTCACTTTCTCTAAATAATTAAGCCTTCTCAGAAAATTCAGACTTTCAGCTATAGAGATAACTGTTTTGTGGAGCAGTACTTTAACATTTGCACGTATTCAAGGCTGGTGAGAGACAATATTTCCAGTGGGTCTCAAATTCTGCTGGTAAACAGGGAAAAGCAACTGAGAACTTGGTTACGTTGACTTCAAGATCAAATTAGGACCTCTCCACGGAGCTTTCCTCCATTTCATCAAACCAGAGCCGCATCGTTACTTGCGAGCAAGTACTCATTGTAATTTTCCACATCTAGCAGAATGTGGTCTCTCTCAGAGTTAGTGTTCAAGTAATGCTGTAAGTAAAAATCATTTGATTTTACTGTATTCTCACCTATTCCCAAGGCGGTTGAAATACAGCCTCAAACCCGTGCTAACAGAGCGCCATCAGCTCCCTCTCAGCTGTAACAACAACAAACCGATCTTGAGCACACACGAATGTTTCCGTGATTTCAAACATCAGCGGGGGCAAAATGAAATAAGAGCTTTTCTGGCAAACTTTAACAACAAACTTTAATAGCATTCACAGCTGAGAAGTTCATGCATTGTTTGTAATACCAAAAGAAGCATAAAGACACCTCCTGGCTATCTGCTGAGGAACACTAATTCTCTGTTACTATCAAGTCATCTCTTTAAAGGGTTACAAACAGTACTACAACACACTTTTGTTGCTTCTGGAATAGCTGCCCCTGCAATTCTTGCTAAGGTCACACTTTCTCTTTTAAGTTATCTTTTCAGTAGTTTTATGAGGCACTATTTACATCCTGTATCACAGTCTGGCATAAGAAACTGAAACAATTTGTGTATGGCTACAGGAAACCTAATAGCAACTATTGCCATCCCTCTGTGTCTGGAACTGCTTTCCTCTCATCCTGGAAAAAGAAACTATGTTTCCTTTGGGATAATAGATCTTCAGTTACTACTGGAATATCACCATTCTCGTCCCAAAGTCACTCTTCATGAGCGGCACAACAGCACATAACAAGTACTTAACATTCATCTTTAGATAAATCTGTTTTCTACCTCTGCTGAACTAAGAGTCACATAATATAATGCAGCCAGCAACCAGCGTCTAACACACAATAAATAGACAGTGTTAAAATGTCTTTATGCACCAAGAGATCCAGTATATAACCTAATGCTGAAGTTAATTCTTTTGGGAGAGGCTGGGTTATTCAGTAACCAAATTTCAGTGCAAACATTCTGAATTCTTTGGAGGATAATATAAATCTGGAGCAAGTGTGTAAGGAAACTTTTAAAGAAAACCCCCTATGCTAACAGGTGCTGCAGGAATGTCAGCGGCTCTTGTCTAAGAGGATGCAAACAGGACCAGATCTCAAAGAGATTCACCTCTTTTAGAGAAACAAAACACATGCGAGCGAAGGAGGCTCACATGAAGTCCCTTACAAGTCAGAAGATGCTGGTGCCATCACATCCTTTGCCGGGGCAGGTGTGCCCAGCTCAGCTGAGACACCCTGGGAAAACCCTGGGATTTCCCTGAGGCAGTGCAGGAAGGGTCACCGAGGAGAGGCAGCCAAGCAGCAAGGCATTTAGATTTGGTACATACAATTCCACAGTCCTGCTGGGAAAATTACAACATTCCCCCAAAGTGATTTGGTAAATGATCAGTTTTGGCAATGCTGGGGAGGCAGAGAGCCCAGCTGGGCAAGGAGGAACCTTCCACAAACAAGATCCAGAGCTCTGGAGCACCAGGGCACCTCGGGGCTCCTCTGGCAGGACCCCACAGCCTCCTTAGCAAGGCAGGGCCAGCACTGTGCAAGAGTGGCACTGAAGAGTTTCTCACTTACCTAATTTGATAGGATAATTTCATCTTTAATGTCAGTCTTAATTACGTTAGCTGAGGGGAAGGGATCCAATCCTACCGCCAACATCTAATCCTGGTATGACTCATCCTGATCCGATTAACTGTTTCCCACACAGAGAAACCTTTTTAACGTCAAGACACACTGAGTCAGGAGGAAATGAGAGAGACACAAGAGAGACCCAGCCCTCCATGAGCCTCGTTCCTCCTCAGGAATCTGTGATCTGTACACAGCTGCTGCAGTGGCAGTGCTGGCAAAAACTGGGAAAAGGGAGTTAGACTAATCCAGGCAGGGTGCGACGAAAGCATGTAAAACCAATTTCCAAATCCACAAGACTAAAGGAGGATTCAATTTATTTAGCTTTGTATTTCTAGAATAATACCAAATGATTCTTGTTTTAACAGTGTCGGCTTCAAAAAAAAAAAAAAAAAAAAAAAAAAAGTTTTGCTAGTGGAGAGCTGCAAATTCCAGATAATGCCCAGCCTGTTCACAGTGCCATGAACAGCTCCCTGTGCCTTCCAGGAGCTCTGTGACAGCACCCGGCTCCACCCCAGCTCCTGCAGCCACCAGAGCCCAAATCCTCTGTTTTAGTTCAGTTTGTTAATCAGACTATTAATATCAAGCCCTCTCAGGCATCCTAGCTAAAACGGCTCAAGAAGAAAGGAAAAAAAAAAGTGTTAATTCAAAAATTTAGTAACAAATTTTATTCATCTTGGTATGCTTCAATATAAGCTCTGAAAAGACTGATGAAACACAGAGATCAGAAAAAACAAACATTGGAAAGAAATCACTAAATCATCTCGCTTCACCTTTTCTATGCCACAGACATATTTTGCCTTGTGTTGAACCGCAGGACGACAGTTTGGCTAAAGAGCATCCAACAACAGAACAAAGCCATAAAGGAATTGGTTCCATTCATCACCTTTTCTCTGCTGTGTACTTTTACTCCTAATTTAATGCTGGATTCTTCCCCAGGTATCTATTTTTACGTGGAAATATTGCTGCGCTGTAATCACCTAACTTCATCTTACGTTCTATATAATACTTACGTCGATATGAACGAGATAAGCCCCCCGAGCTGTATTTATTTATAAGGACCGTGTCCTTAACAACTCTCTGGGCATTTATAACACAGCCATCATGGTACTTTGAGTTTTTACCACTTCAAAGGGACTATGAACACAAGAAGTACTTCTGGCCCTGGGATGAGAAGGCAATCAGGTTTCAGCCACGACCACAGGGAGAAGTGGTGCCAAGCACTGGAATATACGACAGCTTTGGGATGTGCTGCGTAAAGGACAGAACTTCACCTATCATGCAAAATTACACCTATGTATTCACATAAGCACAAAACCCCATACAGAAATGTACAGCTATACAAATAGATATGTTTCTGTCTGTAGGAAACAGCCTTTACAAAAGTTATTCAATTTAAAAAAAAAAAAAATCCGCAAGTTTTCCACAAGAACAAAATGAATACCTGTATTAACACCATGCCTTATCCATCTTCTTAGCACATAAACTGAATAATTTAGAAACAATATCCCCTGCAGAGTCTGTGCTAGGATCCTGAGAAACCATGCAGATTTAACTTTTTTTTTTTTGTCATAGGGCTTAATTTTCTTAAGTAGTTTCCAGAAATACTAGTAAAGAAAAACAGGCATGATAATACAGAAGAAAACCATTTGTATATTTTAGGTCACTATCTGCACTGCTAGCAACACAGCAGCAGGTTCCATTTGCCTTGTACTAAGCATGTCATGAATAATTCAGCTCCTTGCTTCATTCCCTAAATAGTTGACAGGGAACAGAAACTTTGTTCACGACCTGTATGGCCTTTTTTGAAGCCTGCCTATTTATTTAATAATGCACATCACAAGGCCCATCACCCGGGCTGGCATTTATTAAAAATAAAAGCATTCAATAATGATTACTAACAAATGACCATGAAACAAGTGACTTCCCAGAGCTACCACCTTTTACTTGTAAATAGCACTCAGCCAACTATTTCAATAATTAAATGCTCTCAATCTGCACTGCATCAGCCCTGGCTCACGTAGCCTTCCACAGGAAACAGATTCCAGAAGCGCTGGGAACACCTTCCAGCCTCGGCCACAATGGTAACTGTAAATATCTGAGCTCTCTGCTAAAGCACAGCTGCCCTGCTGGAACAAAGAAAACAATTCCCATCAAGGGCACACTGACATTTTCATGGACTCCTTGTACATTCTTAAGTATTGATCCTCCTTCTCACTGTCTCACCTCTTCAAATTTTGATCAAGCCCTGGGCTTCTCCAGTCTATGGGTTCCAGTTTGACACCTGAAACAGCAGCAAAATGTGATATTGCCTAGAGCACAACACCAGTACTGGACTGCTGAGTCAAGGTAATGTGCTTCAAATCTCTGCCATTTCATCAGTTCTGAATTATAAGGGAGGACTACTGCAGGGGTCTGCAGCCATGCCCCAACTTCCACAGGAAAGACATTCCAAACCACCCTCTTTCTGTAGACCCAGATCTCAGTAAAATACTACAATTACTACAAACTCCTGTCTGAAGAGCTTTCCCAAATTTGGAGAGAAGTCAATCTTTGATGGGGTCCTGACCCCTTCAGCAAGAGACCTTTCTCCTGAAGCTTCATACAACCCACTTAATTAGCCAGATGGCTAATGAAGTTTGAGCACCCATTAAAAAAGGTAAAACAAGTAAGATGCTCACTTTTGTTCCTTTTATCTTCTCTACTCTGTTAAGTAACGACCTTTCAGAAAAGATAAACAGACATCAAGTTGGTCAAGGACCAGACATTGCTTTGTGGGGAAATGTCAGCACACACCCTCCAAATTCCCCAAAAAGGAACAAAAATCATGAGGTCTCCCAGAAAAAAAGATTTCCAGAAAGTTTTGCTTCTGAGCCATTCAAACACTCTGTTTTGATAGTGACATTTCAATTCACTTTTCTGTTTTTATGTTTCACTAAAAAGAAAAAAAGAATGGATAGAGAAAATTCCATCTCACTGGAAAATTACAACCTTTTCAGCCTTGAAAAAATACTCATAAACCAAGCAGAGTAGAAGTCATTATTTTTAACTTGGACAGGAACACATGTAAATTTGTGGCAACTGCATGTGTCCAAAGGAAACATCAGCTTCCATGAAGGATGAAACTTGAAAATGTATATTTAAAGATTACCTATTACTGAGATTGAGAGAAATCAGACAAACACACAGAGCAGGAGGCATTATTTAACTCCTTGTCCACAAACAGTACTCTAGAAATTTAAAAAAAGCCAACTTGTTTAATTTTGAAAAGTCTCACACTCTACGCGTTCCAATATTGCCAGGGAAAGCCCCGACTTTTCAATGCAATCCATATTTCCTTCATTCCAGAAACTCATCAGCTTTCAAAGAGAATTGAACTGAGAATAGAAGCCCCTTAACGGAAGACTACTGCAAAATACTACTATTAAAATTGATTATTATTCAGACAATATCAATTTCATTATCCCTGATCGATCCTGAGCAATGTTCCCCAGCAACCTTCAGTTAGAAATGCTGCATGAACAGTAACTTAATGCAGTACAACAAATTGCAGCCAGTCAAATTCAGCAACAGCCTGACTTACCAGGCTTCCAGCAAATAGCTGTCATACGTGCTGATGTAGGGAACTGCATGTCAGAGCACCACCAAAGAGGGCTGAGAAAACTCCTTCCCCTCAGGGCTTTGTTAATTTGATTTATGTGTACAGGCAGGAAACTAATTGCTTATTGTTGCAGTGCCTACCATGGAACTGCAGATTCCACCGAAAGGCTGGATCTCAGGAGTATCCATGACTCCAGTTTTACACCGTGCTGATGAGAGGTGCATCCTAAACAGGAATCTGCCAGTGCTCGGTGCTTCAGAAATTTTAAGGACTCTTTGCAATGCCCTCTGCCACGGTCTCCTCTGAGGAAAAATCCACCCTCTGAGTGCACTGTAACGCTGGGAAGTTCAGAGCCAAGACAGGAGAAACTCCTGCAGGTGTTAAGGCAATTAGGAGACAGTCCATGTGCCACTAATTAAATTGTTAAGGGGGTTTGTTCTGCAAGGTTTGTTCCTCGCTATCATTATAAGCACGTCCCTGGGACCACCAGCCAAAATTACTGATCTTCCTTGTACTGACTTGCAAGGACTGGACAGTGAAGGACAACTTTGCCCAGTTTCTGCACCCTATGGTTTTTCCCAAATGGAAGCAAGTGGCCTACAAGGAAAACTGGCTGTCATCTCAGCAGGCTGTGTGGTTTTTTTCCTTTAGGTTCTTTCCGTTAGGAAAAATGTGGTTTGGTTAAACCTATAAAAATGACAGATGGCAACGTAAATAACTCTTTAGCCTCTAAATACTGCCTTTTAGCCAGCAGCAGTGTCAGAGTGGCTCAGAAATGTCCAGTCAAGTATTTCTGTTTTTCAGGTAAAGTCAAGTACAGAGCCTATCACTCACCAAAAGTTTCTTAAAACAGTTGGATCTTTTAAATACATAGATGTTTCACCATCCATTCCAGTTTGTCACTCAAACAGAAAGGACCCCTGAAAAATCTGAGCTTCCCAAACTGCATCAAGACACCTACAGGCAAAGGGGAGAGCAAGATGCCCTGGGGCAGCCCAGCTGACAGAAGGATTCAAGGAATCATCAGGCTCTCCCCAATCCCTCTGTCACCCCAAACAGGCAGGAACGTGGAATGCCAGACCTTTAAAAAGCAAATTACTCCCTCAGCCACGCTGGCACAGCTCATTTCATCATCTCTTAGGGAAAGTAGCACTTGCCACCACTCAGAATTGCTGTTCTAATTGGGACTAAATTGCCCCACACTTTCAGCAGATGGTAAAGAGGCAGACAGCTAATGGCCATGGAAATAGGTTCTCTCTCTAAACGCTAACCACACTTCTGTTATGAGGAGTGTGAGGCAGTTCCAGAAAGGTAATCTTTAACTTTAAAATAAGTAAGATTATACAATTCAAAAATAAGGGATCAGAGAAAAATTCATTTACACTTTATAGCCTATCAAAAACTGGTGTCACTTTTTCATGGAAGACACGAGGCACTGTATGGCAGCAAGACCAAAGCCATTCATCTGGGCTGTGACAGATAGTAAATTTATCAAGGGACTTATTATGCTGATGTGGCATAATATAGTTTATTATTCTACTTCTTTAACATATCACACTTATTGCTTAGGAAATCAAACACGTATTGCTTAGAAAAAATATTTTAAGGCAACGCTATGTACTTAATTTACAAAGGATACAGTTATGATACAGAAAAAACAGATTTTACTGTAAATGATTTTCCAAATCAAAAATCTAAAAATCGGTGTATTTTTATGGTTACCATTAGAAAATAATCAACTGAAAAGAAAAATTGTTCTCAGTGAAATACATGGTGGACTTGAAACACATCCTTTCAATGGTAAGTAAACCACAGCCTAAGACGTTTCTTCAACAAAGAATATTATAAGCATATGCTGCAGCTGACCCTAACAGGATCAAACTTACACCTCCTTCTCAAGCATTATATCGATATAATGCATCCTTTTTTCATACAAAGAAAAAGAAACCAAATGAAAGAGCTATTTTTGGCAAATTAAAAAAAAAAAGAATGAAACCAAAGAAAACTATAAAACACACAATCCTTTCTATTAACACCTCTGAAGTAAAGATATAACCTATTTTTTGGCTTAAATAGAAATCATATTTGACATAAGTGGGTATCTCAAGCCTAAATTTATCAAGTCTCTGTTCCACAGATAGCACTTGGGTCACACAGGGCATCTTTCTTCCACAAAAGACACCTCCCCATGCTCCCAGAGCCATTCTTCGATGGGGAGGTGGCAGGGGGATAAGTGGCAACTTTCCCTTGTTTGATACCACTCTTATCTCCTTTCAAAAGGGGCTTTGTACTTATAAATACACATTCAAAATTATCATGTGAATGAAGAGAATCCCAAGCGATTCCGCAGTGTGGGAATGAAATAGACCTAGAGAGCTCACTCAGCTCCTGGTTACCGGGAATACGCCATCCATTTCCGAAGATGCTGTAGGCCTGGCTTCAGACCCAGCCTAACTAGATTTAACACTTCCGTTTTTGATAGCAACACAAGAAATACCTGAGACTCATATCCAGGAGCGAATAGGATGAGTTCCTACTGAGACTTGCTTTTTGCAATGCTCTTTTCGGCTGTTGGTGTGACAAAACCCAGAATTTGTGTACAGGGGACACAACTGATCACGAGTGAAGTGAGCAGTGGCCTTGGCCAGCACACTGCTACCAGCAGCCATGGAGTGGTCAGGCATAGCTATCAATTAACAGTAGCTGTTAACAGGAGCAGGCACTAAATGGGTCTCTACCCAGGGAAGCAGTCACCAGAGCACTCCTTTCCTCACACCCTTCCAGAGGAGGCTCTGCTCCTGCGGTGATTCCTCATTCCTGGGACAAAGGCAAATACATCAAGCAGCAGCCTGTAAATTTCATTCAGTCTAAATCTCCAAAATTCACATTTCTGAAGAAGTTCCAGGCCCTCTTTGCTCCTCAGGCATGTATTTCACAGGCTTTACCTGAGAAAAAGGTTCGAAGCCCCAAGGTTCTAACAGTACTGATTACTACTGATCAGGGAACAAGAAATACTTGGGTATGGAAGCTTCTCACTTCACTTTGAGAAAAAACAAGTAAAAGTCCTTTTGTCACTGGACTGGCACTTTTGTTCCTCGGCCATGACACACAGGAGAGCAGCTGCTGCCTGCTCTCCCAAAGCCCTTTGAAGAATTAAGCTGAAGTTATGGATGGCAGCAGGCACCAGTGACAAATCAATTCTTGCCAGAGATGGATTCGGGAGATTCTGCAGGTGATATTACCAGCTGGAATAAGGAACACACACACCTCTAAAGGACAGTTAGTTACAACTGGATGTATTACGAAGGGATTTAAACCTCCCTATTGCTCGAGGGGGGAAAAAATGATAGTGAAGGAAGCATTTGAGTGAGAATACACAGGATGAAAAGCAGAGCTGAAATGTAGGAGCTGCTCTGTAGACTGGCGGGAGAGCGAAGCAAAGACTCTTCTGTCCGTGCCCCCATCCCAGTTTTAACCATGGGAAGATGTATCAAAAAAAACCTGTGGATCTGATAGTAACCAATTAATAACCTGACAGTAAACAATTTTGGAAAGTAATTATTGAGTAAAGCACAGTAAGGCAACAAGAATTTTAAAAATGGGAGAGCAATTAGCTAATCTGACAAATAATGGACAGCCGGAGTTATCACTGACACCAACACAACTGCCTGTTTCTTTTATTCTCACTGTTCAACATGAATCTTTGTTTATCCATTTAATTTACAGAAGTCAGCCCCTAAATTACAACTTCCTAAAAAATTATGATAGCCCCACATTTTCCAAATAAAACAGGATCGTTTCATTTTTATTTGGTTTTGGAGCAATAAATTTGAAATAATTTCATATAAAATAAAAATACCACCTTCTGTATTTCTTCTACTGAAATGTTCAGCACTGGCAACGATGCAATACAATATAATTTTTTAATGAAAAATATGCCAAATTGGGTAACAGGAGTTATAATCTCAGGGATCTCTGATAGGACTGCATTTGTGCTACCTACTGTGCTTTTATAGCTTTGTGCCTTTAGAATTTGGTGTATTCAATTCAAATCTTATCTGAAAAAAATATCAAAGTTCACTTTGCACAAAACTCAAACGTTTACCATGTTAAAAAATAAAAACTTAGCAAAATATATGATGATCAGAATCTTGGTAGCTAGTGACAGTAACTTGAAGTCAGTGACAGTGATCCCTCTAACTCCCGAGCAGGGTGTGTCAGACTTTTTCCCCTTGCTTTCTTACTGAAGGTAGGGCAAGAAAAAAGTCACCCAGGAGGCAGAGGGCACACTAAACAGCAAAAATGGCACATTGCCCTTTAATTTGGGGAAAGAGAGGGGGAAAAAAAAATAATCCAGTCATTATAAACAAAGATCTGCTGAGTAATTCCATTAAGTGGCAATGATCACTGAAGAGCTGACCTGCATCTGGCAGATGTGCAGCAATAGAACAAAGATACATTTCTTTAGCATCCCCTTTTTCATACAGAGTAAGAAAGAAAAAACAGCTGAATTTTCAAAAGCACTTAAGTGATAGTAGAAATCTGAGTACCATTTTAAAAAGTAGCTTTAAGAAGTCAGATCTCATTGAAAATTATGTATATTTTTATTAAAAATTTACTTTTGAGAACTCAGCAGCGCTCTTACCGAAACTGGCAGTGGGCGTTTCTGTATTTTTGAAGGTCTGCCTCTTACGACCTTCAGCATTTATTATAAACTGTAGAGACTTCCACATCTAAATGCATTCATTCCTTTGGAGGCAGGGCCTTTTGATTGTATTTTGGAGCTGCAGACAGTCCCTGGGGAGCGCGGCTCGAGGCACAGGTCACTCCCCTCCAGCCGTGCCCTCCTGACGCACGCTCTAAAACGGCTCCAAGAACTCAGTCTTGCCATGGACTCTCAACTCACCTGTCCCAGGAGATAACCTGCTTTCTGCCTATCAATTTTACCACCTTTATCCATCTGTTTTGCCCTGCTAAGTTCTGCTGGTTACGGATATAAACGTAAGCAGTGCCCAAAGCATTCCGTGTTTCAGCTGCTACCTCTTTTGGACGTAGAATTTATGCCCTTTTCATACTCACCTTGAATGCTTTTTGGAGCCAAGTTACACCTAACTTGAACTTAAACCTTGTCATATATCTTCCAGAAGAAAACAGTGAAAAGTCATATTCATGGCACAAACAGATACAATTACTGGATTCCCATCAGCCCAGTGATATTTGCAGAATTATGTGTGATTTTACCACAAACGAATTGCTAGATGTACTGACTGAATCCTATTAATAATATTGGACCTTTTTTTTTTTTTTTGTCCCAGTTTAAAATGCAGTGTGCTAGGTTGGAAAAACTCTTCCTTTTTTTTGTGGCAAATACTTTTCTCCTTCAGGCACCTCTGACAACTCATCTTGAAACCTCTGAAACATCACGAATGAACTGATATCTACTTTTTATCATCAACAATGGAAGCACCTCCCTACATGGGGTGACGAGAGGTCCAAAAAAGCTCACAGAGATAATGCTGACTTAGGCTGTACCATTGATTAAGCAACTCGGCCAAGACCAGTAATTACAACTGTGCTAAATTGTACAGAAATTCTGCAGCATTCCCATTTCATGGAAACAAGGTGCAAAGTTGAAAAGCCAACACACTGAGTTTTCTTACCTAATGATTTCTAGTATGTCTTCTGGGGGGAAAGAAAAAAAAAAATGCTTAACACGGAGCTGGGGTGATGTAGAGAGCCAGGATCAGACTGACAGAAGAGGAGCTCACCAGGAGCCTCCAGTGGAGAAGCCACACAGGAACACCTCAATATCCCAACTCAGCAACCCATGAACACAAACTGCTGTTATCCTACACCATCACAGAATTGTTCAGGTTGGAAAACACTTCTAAGATCGAGTCCAACCATTAAGCCAGCAGTGCTGAGTGACAAGGTGACTAAACCATGTCCCTAAGTGCCACATCTACACAGCCTTTAAATCCCCCCAGGGATGGGGACTCAACCACTTCCCTGGGCAGCAACGATCCTCCATCCCTAACAGGGACTGGCACACAGGCTTCGTTCAGCTCACACAGAATCCAGTCCAAATCCAAACAAAACCAACACAGGTCCCCTGGAGCACTTCTGCAACCTCTTTAGAAGTGCCAAGTGTCAAATCCTCAAAGCTTCATCCGACCACAAGCAGATTTCACCCCAATAGAAAGCTCCCACTCCAGACCTCCAAGCACTTTAAGGTTATGTCTGCTCCACCAATATGATTTGCACCTCTGTGTCTCTTAAACAGGCTTTTTTTTTCCTACTAATTCCTTTACAGGACTGTTAGCAAACTCCCATACCATCTGAGCCTGATCTAAGGAGTAAACAACGAAAATTAAATTAATGTCATGCTCAGTAACACTTAGAAATTGCAAGCTAAGCAGCTGCCACTTATTCCTAGTAACTCAAAGTATTTTACTGAAGGAAGTTTTCCAATAACACATATTGATTTTGTCAGGTTGGGGCTTTTTTTATTTTACCCAAGCAACATATGTTGTGTGTTCTGTACTCGCAGGGCTACACACACCCAGGTTTCATTGCAGTCGCTCTGACTCCTGCCAAGCAGATGTTGAGGGAAAGCAACTGAACACAACATGGGATAAAAGCTGTCTCAGACCAAAACGCTGGGTTAAGAGAAAATCTTGTGGATAATGCAGCATACTAAAAGCATTGATTATGTATTTATATACAGAATTGATAGGTAGCTGAATTACTGTTCGACTACATTTATTGAAATCAGGCTATTAAATGGAAAAGAAACCCAAACAAATATTAAGAATTATGTTGAAGGATGGCAACTACCAAAGTTTTTTAAGTTCCAACGCAATCATATAATTCATTTTACCTAAAATCCAGGTTCTCAATAATAACCTAACAGCAAGCTGAAATAGTTTGACAAAGAATGAAGGGTTTGAAAATGGATATTTTTAAACCACCCTTAGAAATAATAGAATGGCAAGTGATTCCCAGTCCCCAAACACAAAGTACTGAAGTATTATCCTGAGTCTGACAGACATGCCAGCAATTTGCTGTAATTTGTGTAATACCCAATCTTAGGGCTTAGCTTACTCCAATACTTTGGTTGTGATGAAGCCTAATGACAGAATTCAGTTGAATTTACTCTCTGAAAGACAAGTTAATTTTTTACATTAAAAAATCAACATTTTTCATCACCTTTACCCTTTCCCATTATGAAAATAATCAGATTTGTATGAAGGAGAATCAGTTCAGCACATGAAAACTGACATGAAGCCTTTCATATTTACTTTTTCTCTTGAATTTAATAACAGTGGTGGCTCAAAACATGGTATTAGCCACTACAGGATTTAAGACTTGGCTTAGCAAATATAATAAAAGACAAGTATTTTTAGAACAGCCCTGTGGTTACTCTTGATGTATTTCTGATCTACTCAAGAACACCTCTTTGGAAGACCACGACAACCATCTTTTCTAACTTCAGGTATGGCAGTTCTGCTGCTTCTGAACTGGTACTGATCAAAAAATCTGCCATGCACTACCTTTAACATGAAAAAGGAACTTTGCATTCCAGAAGCCAACAATAAGCTCATCTCCCCTTCCCATATAGAAACAACTTTCAAAATTTGGCAGGAAAACCTATTTTCTTCCACACTCACTGCTACAGAAAAGTGATTATACTCTGATACAAACGTGTTATATAGACTGTCAAAGCAGTGAAAGTATTCTGCATGGAAAAAAAAATCAAATCAAACCCAGTCAGTGGGTATTTTGCAACAATTTATATTCTTAGAACAGGTAATGAAAAATAAAAAAAATAAACAAATCACCATCTTTTGAAGTGCGAAGGTCAAGTTTTCCATCCTAAATCCAAGGAGAATAAAAGTTGAATTTACCGTATAGAGAAAAAACACCACCTAGGGTTCACTTTTGTGCCAAAAATTAGATTAAAGCACCGAATATTACAAAGCATATCAACCTTGCTTTTCAATAGTGTTATTTGGCAGTCAACTGGATCTAGGACAGCCGTTCTATTGTCTATATTTCAATGCAATTTGAATTATCTGTGTTTTCCAATTCATTTACATTAAAGATAATAATATATTTAGCAATAGAATATTATTAAAGCAAAACCAATTATGATTAGCACAAATTTGCATTATTAAAAAATAATGAATTTTGTATATGCTTACGAACACTTCCCAAGTGTCATGATAAAACCGAACATGAAAAAAAAAAACCAAAAAACCCAGAGTTCGTAAATAAGATTCCACATAAAGCAAATCACATAAAGACTTAACAGTGGCCCCTGAGAACATTTAGATAAAAAACCTGCCAAGGTACATACCTGTAAATCTGTTGAATATTTTCAGCTTTGATTTCCTTAAGAATTTCATGGTAGATATGAGGATTATTTGGTTCTTGAGATGTTGGGGGAGAAGGGCATTTCTTGCGTGCATAATATCCTACCACAATTCCAAAAATAAATAAAATCAAAGCAGTGCAAAATACTTTCAGTATCCGAAAAAAGCTGCAGCGGTTGCTCTTTGGTGCCTGTCTCGTGTAGTGGGAGATGTAGTCGGGGTCTTCCTGAAGCCTCTGGAATCTTCCCTTTGGAGAAGAGGAAGGCTGGATGGGCTCCAGGTCAAGGTCAGGGCTCTGCGAGTTCCCCAGGTGATGCTGGGCTGCACCGTCCAGTCGGAAATGGTCAAAGCCAGGCTCCTCCAGCTCTTTTTCCATGTCCCATTCCAGTTCCAACGCCGTGGCTTGGAGCTCATCGTTGTCTAGGTATGGAGAGTGCCCCTGTGCTCTCTGGTCTGCATTCACTTTGTGATAGGCCATCTTTTTATCTATTAAAATAAAATTTAAAACCTAAATGTTTGTTTCTGTATGCGCACGTAATTTATTTATTCTTTGTAAACCTGGAAGAACTAAACACACAACAAAGCCCAAAAACTGGTTTCTCGCTATTTCACTCTCCCCATTTCCGTTGTCCTGTCTTCTTATGTAGGATCAGCAGTCCCATGAACATCATCACAGGAGAAAGAAGGTATTTATGGGAATATATTGTAAGAATATGAATAAAGGGAATTTAAAAGTGCCAATGGCAAACCACTGAAATTATCCAATTATTTTGTCAGTCCTCGAGATAATATTAAAAATTTGAGTGAAGGCTCAGAGTTTCCAAAACAATTATTTGTTACCTGAAAGTAATTTTAAAGCTTAACAACTGTGTGCAACAATTTCATTTCACACACCATACAAAATAATGCTGCTAAAATAAAGTTGAAAAGCTGGAAATAATATGAATTGCCTGATCTGATTCTAAACACAAGGAAATGGTAAATTAAAAAAGAAACTTCAGGGTGACACTGTACTTACATGTCAATAAAAGGCTTCCATTTAGAGGGGGCATTCTATTATTTATAGGTATTTTAAATGCATAGTTCCTGAATGACTGATGAATTTACCTATAAATTGTCCCAGCTGTTTTGCTCCACTTATTTTTCCCATTTTAATGAATCGAAAGCACTGCCAGGTAAGTATTTGTAACAAAATCATTCTTTTAATAGCAAGGCATAACTGTGGCACTTCTAGATGTTTCTATGGAAGTAGAAGCCCTCTAAAGGGAACTCTGACCTCCAGTACAAACACTCAAAGTCAATTTTCAACAAATCATTTTTGACAGACTGCAACAACAGGGTGCCTTCTCCCCCACACTTTGACAGTAGCCATTCCAACACATAAGCATCTGTAATTTAGGGCTTTTCAAACATCAGACTCACTTCTCAATCAGAATAAAATGAAGATATGAAACCTCTCATAGTGATGAACACTAGACTGACACCTACAACATCACATTATCACTCCATTTTTATGTTTTAAGGCATTTTAACTCTCCAAGACTCACCTCCGAAATAACATTACCACATAACAGGAACCCACTGTAATGGCAAAGTGGAATTCAGCTTTTTGAAGCTCTTTGAAGAGAGCAAACTGCTTGCAAGCTCCAATATAATGAAACAGCCTATTGTCCCCTGAAAGGCTATCTGCCTCTATACAATACCAATTTACAGATCCTATTTTCCCCCTACAGCGATATAAATATCCCTCACCTATAACTGTCAGGCAGCCTGGGAATAGTCAAGGGAGCCCACACGTTCCAAGTCACCATTCCAGTCACTCTGCAATTCCAGTCAATTCTCCACCTGCAGTCCAAACTCTTCCAAATGCAGTGGGAGCAACAGACTAAGCTGAACTAAAGCCTCTTAAATTAGTGTGAAAGCCTGCATTATTTATTCAAATAATGACTGCAAATTTAGTCTTTAAATTCCAGCGGAGTCAACAAATGCCTGCAAAGTCAAACAGCTGCAAAGCTGCTCTGGCTGCCCTTTGTGAACTTTGTTTTGTTCACAGCCCTCAGGTTTGTGAAGGATCCTCTCTCAACTCCAGCACCCCAATCCCCACAGTTGTGCATCACCCCGAGATCTCTCAAGGGAGCACTCTGCCTCTCCATCCAGGTTGTTCAGGAAGATATTTAATAATGCCAGCCCCAGAACTGATGCCTGCTGCAGAGCTTCCTGCCGAGCACCAACTGGACATCAAACCATGTATTAATATTCTTTGGAAAACTGAGATAACTAATTTTCAAGTTATGTATCTGCCCTTTCACTCTGTCTCCCTTCTGTTAGTGGGAGGATTAATTTGCAAACCATCAGTGACAGAGATCACTGCTAGGTAATATCAACTGCCCAACAACCTTGTCTTCCCAACTCTACCTCATATTGCTTTTTATTAGAAATTAAAGAGTGGTGTTTTGTCCTTTAAAGCAAATCAAATCACCACTGCATTTCATAAACACATAATTTTGGCTCTAGGATTCCTGAAGTCATTTAACAAACTGTTTTAGCCAAGTAAGCAAACCCTTGGCAGACTACTACAGTACTAGCCATAAACCAGAATTAAGGCAGTTTTTCAGATACAATTTCATGGCAAATATTAATCTTGCTGAGCTTATAAATGTTGACCATTGCCTATCTGTGGTAGTTAAGTTTTCCCCGTATTTATGACATTTAAAAAAAAATGTGTGTTATTGTTCAATGGAGTGTATTAATAAAGGTTATTTAAATCTACATATAAATGCATAATAAAAATTCATATGAAATTTCTTGAAATGGTTATTAATGCTGATAAGTAGTAACCCCATTCCATAGCTTAGCATCTCAGCAATTCAGTTTTCATTCAAAGCACCAAAACCAGTTACCTCACTTCAGAGGGGAAAAAAAAAAAAAACAAAAACAAACCAACCAACAAGCAAGCAGCTAAATGAACTAAAATGAAAAATCAATATTCAATTCAGTTTTATATTTGAGACCAGTCTTTGGAGTATGGGATCTTATTAGCAACGCATGTCCTTTAGTTAAAGAATGCAAAGAATGCAAGAGTAGCTGCAGTTGTTAACTTCACTTTTTCCACTAATATTTCTAAGCTCATTGTTTCAGTCTAAGGACACAGCACAACTTACCTTGAAGTATCTGAGGTCAGGGCCTGCACTGCATTTAACCATTCCAAAAGTAATTTTAGAAAGAGGTCTCCTGGTTCTCAAGGCAGAGATCATTTGTGCTCTGCAATCTGTGTCACCTGTTCTATGTAGTATTCAGTATTTAGCTGGTTAAGGAAGTAGGTATGACTTAAAGATTATGTATTAAATGTAGTTTGGGCTTAGAATTGGAAGGAGAAAGAAAACACTACATATTCACAATAATACTGAATTGGGGGCGGGGAGGGAAGACAATAGAAATACAGAAAAAAACTGAAGTCAAGAAAAAACACTACAATACCGTAGTTCAGTCTTCTCTATAACACAGACCATAAAACGAACATATTTTCAAAAGACATTTTTGAAAACTTCAGGAGATAGAAAATTCTCCCCATCTGCCAGCAAGCTGTTTCAACATTTAATTGTTGTTAAATACATGTTTTATTATAAAGATAAAAGAGCAACTGCAAAATGCCAGAAGTCTGAATATGCACCAAGTGAGCTTTAAAGGCACTCTGTAGGGACAGCAAAGGGGATCATAAACTCTGGAATACTGGACAGAGCCAAGCTGATGACCAATAAAGCTGATGTACATTTCGATACTTCCACTGATTTGTGGGGAGAATGTTTATAGAGAGGTATCAAACCAAAGCTAAATATCCTTTCAATTAACTGCACACAAGAAATCAGGTGAGTCAGTTTTATCAGATCGTTATTGCCTTAACGAGCCCATTTCAAAACTCCGCCTGTGCTTTGGCCTTAAAAGTAACACATTTACATCCTGCCTGATAGGAGCATCTTGTTATGGAACCACCAGAAACTTCTTTTTTTGACAATTTTCCCTGTTTCAATCCCTTATCAACGAAGCTTTTGAAAACTATAGAATATGGTCTTCATGAAAGGTCCTGCCACCCTCCAATACCTTCAAAACAGAAAGGTGAGTTTACATGAACATTTTACGAAACCAACAAGCAAAAAGCAATATGAATATACTACTGTAAATTCTTTGGGACTGGTGCTGCAGTTGTTAAATGCAGCTCATAAACAGCTGAGACAATTAGCAGGCTCATGCACAGCAGGAAGTGTGGCAAGTGTTAATGGGCTGCCCACAGCGAGCCCTTCTCGGGACACTTAGTGCTCAGTACTGAAAAGGCAAAATTCACCCAGGAATTGTCCTAAAGGCATTGTGGCCTTTTTGTATAATCATAAACCCAGAAATCCAGGGCTGTTCACTCATCTCATTTTGAAGGGGTTTTTAATTTTTATTTTCTTCTAAGTATCTTCTCTACAGAGTGCTTTTCCTCTAAGTCCTTGTAATCTTTTTGTGCCTAAGAGAACCCTCAAAGCAGATGTAATGTCACCTGTTTAAAGGGCCAATAGCTGTGCTTATCATGGAACTCAACACCCACTGCACTTGCAAGGCTTTAAAGTATGTATGACAACAAATTAGTATTTTGTTAAACGAGATTATGCCAAGTTTCAGGCCTAGACAAATTTCTTCAGAGTTATAAATCCCTGATAAAACTTGTTTGCAGAAGGGATTATGATGCCCTTGTCAACAGCAACATTACACTACCCTGTAATTCAAAAAAATTAATGTGGTATTTCCATCACCGCTGCCTTAATTTTTGCAGTTATAATTTCTCCCTCCCCTCACGTTTGGGATATGGGCTTGGCAACCAGTTCAGTTACAGCAGGACAATTAAGTACCTTGTCACTCCATAGAGCCACCAGATAAAAACAAATGACAAAACTCACCAGTTGTTCATATTTCACTGAAGTTGAATGCAACCTGAGAGAGTGAGCAGTGTTGTAGCAGAAGACAGAACAGAGAGAACAGACTGGTCTGTAAAACATAGCTAAATTGAGTCTAAATTTATCTCTTCATTAGGACGTCCTTTTCGGCCCAGATGAATGATATAGAGTATTTAACTTCTTCAAAAATTTCTCATTGATTTTATTATATCATGAACAGCCATGTGGACCAGGATACCAATAGTATCAACACAGAGGATGACCACGTGACAAGAACAAGGTCTGTGGTGCACCTTGATTGATAAGACTTGTGCATGATGATGTCCAGCTGGAAAAACAGTTAATTTGCCTATGATCAAATGCATCAGCCACCTGAGCTATAATATCCTGGGCCATCCAGATGTACATAGGTACACAGATGTATTTTCCTGTTGCCTTTTCAGAACCTCTGAATCTCTGGGGCCTGGAGAAAGATTGCAGGAAGGTCCTTCCCCAGCAGACACGTATCAGGTAACAAAAAGGCAGCCTTAGCTGGTCTCTAATATGCTGGGCACGTATTACTTACACAGATCTTTCCCATTCTCAGACACATTTAGTTTGCAAATACCTATTTGCCTGAAACAAAACACAGAAGTATTTACTGACCTTATAGGAGCTAACAGCATCTGTGATCTATGCAGAGCCTACCTAGGAGGTTTATTAAAACTGCAGTGTAATTAGATCAGTATAAATGGCTCTGCTACGGATCCTGTGCGTTTCTTGTGGGATGTGCTGTGCTGCTGCCTTTGCTTTGCTTCCAGGACAGCTCTTCCCTCCCATTAGGGTGGGTACAGCTCAGTTTTCTCACTGTTCACTCTTTTCGCTCATTTGCGAACATCAGGACAACAATGCCAAACAAGGAGAGAGAAGCCACACACACACACTCCAGTTTCTTAGTTCATGGATTAATCACTCATTTTTCCACTGGAATCAACACTCAGATCCTGCTGTTCTCCTTGAGAAGGGCACTGGATAGGATTGCAGTCTTTTTAAAAGCAAAGAAGCAGATGGAGAATTTAGGACTTCCATGGCTAGTCAGGATGTGTTGTGTCCGTGGGTTTACACACTGTTCTTAACCTGGGTGTAAGGGGAAGAAATTCTGTCCCACATCTCTGTTCATTTGCACCAGGCCCCAGCCCCACCACCTAAATCCTCCTGCCCCAACCACCTCCCCACCATTTACCTTCCCAAAACTCTGCCTGAACTCCTGTCCATCCCACCCAAAGCTGTTCTTCCAAAATGTCAGTCTTTCCCTTTTCCCACTTTTCCTCATACCAACTGTCTGTATGCTAACCTAATATCCAGTTTGCCTGCATAGATATATTTTTCAACTTCAAGGTTTCATCAATAATGTATTTTGCATTACATTCCCCCAGACATTATAATTGCCCCTGAAAGAAATAAAATACAAAGTTTTACCAGGACAAAAACTATTAATGGGGCATTTGCATTTAAGCTTATAGTTGAATTTGATGTGAAATAAGATCATTGTAAATGGTGTTTAACTTGAAAATGCTGACAGCAATAGCTGTACTAACAGGCCATAGTAGTGCTTAAGAAAGTTAATTTTATATGACTCATTTCTGCTTTGGAAATTTTTACATTGCTAGTCTTTGGCTTGGGCCCATTTCACTTTGATATTTTTCAAACTCTTTTTTCTCTTTAATTACAGTCAATCCTATTTAAATTATTATGAAAAAATTAAGTCATTTTAACTTTGAAAATTTGGAAACTGTACACTTGCAAGGTACTACTGTAATTAAGTGTGCTAGTGGGAGTCTACTATACTTCAAAAGATACAAAACAACACTGCAAAATACTGTGTGATTTCAACCCATATCTTGGAAAGAACAAAAAAAAACACAAACCAGGAGAAAAAAACACAAAAAACCAACACCACAACCAACCACAACTAACAACAAAAACAAACAAAAGAAAACCAAAATTGAAAGGTCACTTTAATGGATGAGCTACAAACAAGAGAAACAGGAATCTGGCCTCATCATAGGCATCAACTCCATTCCTGTTTTTTAACCATCACTGACAAAGCCTTGCAATGAAGATTTTAACACATTCTGTTTGGGGGGAAAAAACCAACCAAACCAAACCAACCAAAAAAAAGAAACCACAATCCACAATGAAACTGATGACTCGGGAGCATTTGGGACACAATTTTTTCTGTAACTGTTCCAACCTCCCTGCCCTAGCAGGGTCATCACAGAGCACAGGGCACAGGATTGCATCCAGACGGTTCTGGGGTATCTCCAGAGAGGGAGACTCCACACCCTTTCTGGGCAATCTGTTCCAAGTGCTCCAGTTTTCAGAGTTTAGAATCAATTTCTCAGACTTAGCTGGTTACAGAAGACAAAACTTCCTATTAGCAATATTTCACACGGAAATCAGAGATACACAGGAAGTATGAAGCCCTAATGTCTCATGTCAAGTAATTTTTTGGATAAAACCAGACTTTAAATGATATATTCAAAATACCGATACACACAGAGAAAAATGTTCCTGCTGTCACCATCCTGTGTTATTCTAACTTGCTGTAGAAAAATAGGTCAGTACTTATAAAAAAAATTAAATCCTTACTTCAAGAGTACATTTTCTAGATTTTTTTTTTTTTCTCATTTCTTGCTCAGTGGGGTTTTACTCAGTTTTATCAAGTTCAACAATGACAGAGAGCCCTTAAAAATAATATATTATGGAGCTGAAGATGGCAACATTTACAATTTCAGTTTATTGGAATTTTACTATATTTTGATAGATGACAGCTTTAATGATTCTGTGCATGGTTTGTGGCAGAAAACAGTTAAGGCAGTAACATAATTTTCTGCTCTTTTCAACGATCTGTATCCAAAGAATTCAGAAAACAACCAAGTGTACTTCATAATCACGCCAAATTTATTTTCTGGGTGAACTCTCAAATGTTAAAGCTCAAGTACACAGAGTGATGTTGCCATGGCAACTGCTACTGCTACCCAAGATGAGCCCATGTTTATGAAAGCACACTTCTGTCCCCTGTACACCTGCCGAGGCACGCGGACGCTCCAGACTCCTGTCAGGAGGCAATCGAGCTGTTCACGCATTATCAGCCCCGAGACTGCTCCTGGCAAGGCGAGGGGACATTTGCTGGAGCCATTAGGCTGTAACAACCCTGCATATGATCTATACAACGGCAGAATCATGGCATTGTTTAGACTGGGAAAGACCTTTAAGGTCACCGAGTCCAGCCATTAACCCAGCACTGCCAAGGCCACCACTACACCATGTCACCAGGTGCCACATCTGCACAGCTTTTATATGCCTCCAGGGGTGGTGACTGCACCACTGCCCTGGGCAGCTGTGCCAGGGCTTTCAGTGAAGAAAATTTTCCTTATATCCCATCTAAACCCCCTCTGGTGCAGCTTAAAGCCATTTCTTCCTGTCTCACCCCTTCTCACCTGAGAGAAGAGACCCGACCCCACCTGGCTAAACCTCCTTTCAGGGAGTCGTAGAGAAGATAAGGTCTCTCCTGAGCCTCCTTTTCTCAAAACAACACTACCTCCCTCAGCTGTTCTTCCTAAACCTTGTTTACTCCTGCTTCTAGGGCCTAAAGGAGAAACCCTTCATTTGCCCCAAGATGTAATATTAGAAGACTTAGTGTTGCTATAGCTCTAGGCGGAGTGGAGCAGTAATATGTTTGGTGTCCTTTGACCTTTTTTACCTAAATCTCCACTGAAATAAGCTGTCAAGTTTGAGAAATGTCAGAATTTGGTCATTTGAGTCTGCCTGGAGGTGTAATTTTGCATGGTGTACAATTCCTGTGAATTTATCAGAACATGTTTTTTCACACATAGTCAACATGGTGTGACATTCAGCATCCTGAATCCGCCAATGTCTACATGCTGAAATGAGCTCACAATTCCTCTTAAAAAGAAAATCCAAAATGTGTTAGTTCAGGTCAACAAAGGAATCCTCAGTGGATTCCTGAGGATAAAAATTAAAGGACGCACCCCTTCTTTCTGTTGTTTCCTCTGCATATCCATCTGCTGGCAGTTCTGCCACGGGTTTAAGATCTGTGATGAAGTACATCTACAAGTAAAGTTTCACGTATCAGTAATGTATGTGCTTTCAGTAGCTCTCCAGAAGAATTTTACACTTTCACTTAAGCCCTTCTGGAACTAAGTCACAAAAGCAGCCAGATTTGATGCTGTTTTCAGCCAAGTCCTGCCCAACTGTGACCACATCCTTGGGAAATGAGGCACAATTGCTCAACCTCTGGTTTAATCTTCAGCCTCTCTTTGATGGTGACCCAATCCTTGTTTAGGGAAATCTCTCAGCCTTGCTAAGGTGTATGGAGATGAGGGCATCACAAGAAATAAACTGGAGAAGTCCATTATCTTAAAGACTACGTCAATTCTCAATCTCAGCCTGATCTAGTCATTTTTGACACACACAAGTTGACAGTCAAACTTTCATATATACAGAATTTATCACAGACTGCCAGTAGACTGAACTTATTAATACTGTTAGTCTATACACACTTCTCAAGGAATAATTTCTTAAAAAGCAACCATAACACTTCCTGACCACTTAGAGAAGAGTATGATACACAGCTTACAATCTAAAATAAACAGATCGGCTACTGTAGAGGAAAAATTTCTCATAAACCTTCTTTTAGACTTGGCTAGGGTTGTGCATAGCTATTACAACTTAAATTGTTTATGCTGTAGAACTTTTTGATTTGGAGACATTAGCAGTCGAAGATAAGCAAAGTGTGCATTACGACAAGAACAAAGAGGACATATTCAAGAAACCTATAACTTAGTACACTGAGCTAAAGGAGGCTATAAACCATATAACTATATAACTATAAACTATAGCTGATGCTTAGAGGTACTGCAGCAATTGCCTTCTAAAGTGGGAACAGCGCATGAACAGAAGGGCTGATGGTTTCTGCTAATTCAGCTCTATGCCATCAGCTGAACGTGGGCTGATGATCCCGTAAGATGCTGGACACCCACGTCCAGCTACACACCCTGGACAACACAGTCAGTTTGGGAACTTTCAACAGAGTAACAGTAATCAGAAAATGATGACCTGCTGACACCAAAAAACGTTAACTAACAAATGCCACAGCGCAGCAGCTGTGGGTGACCAGACACTGAGCATAATTTGCATACTGGCGTAATATGTACGTAATATTGCTTTCTCTCCAATTTTCTTTAAAAAGCAACATTAATCCAAAATACTCCAAGGAACAGTGCTGGGAGAAGACTAAACCTTCTGTCCCTGCTTTCAGCTATAAACCAGAACATGTCCATATTCATGTCACAGTAGAACACGTTACAGCCTCTTAAAAAGATGAGATGATACGTCAATTACAATACTGGAATTAATTCTGGAAAGTTCACTGAGAAGTTGACAATTCACAGAATCACCAAAACGTTGGCTGGCAGGGACCTCACAGGGTCACCTGCTCCAGCCTCCCACACAAAGCTGGACTGCTGCCAAGAACAGATCAAGTCACCTCATCCTTAAGCTGAACTCATCAAGCATTCAATCAGAGCTAAAGGGTTCAATATAAACACAAATGTATGCCATTGCACTCCTTTTTTTTTCCTCTGCTGCCAATACATCTGTTTCTTAGTAAAAATAACATCAGTATGCAAAAATAAAAAACTCTCAGACCTGTAATATAACCGGTCATTAAAATTCATACAGACATTTTTGCTTAAAAAGAAAAATACAATACAGAAAAGAGACAGAATTGGAAAAAGGAATGAAAGTCTTCACCCACAGACATAGCAGCCACGGCATGAAAAATTCATTTCCATTAATGAGACATGGTAGTCCCCAGGCCAGCGCCCTTTGTATGTGAACCATGTTAATCAGATTGTATGAGCATTTGCTGGAAACTCCTGGGACAGCATGCAACTATAACTATAGAGCAAGCACAGCAGATTAGCAGCTTGCTAAAAACTGCTTGACTTGTAACCCTTGAAGCACGGGAATGATGCAGGTTTCCCAAATCACTGGTAAATGAAGCATTTCATTTACACGTCTCGTATTTGTTGCAGCCTTTGACGCAATTTCCACGCCACCAATACGTGGACAAAACTTCCTGCTCAGGGACACCTTTATGTAAGAAAGCACAGAATAAACACACAAATAAGGTCTGTGTCAGCCCAGCCTTGGTCACACATGCTTCTGGCACAATGCCTTGCTATTGCTATCCTACATCTCCAAAAATCCCCTCAGTAACTGCAGCTGGGTTGGAGCGGGATGGAAACACAAGAATTCCCACCGGGACTCACTGCACGAGCTCTGCAGGTTTGGATGAGGAGTACAGGTGGATTTATGGCAAGACCTAACAAGACAGCAGGACCTGCTCTTAAGCAGACTTCTCCTTTTGAAGACGTCCTATTCCATGAACCCTTTAGCCTGAAGGAGGAAAACCATCTGGATTTAGGCTTTCCTTCCTTCCTCTGGCAGCTTATACATTTAATTGCTTCCTAGCTTGTGCTTCATCTGCTGCCTGACACAAACAAATGGAAACCTGCGCTACTTCAGACAACTTCATTTGAAAAACATTTGAACGGTCCATGGAAATTTCAAAGTTATAAAGCTTTTCATTGATTTTATTCCCAGCCTAATTTTAAGCTCAGTCATCAGCTCTCACTGTCTGTGCAGAGCTAGGAGCCACTAAGAAACCAGTGCTCTCAAAAAGTCACCCTCCAATTGAAGGGAATCAATAAGGTAATTTCCAAAGAACATAACCTGAAAATATTCATGAAAATATTATCTATAACTGACTCTGGAAAGGACTCCCAAGAAACATGCTTTAGTGACTCTGAATAATACAATCAAACTATTAAATTCTGCAAAATGCTATATGAGTACTTTAAACATCATACTGATATTTTTGACCAAAATATGAATTACAGTCCAACTGCCTGCCGTTTTTTCAACCTACAATATTCAGATGTCTCCTTGAAGGAAGAAGAGAAGATTTCATAAAATAAACAAGTGTATAACCACCCATCATTCATATGCTGCTTCTGTTTCTCTGCAGGCCCCTGGGAAATTGTCTAGATCACTATAGTGACTCTCAGTATGGCCCTGGTCTCTCCTGCCTTTCTTCTCTTTTGAAATATAAATTTTAAAAAAATAAATAAATATAGAAATAGGGATAGAGATCCTAAACTCCACAAGGATCTGTATCTTCTTTGACTTCAAGAAATGGAAAATTAATTTTTCACAGTTTCCCCAGAAATGTCATTCAAAACTGAACATGCTCTGCTTTATCTTACATGTTAATTATTTCTCTTAGAAATAAACATTTCCTCACTAAAAATGTGCATTTTTATTAAATTTAGGGTTTAGTGGGAATATTTCCCTCACAAAACAACTTAATCAGCTTTATTTACACATGACCTAATTCCTAGCTCAGAAAAAAAAGAGAAGTCAGAAGATGCCCATGAGGAAGAGGATCAGGCCACGCAAATCAAAAAAAGCAGCAGCATTTCCTTCATCTCTACTACCTTTTGTTACAGGGAAATGTCTTCCATTGAGCTTCATAGTACAATGTTTTCCATGATTTACAGCAATGAAAGAGGCAAATCAATCTCTCGTGAAAAGTCACCCAAGCTCATGAAAAATTTAGAGTGACTAAATTTATAATTAAAATGAATCAAGAATTGACATTAGAAAACAGTTTCTACATTAACAGAAATTCAAGACTGAAAGTCTGAATGCTCTTATTTTTTTTTCTGACAGCAAACACACAGAATTCCCTGTATTTTAGATACAGGACATACCTGCAATTTCTTTATATATTAAGGGTATTTAGAAACACAGTGAACTATATTAAGCATCTCTCATAGCTTTTATAATTTATTTATGAAGAAGGGCATTATTAAAAATAAATGATCTTCAATAGTACTTAAAAGTAAAGCTGTTTTGAGACCAGATGCTAGGCAAATTGCATGAAAATGTAAAACTCGGGAAGTCACAAAGCACTGCTCTATCACAAAATATTTACACTACCAAAATACAGCCTGAAACAACTAGGGTTGTTATAACACAAGCAAAATCACTGCAATTCCATAACATGTCATGGGCTATCAGTTTGTTAGTCAATTATTCAATTTTTCAAACTCTTTCCAAAAGCATCGAGCCGTGACTCTGTGTCGCTCAGGTACAAAGGCTGGAGCTGCCCTGCCAGGTGTTTCAATGGGCTTGGCCTGAACATGGGCAAAAGCAGTGAGTTCCATTGCCCATTTTCATACTCTGTTCACAAAACTCCCAAGTACAACCATTACAAGGTCAGGTCCAAAGCCCACCACACCGAATGAAAAGACAGTAACCCTACAGTGACCACTGAGCCTCATCTGCATGTAACATGTAAACGCTCCATAAACCTCTTTTGGACCTGTAATGCGTTTCCATTTCTCCCTTACTTTTAGATCCTGGAAATAATTAAGCCTTCAGTTAAACCAATTAAATACTGTGTGCTGTTTCAAAACCATACCGGATTTTTACCTTCCTCTGCTAAACTTAGTCCAAAATAATTGCAGAGAATACAATTATCTACCACAGTCACCACCCGGGACATGAAAGCAATCATTTTAATTATTGCCATTGTAACTTGGGACCCACAAAGACTATTTTTGGGGCTACATATGGAGTTTATTTTTACGGATTAATGTCAAAACAGGTGGATGCAACATATAAAAAGGCAGTTGGCTAAATGCCCATAAACTTTTCTACCTAGTGCAGACTACTACAAAGAACTGGAGAACTGAATTTTATATCCAAGCTGGTTGTTAAGCTGCTGGGTGATTTCAAAAACTAAATCAGCACTGTTCTAAAGCACTTTTATGTATCATTGAAGTAGCTACCACTGAAGTAAAGAGATGACTTTCTCATTAGAGATGCAGATTATCAAAAACCAGTAATGTTACTGACTGTACTGGGAATTTTGTTTATGGGAAAAGGAGAATACTTTACTCTGGGCACTTTTATTTGAGTAGATACCTATGAGTATGCACCTCTAGCACAAGCCATCAAAGTTAAAACGGATTTATCCAGCAGAGCAATCTCACAGAAAAGAGCAAAGGAGGACTGCAATCTAATTAAATTAATGAGAACCAGAAAAATAAATATATAGGGAATGAAATCTAGAGAGGGTATTAGCTTAAGAGTTTTTTAATATAGCACTGAAAAAAGCTACTTAAATGCCTTTGGAGATAGTTTGAATCTGGTTTACCAAGGTCAAAATGACTGCAAAATGAGTAAGAAATTAAAAAACTTACATAACACAGTAGTAAGCAAAATCATCTTAGAGCTCTGTCACAACTTAGACTTCACATAGCTGAATAAAACCTGAATGGACTCTCATTTCATGAGCCCTTTAGACCTGACTCACAAACTGGAAGTCTTGCAATTATTAATGAATGCAACAGTCGATGGAATTCCCAGCCTTCAAGTGTTTGAAAGGATCATCACTTCTTCATCCTGACACAGGGAACTCCTCCTGTGGGCTGCAGAGGCTCCTTCACTCTCACCAGTTTTAAAGGAAATTAGTTTGGTCAATTCCCCCAACTTGTACTCTGAATCCAGCAGAACTGAGTCACCAGTAGCTTTCCATCACACAACACACCTTCAATTACCAGCTAATAACGATGGTTGTTCTCTGGTTTGCATGGTTGTTTGTTTAAACTTGTAAGCTGATGATCATGAAGACGTCTCACTATTTACTTTCACTATTTTAATAAATGATAAAGACCAATTCTGGACTGAGATGAGGTGAGATCAAAGCCAGTTTTGTTGGCCAGCAGCTCTGCATTTTGTAAGCAACGAGCAGCACATCCCATGCAATTAGCAGGGCTCCAGCTTCCTGGTAGAGTTGGACAGTACGAGAGCAACACCTCGATAAAGTGTAATTCACCATCAGACCTGGATCCAATGGATGTTTCCAAAGACATCCATGACCACTATTAACACACACAACCTACTGAGGCTGGGGAGAACGCTCTTCTACTACTTGATTAGAGCCAGATCTTATTGTCCTTCTTCCATGCAGATTTCACATTTGCATATTTCTTCTCTAAATTAAAATTATACATTGCTTTTTGCTGGACAACAAGCTCCAACCTTAACCCTCTGAGCATCCTAATTGTTTTGAATGAAATACCATTAAGTATTGAAAACAAACACATACCTGAAGCATTAAAGCACTGAGATCTAAATCCCACTTTTTGGCAGGCCTATTAGGAGCATACAGATCTAGTTCTTTGTTTTTAAGATTTACCTGCAGCATACTGCAGAGTGTAAGGACTGAGTTAAATATTTTAAAAGATAATGATAAAGCTAAATGAAAAAAAAACAAAAAAACAAAAAAAAAAAACCCAAAAAAACCCACCAAAACATATATGACCTTACCAGGAATATTCTAATTGTAATGTTTATCCACAGCAATGATCTGCAGTAGGTCTTCATCCCACAAAGAACATTTTACTACTGAAAATATAAACATCTTTGCCATATTTTGAAAGTAAATAATTAGATTTAGAGAAAATATGCTTAATTATACCCAGAACAATCAAGACTGACTGCTTGGAGGGTGTGAGTCCCTCAGTCCATCTGCTGAGTACGTTCACTGCTTTTCTGGCACTTCCTTGAAGTCATGAAGTGAACACACACACAGAGGTTCAAAACGTTTCAAAATCATGTAAGCAGATGGTGATACAGCAGGTAATAATTTAATTACACAACTCCTAGAACATGTTTCCCAAAAAAACCCCAAAAAACAAAAACAAAAAAAAAAAAACAAAACAAAAACCAAAACAAAAAAAACCAAACAAACAAAAAACAAACAAAAAAAACAAACAAAAAACACTTAACAGAAAGAGGGAGGGAATTAACAATGTCCAGTCTGATCTTTTAATTGCAGGGCAATAGCTTCTGTTGAATTAGCACTGATTTTCCACCTATCTATTCTGCAGCTGGAAACAGTAACAAACAAGAAGTTCTATACCAGGTTTTACTCCTAACACAACATTTACGGTGGAAAGAACAAAAATTAGCATGATAAAGTACAAGTTGTCCTTGTAGACAAGAAAATAACAGCAACACTGAAAAAGAAAACTTATCTTTAGTTTTGCAGGTACAAAGAGGTCAGAAAGATATACAAACATCTGCTCTTGCTTCTACACAGAACTCTGATACTTCTGAAGTGTGAAAGCAATGAAGAAATGCTGGTCTTACTAATTCTTCATTTTATGCAGAGGCCATGGAGTAGCACAATTCAGACAAGATACCAGAGGTAACCCAGGAACTGAGTGAATTTAATGAAAATGAGAGAAGAGCATTAAAGAAAGAAACAAACAACCAAACAAAAACCCACCACAAAAAAACAACCCACTATTATGTTGGTCTACTTAACACCTACGAAGGCTGAGGGAGAAAAAAGGCTCTCCTGAATGCTGTTTTGGCAACTTCGTGTTTTAGACAGGGAACTGCTGCCTACAAAGAGGTTGAGGAGGATGAAATAAACACTGAAGCACACAGGGTTTGATTGGCATTTTAAGCCAGTGGTGCTGAGTCATCCTGACCCAAGGAATGCGAAATTACATCAGAGATGCATCATCCTTTGCATTGTGTGCATAAATTAGGCATAAAAATGTAAGGAAGCAAGTGCAAATTAATTGGAATAATCAGCAAACTGTCACTGTGAGACTCAGCATGTTCCAGCCGCTGCTGGCATTATGGGATGTCTTCTAGTGAGACATTAAGATATGGGCAGAGAAAAGGAGGGTTGGGTGTAAGGTAGAATTAATGGTTGTGAAATTACCCCAAAACAATACAAGTTCATACATAATATTTTAATTTTGTCATAGAGCAGTATATTTTGTCCTTATGGAAAGGTCAAATGGCTTTAAGAGTCACAATATCTGAGTCACAAAATGTAAGCAGTAATTTATATATATGTGCATATAGACATGTATAAAAGAAACAGCATTAAAATCACTAGTTGTTTCTTTGGGGTTATTTTCATCCTGTCTACAATGGCATAATTGGCTGCCTAATTAGTAGTAAAAAACCTAGGCTTATGATTTAGGCAGCTCATAATGAAAACTTTTATTGTATTATTTTTTTATTAGTTCCATTTCTCAGCAAACTCCGTACGGAAACGGATTAAGGAAGTTGGGTTCTGAATTTTATGATACTATAAAGTAACATGTGAAATATTATTTAGCATTAGATTTTGTAAACAACTAAGATAAGCTCTCTCCAAATTGTACATCTAGTCAGGTCCAACTTGGGATCAACTTCTCTCTTAGAATGCACAGCTAAAGAAAAACCAGCACAGCTTCCTGGAGTGTCACCTTGTCTTTGTAACAGACTTATTTTTTCCTAGTTTTTATTGAGTAGGTAAATGGCATAAAAGAAGAGAGGTGAAGCATTTACAACTGTTTCCTATAATTTCATTTTTTGATTCTCACAATTTATTCCCCAATAAGTTAACAGATCAGAACAGAAACA
This sequence comes from Eulacestoma nigropectus, assembly GCA_013397775.1. Lineage (NCBI taxonomy): Eukaryota > Metazoa > Chordata > Aves > Passeriformes > Eulacestoma > Eulacestoma nigropectus. The sequence goes on along the minus strand of VZTE01002616.1, from coordinate 775,886 downwards.
CCACAAAAGGTCACCTGGATGTAGAAATATCAAAATCCCCAGCATCATTCCAGCTAGGTTTAAGATGTATAGCTTGAAATGCTACATAAACTCAGAAGAATATATTAAAATAAACCTCATAATGAAAACAATATATAAATACCATATATTCTGTGCTGTGCTTGTCCCTTGAAAAGGAAGTTCAAATCAAATTTTAATAAATATGACATACAAGTTCAGAGTGTAATGGTGCATTTACCATGTAAGACAATTACTTTTTTTTTTTTTTTTTTTAATTAAATGCTGTTTAATGAAGCTTTGCCTTACTTTTCAGACTATCTACACCAGAGTGTTTTGGAAAAAGAGTCTGAAGTCAGAGTCTACTTTAAATCCTCTGCACATCCTATGGCACCTATGCTGTTGTTGTTTGGGGTTTTTTGGTTGCTTTTGGGTTTTTTTTAGGAATGGCTGATGTTTTGTACAGAAATTATCCACTTTATTAAGTATACACAAGTATAAGTGCACACAACTATATATGTGCCTGCATTTTCTATAGCTATATACAGAATAAATGGAAGTTATTATCTGGTATTTTCTTAGAAAACTACACAACCGCTGAACTACTTCTGTGGCAACAAACACCTTATTAGAAAATAAAAGCAGCAGTAAGAACGATCAGGTTTAAATATTCAGTGGCAAATATTAGGCTTCTGACTATTAAAATGACTCCAAAGAGCCCTCAAGCTGTTGAAGCTGGACATATGAGGAACGGACTGAGGGAAGCTCTTGCTAGAAGGGAAGCCAGCTGAGAAACAACCTGCTCTGTCCTCCAGAAAAAAACAAACTAACCTGAATTGTAAGAGTCTCACCTAAAGGAGATGTCCATGCTTGTGCGAATATAAACACGGACATGGTAGATGCAGGTATCCAGGAGGACATGGCCATCCCTACAGCAGCGGGAACAGGGCTGGCAGCGGCAGCTCCGTGGCTGCCTCAAGGCCCCCTTGCCCCATACTGGACACCAAATTGTGTCCAAAGTTTTCCGAGTTTGCCTCAGAAAAGGAGCACAAAGTAAAACAAGAGCCAGCTGATCCGTTTTGTCCACCACCAACAGCGACAGGTCTAGCGCAAATGGAAGTGCTGTGAAGTTTTCTGATGAATGTTATCATCCAGAAGATAAGTCATGACAGTGAACAGGAAATAGCCATGAGAAAGCCCAGACAGAAGAGGAAAAGGTGAAAATACTGAAGAAGCTTCTTAAAAAAAAAAAAAAGGGGGTTTTTTTGTTTATTTGTTTTTAAAAGCTCCCTTGAATGCTAAAGACCCTACAAAGAATAACAGGCCAGAAATGCCTGATGGAACTCACCCAGACAGGGCAGGCCAGGGAAGAGCCAGGCTCAGCATCAAACACCACCAGCAAACCACCATCCCCAACTCTAATTGTCTTTTAAACGGTGCCAAGTTGATTGATGTGTCCCTTCTGATTTACTACATACTTTCTTTTGGTTCAGTGAAGAGAAGTTAAACACGCAGAAGAGAATAATGTGTCAACCAGGAGATTAGTTTTACAGCCTATATGTTGAAGTGAATAAATTGTACTTTCATTAACAGAAGTAGGCCATACGCCGGAAAAGTCATTGGATTCGCTTCACTGGTGAACTGGAGCAACAATATCTGATTAGAAAGCCTCAGCAGTTCAAAAGTCTTTAAAGGCAGGTCCAGTGGTTATACAATTAATTTTTAATGATATTGTTCCATCTGGGAGATTCACTTGAAGTGCCAAATGGGTTCCCTGAGCTGAAGTATTAGCTTTAACAAACCTGACACATCTACAATCTGTCTAGTATCTGCTTAAAATACTATTAAAAAGTTTATGGCAAGATGCTCTCCCTATTTGTGCTTTCTTCTTCCCCAGCAGTTCTCAAGGTCCTGTAACACATCCACAGTAGGAAACATCAGCAGCAATAAGTGGTTTTGGGTTGGGTTTTTTTGGACAATTTGGAAGGCCTGAAAGTTCGCTAATACTAATAGTCATATAAAAATGTTAGCAAAAATTGGGTTTTATTCTAACTGGATCATATGATGACCCTTCCTTTTGGAAAAAGAATACCAAAAAATCAAGGTTTCTGATTCCAGAAATAGAAATATGTTATTCTCAAAAACCATATCAAAAGTAATTCCCATAAAACTGACTTTTTTATAACCTTTCACAGTTTTAAAACTGAGCAGGGCTTAGAAACTAAATTCCTTTCTCTCAGCATTCTTGCTAAGTATTGCCATTAACAGGGTTTTTTTCATTCCAAGTAACACAAGACTCAAATAGCTGCTGTTAAACACAGAATCCAACTTTCAATTTTTAAGCACAAACAAAATAAAACAGTATTTCCTTCTTTTTCTCAGAAATATTAATATATGTTACATTTGTTTTATAAGCACAGATGTTTCTTCAGTTGCCCAAGTACAGCAACAATGCTGAGATTTTATATGGAAGTTCAAGTATAATTCAGAATGGTATTTAAGTGTATACTTACACATACTTAAAGTATTTAAAACTTATGACTTCTGCACAATTAGAACTAACAAATTGCTGTGACATTGCTACATGAATGCGTTTTTTTTGAACAGGCAGCCTCTATTCTAAAAATGCTATTGTCTCCAGGGAAATCAACATTTCTTCAATAAAAAAATATGCACATGAAGCTACTGAGCTGTATTTTGCTACTGTATTTCTACTCATATGATAATAGTGGGGCTTAAAAATAATCAAGCAGACCTGCAGTTCCTATTCCGAGTGGCAGGATCTTTTTCTACGACCACAGGCTTCATGACACGAAAGCAAAAGGAGCAATTGCTGGAAGCCAGCATTGTAGGATAGAAAGCTTTCAGCTAAATCTTTCTGCAGTTAAAAAAAAACAAAACAAACAAACAAATCACCGAACTTTCTTTCTAAAACTGGGACATATTTATGGAAGGAGGGAAGTCTGTTTCCTTCACCCAAAGCGTATTTCATGACTCATATTTCATGGAGCAGCTCTAAGAGAGATGGGAAAGAGACCAAGCTGAACCTCTGATTCAACAAGTGCTTAGTAAGGATGATCAGACTGAGAAGAAAAATTTTGAAGCTGGGGAATCTCCTCAAAAAAAATATATTGAGAACATAATGCAAGAAAGCACTAGCAGGTAGTACTGCAAATATTCAAGTCAAATTGTTATTATCTAACCTAGTCTCATATTCTCCCTTTTAAATAATAATTGCTCCAGCACCATGGCATTCTGCTTCTGCAACAGACAACCTAGCACAAAGCTCACAGGGCATTTTTTTATCCACTTTCTTCCCCACAGAAGCCATTGGAAAGCAGCTGACACCCATTCTTGTATCAGTTTCTTTCCTTTATAAAATATGTAAATGCTTACCAAACTTACATTTTGGAACAGATGTACATTTTACAGTCAGCAAACAGAAGTTTTTCACGGATAAAATGGCACCTATGCCATTTATGAAATACCATCTAATATAGCTGAAAGAACATTATTAACTGAATTTTGTGTTATTTCTACTTCATCAAAAAACATTAAGAATTAAAAGTAGAGATTCAGGGTACCAGAGAAAGAATAAAAGACTAAAAGATTATTCTAAAGGTCACATTATCTTAACAAAGTGCCACTTTCTGACAGTGTGACACTGATACAGAAATAATATACTCCATTTACCAGCAACTGCTCTATGAGATCTGTGCCCTCTGCACTCTAAACAAAGGAATTAGTGATTTTCCTCAAAGGTCACCTTGCGAGTGTGATATTTCTCTGCTGCTGAGGCAAGCAGCTCAAACCCTGTGTTCAGTTTTGGGCCACTCCCTCCAAGAAATTGAGGGGCTGGAGCGCGTCCAGTGAAGGGGACTGAGCTGGGGAAGGGGCTGGAGCACCAGGAGGGGCTGAGGGAGCTGGGAAAGGGGCTCAGCCTGGAGAAAAGAAGGCTCAGGGGAGACCTTCTCACTCTCTGCAACCACCTGAAAGGAGGCTACAGCCAGGTGGGCGTTGGTCTCTTCTCCCAGGTCACAAACAACAGGACAAGGGGAAACAGCCTGAAGTTGTGCCAGGGGGCTCAGATGGAATATGGGAAAGATTTCTTCTTGGAAAGGGCTGTTAAGCACTGGAGCTGGCTGCCCAGGGAAGTGGTGCAGTGCCACTCTTGGAGGGATTTAAAAGACACATAGCTGTGGCACTTAGGGACACGGATTCGTGGTGGCCTTGGCAGTGCTGGGTTAACGGTTGGACTTGATAATATTAAAAATGTCTTTTCCAGCCTAAACAATTCTATTAAAAATAAGGCATTTGCCAATAGGTATCTAAGAAACATCTGATTCAGCCCTGAAGCGAGTCTTAAAAATGTCACCAAAACTGAAACAACCTCTCCCCAGATGCACTTCTTTGTGCCACAGGACAAATTCCTGCTCTCTTGCAAGGCAGGAGGCTACAGCATTTCAGTCACAGATCCAGAATCTTTTATTCTTCCCAGAAAACAGCTATTTGAAGGAACGTTATCTCCTTTCAGCAGGCACAAAAAGCAACAACCTCCACTTCCCACGTGCTACTTATGTGCATTAAAAAATACAGACACAGCGGAAGAAACGAAACATCAGCTCCATCCCTGCCCGGCGCTGAATGTGAAATCCTGTACATCAGCCTAAAGATAGGCTTGTTACATAAGATACACCCAATGCTAGTTCATGGGAACTGTTCCATAACAACAGACCATGACAGCCCATTACTTAATGTGCCACTGAGCTGATGCGACTCAGATAATAACACGCAGGGAAATTTAACGCTTCCCAGCACACGCTCTTCTTTCTACAAGAGCCCCTTTTCAAACCCTCACGGCAAAGTAGCTGGCCTGCCAGCAAGAAGTGGACCTACATTTAAAGGTTATTAAAAGGGCAAGAATCAAGAAAATAATAAAGATCGGCTTTGCAAAGCTCAGTAATAAAAAAAAAAAAAAATACATAATAATGCGCTGACATTTCTATATAAGATGTGAAACTAAAACAGAGATGAAAAGATGAATAGAGAGGAATTCAGAGAACTAAATGCATGTTTTGTGAATAAGATATGTCTCCAGCAGTCATTCACTCTTCTGACCTTATCAAGCTTTTCAGCTTATCCAGGTCTGTTAGAGCTGTTTAACACCAAAAGAACCAACCCACGGGAGAACTGTGAAAACAAAACATCTCACAGGAACTTGATTACCAGTTTGCCAAGAAATATTATTGCTGTGAAAATTGTTTTAAAATGACACTCCATTGAATAGCCTCTCTTTAAATTTTAGAGGATCTACTTGTGTTTTAATGAAGATCTTTGGGAGAAAGAATCTCAACAGTTATTCAAATATATTATTTTGGTCAAATGGTATTAATCACTTCTGTATACAAAAACCTAACACTGCCATAACATTGTGTTTGTGTAGCACAAACCATGATTTTCTTGCTGTTCTGCTGCCCAGTCTTACACTGAGATTCTACTGGGCTATGCTGATCCTTGCACTTGTAAACTATGAAAATTTGTGGAGGGGGAGAAAATCTGCCAAGGCAGGATTCACATGCAAGACCTTGCAAAGAGAAGCTGAGCTATTCCAAATGCTGAATGGAAGAGCCCTAGAACTGATGGAGAAGTTGATCTCCCACAGTCTGTCCTCTTCTCTCTTGACCTAAGCATGAGCCCATCATCTCAGCAATTTCACAGAGCCTCCATTCACAAGACAATTCAAATCCATCTCTTAGAATAATGATGATATTGCAATGTGTAACCTCAGTCTTCCTCCTGACTCATATTCCTTCACACTCCTCTTCTGTTCCCTTGTTGGAGAAATTCGTCTTTGTGCAGAGTGCATGAAAATTTGTGGGGCAAAAGGGAAAAAAGGCAAAAGTAATTATTTTCTTCAGCTCTTCCTCTCCCTTGGAGGGATGAGCTGCTCTTGCAGGGGCTGCATACGTATTTTGTATTGAGTTGCCACTGTATAAACTTGCAAGCTGAAGCACCTAAATGCTACTTGAGGTATCAGCAAACACTGAGCTCTACACCTTTTGTTGAGCTACACAACTTGAAGAATCTGAAACAATAGCCCTTTTTTTAATGGATTCTTACCACGTATCTCATAAGCCTCAGCCTGAATCCTTTTTTTTTTTTCTTTTTCAAAAGCAAGCTGGTAATACTTACCTATCATTAAATTGAGAAAAACAAATTGATTAGCTGTTGTAAAGTACATTAATTTGAGATAATCAAATAGAACAGAGTAGGTAAAACCAAAAAGTATGTAGACCTCATTGATGTGATACTGATCATATAAATATATTCTTCTTTAATAAGTAGTACTAATATTGTTTTTCACCAAATCAAAAGGGTATTATTTTTCCTGAAAAACTTTTATACCTTATTACTGCAATCACTTTTTTAATTTCATGCTTCCCTAACTTTATTACTATTAATTTTACTCACTTAATTCTATCTATTTTCTACCATTCACTAGGAAAATTGACAGAACTTCACACGTTTCTGATAAATGAAAGCTAAATGGCTTTGTGAAAAAGGATATTTATGTGTACAGTATGCTTCTTTCCACCACTGGGGACCTTCTGACATCCTAGAATATTTATCTCTGCAATTGCCATAAAAAATCCTGCAGCCCCAGAGCAGAGGCCAAGGCAGAACGAAAGCAGCAGTGGCTCGAGAGGCCCTACTGGCTGTGACCTAAGGAACAGCTCCACCCACTGCAATGAGGTTTTGGATCACATCTCTTGCTTAAGTCTTCTGTCACTGCCGACTGAAATCCAAGCAAGAATTAGTATAACAACATCTTGCATTTAATGATCTTCACTGAGAAAATGATTCTTCCCCTCCAGTAACAGGTTTTTAAGTGAGAAAATGATCAACTAGGAATTGTTCAACTACTCCTGTGATTCTTCTGTCAGGTTACGACTAAACAACAAATGTTGGCCTTGTACTTTAGAACAAAAAAAAAAGTCAGCCAAACTCCTACCTGAAAGTCAAAGACGAATGTATTTATGTAGAATTCTCAATACCTTTTCCCTTTACTGTTCCCTTAATATTTGCAAAGTGAGGGTACAGAAGAACTGTAAATCAGTGCTCTTTCAACAGCCCAATGCAGACAGCTTTCTCGTATGGTTATGCCTAATGGTGGGCTATACAATGAAAGCCTAATGTCTATAACTGAGAAGATATTTATATTCATAATGTAGAAGAACTGGAGAGTGAGTCTTTAGAATATTGTAGCTTTCAGTCATCTTGGCTTTAACTCCCGAACTAATGCTGGATTATTAGAAGAAAACTGCTGTATTTCCCTCTTTCATTCTGTATTAGCATGACAGTGGAAATAATACACTAAGGAACTGGAAAGATGTTACTGCACTGTGAGTCCTTATGGGTGGATTGTGGTGTATAATTAATCTTTTAGATATCTGCAACTTTATCTGATGGCATTTTCCAAGCTTCTCCACTCAAAGCATTCCTCTAAAACAGCCGAACTAACTGTTCAATACTATCTGGCGTTGTTTCACAGTTCTAATTATAAATTATACTCTCCACAAGCAAGACAGATTAGAAGTATTTCAAACTAAATGGGTGCAATGAGATACCTTTCCAGTTCCATTTGTTCTTACATGATGAAATGAAAAGTTTAATGCTATAACCATAGCTCTCTGATGTTGCATATTCCAGGTTATGCTCACTTGTTGTTTCCTTCAGAAATAAATACACATAAAAGAGGACAACTGTTAAAAAAAAAAAAAAAGAAAAATACCCTGAAGGAGACTATCTTAAGGTTTTTTCCCTTGAAACAGACAATTCCCTAGAAACAAGATAATTTTGTGAAGCTTTTGTTGTGGCTAAAAATGTCCTTCTGTGGGAGCACCCTAGCTCAATCATGCCATCCACTGGAGCTGATTATTTGGATTTAGATTTAGCGTTGCTTTAAGTTCTTACAATATTCAAAAAGCAGCTCAGCCATGTGAGCTGTCAAAGTATTAGCATGAATCTCTCTGGAGCAACACAGCTGAATTTTTCACAACCCTTTAAACCCTGTTTCACAGAGCGGAAAAGTAAAACCAGTTGTGTTCAGCTTGTCTACACAAAGATGCTCCAAACTTTTCGGGTCTTTGTTTTCGCTCCTATCTCCTTAAAAACACATTTTGCTTTCAGCAACACACCAAAAAGACTTCATGGACTAAACCACCATGATCTTGATTAATGCAAGTGATTAAAACAACTGTCTCTCTGACCACAGACAGCTGATAACCTTCTACCCAGAGGCTTTGCCTCCCAGACAGCAACAACCCCTCCCTCCCCTGAAGTGCTGCGTGCTGCCTTTCATCTCTGCATCCTATGATATCATTTTAGCATTTGACATTGTTTAAAACATGACTTTTTTCCTGGCAGTTGAGTTGTATAATATTCTGCTCCCCGTCACCTTGCTTTGACACATCAGAAATGCGTGCAGCCCCTCACAAACGGAGCGAGCCACCCAGCATAGCTGGCTAATGGATGATAATATTTTAATTTGCTGGGATTGAAAGGAATGGCTGCACAGACAGCATTACCTAAACCCACTAACTGTGACAGCATGTGAAGGACCTTGTGTCCCTAATGGCACACCACTGCATCAAAGACAAGCAGAGCAACAAACATCTTATTAAACAACAAGTGCAGGAAAGCAAAAGGCAGAAGCCTCCAGGGCCATGTTAATTATCTCAGGGTCGAAGTGGCTCGGAAGCTGTCTCACAGACTCCAAGGCAGTCAGATGGCAGTGCCAGCGCAGTGAAATCCCCAAGGTCCTGCAGTTACAGCACTGTCATATTTCAAATGACAGGTAATACTTACGAACATGCCGACATAACCTCCTCAATTATATTCAATGTCAAGGTTTTCGTGCTGAAGGAACTGCTAATTTTCAACATACACACTTGCTGACAAAAGGTACTTTATCAAAGAAGGGACTTTAGGGTATCTGCTGCAGATCCTTTTTGACACAGTGGGAATTCTGTCCTCCATGAAAGCTCTCCAAGGGTGAAATAAATACTGCCCTTAGTCAGGCACACAAACATCACAATACGCTGTGTTTGCTTCGCTGACAGACAGTGCCTTCGCACAGAAATCTCACTGTTATTAACAGCAGCGTGGACAAACAAATATTCTCTTGGCTTTTATCTGAACTTCCTCTAAGGAAAAGGCCCAAGAGAGTGTGGGCTCTTGCAATGCCCCAGGTGCTCCAAGAAGTGGGACTAAAAAGCCTTCCCGCACCTCCCGGAGCAGCCATGCATGCACAGAGCAACTCCAGTGCAATTACGAAGAAAAATGTAAGCACTGAATTTAAAGAGAAAGACATTTGAACATGCAAACATGATTCCTTGTTTATTCCCATATTTGCACTTTGCAGACTTTAACTGAAAATACAATTAAATGAACTTGATTCGACAGCCTAGAAAAGAGATTAGGTGGCAGAGATATGGCTACGGGTGAAGGAACATGGTCTCATTAGAGCTTCCCCTCTGTTCAGGCAGCTTCTCCCACTTGCAGTCATTAATATGAACTGGAGACAGATTCTGCTGTGAGTTGCACCAATTTAAATCCAGAGCAACTCTTATCTGGCCTCCAATTTGCATTAATGGTCAGAGGTGGCACAGTGAGATGAAGCATGATGAAGGCAGCACCATGTTTAGAAGGAGCAGGAGCAGTAGCCCAGCAGAAAGGCTCAGAATTTAAAGGGACACAGTGCAACGTCAAGAGACGTTTGTTTGAAACATTTTTTTAAAAAAACCGCTGCTAATATTAAAAATAACGTTTAAAAACTTCTTTAAAAGTATTTTAAGTTACTTGCATTATTCTGATTTTTTTTACTTGTGTACAAGAAATTTCAATGTCTCATCATGATTGTTTTTGTTAATATTTACAATGCACTAACACAAACATCCAAAAATGCCACATTCCTGCAGAACATGCCTGAATAGCATTTGACATTTTAGCAGTACCTTGGTCAAATGTTCAGACTAGAAGAGTATTAGATCTCCTCTAGATTCCCTTGTTACACTGCAGAAAAACAGACAGATTTGGTTTTTAATAGGCAAATAGCAACAGCAGCACCCCCATTTGTAACTGATGCAAACAGAACTGGGGCTACACTAAGAGCTCTTAGTGCCTCATGTTCATACAGGAATTCCTGCACAGCCCTGGGAGGAAAGCTATGACTTTCCTGCATCTCATATCCAAGAATTCCTTCATAATGATACCTGTATTGCCCATGTCAACAATGAACCAGCATCCAGAACGTGCCAATCACAATTTTTGTGATTTTAAAATCACAAAAGATCTCATTAGTACTTCACTTTATCAATTAGGAGTGAAAAAGTTAAAGAAAACACACCAGAAGTTGAGATTTATACACCTGTATGTGCCTTTCCAACTTTATACAGACATTTTTCAATTGATCTGACTGACCCTCTTCAAAAGAGCTGCTGGAGTAATAAACCCATACCCACGTTCATGAAAGGGAATATTTCAGCAACAGGGGTTGCAATTTTTGGCAATATGTCTGCAGATCCAGAGCCTGAAATTTGTGCTGAGCCAGCAGATGGATTTCATAAAGCACTGTGCTCTTGTACAAACAAACAAAACTAAACCAACCTCTCTCCCAAGTGTCACGAGTCCAAGAAGAAATTTGCAGGTCTGAGATTTCTACATGCCCAAACTAACAACGTTCAGTACTCACAGGGACTCCTGAGAGCTCTGAGATTACTTAATGTCTGACTGCTCAATCTTTTGTCAGCACTTTTGTTCAGAGTATAAAGATTCCATACATTTTCTGTGAACAACATGGACTTCTAAAGTCAAAATGAATAAACATGTATTACACCTTAACATACCAACACATTATTTCCTCCCAGCCTTGGCTTCTGCTGAAAAATGGTCCAAGTAACTCACAAAAATGAGTTTAGACAAGACAGAAAAAAACCAATAGATCTTCTCTACCTGCCACTTTGTTATTAAAATAAGAACTTTGTGTTGATCTGGCATGAACTGAGAAGACAATTCCTCATAAAATTTAGATGAACAGTAGTATTACAGAGTCGTTCACATCTTATCTTAAAAAGGTATTTATGCTGTAAAGACAAACGCAAGAAAAAATATTTTCTTTCAGTATTTTAGCTTTGAATAACTCAGGGCACGTTCAAGTCAGTAGCAGCTTTTTTGGGGGTTGTTTTTCTTGAGTTTATTTTTTTAATACAGAAGCTGAGTGGCTAATATCACTCTTAAGAGTTCTGAAAAAGTAAAGGTTACTCTGGTTTGGGGAATTCAAATAAGCACCTTTTCTTGCTTAAAGTCTAATTTTCAAGCACTGCAAAATATTGGGATCATTAACAGAAGTCCAAGAATTCCCATAACGTTTAAGGAAGAGCAAAAGTATCATATTTTCTTAAAAATACATTGTTGATAGCTTCATGTAACTTTCATACTTTTATTATTACCAAATATATACATTATATATTACAAACCTGAAACTGCTACATATCCATCTGTAGAGAGGGACAAAAAGTTAAACATCCTAAAAAGCACAAGTTTCTTGGCAGATTTCATGTGCACCTACTATATCTCAACAAAATACATATGCATATGTTACCCTGACAGGTAATTTTACATGCTGGTAGACACTTGAAAGGTTATTTTTTTTTCCTGTATACAAACACAGGCTTCAGTACACTAAAGCATCTTATTTTGATCCTATTAATCATACTATTTTACTAATCTCTGTTCTGCAGGAGAATCAGACTCAATGGACTGCATTTCAGGCAGCCAGAGGTCAAGAATAAATCAGGGAAAAACAGTGTTTCTCTGTTTCCTCTAAAGTACTGAAAATATGGCTTGGTTTAGGTACCACGAAGAAATTTAACAACAGAAGGTTGCTGTAGGTGCATCTTTATCTTCGATTTTAAAAATGCAAGTACTTCAGAGACACAAAAGCTTTGGTGACATAAAAGCACTGATCTTAGGGCAAAATGTGAAGAGAAGTTTAGCGTTTTCTGCAGAGAGCTCCTGCTGTCCCTGGGGAGCACAGCACCAAGGTTACAGCTCACAGGTCCATGGTGAGGTGCTAAATCAGGTTTACAGGGCCATATACTGTGCTGGTACAGCTCACCCAGAGCACCTGGGCAGGGGATGCTGACACACCGTGAGCACAGCCAGAGCAGCTCCCAGGGGTTTGGTGCGTCAAGTGAGGGTGGTGAGAGGGGGTCTGGATGCAGAGAGGAGCTGACAGACTGCTCACACAATCCCACCACCCAAGATATGCCAAATCTGCAATTCTTTACCCCTCAGATCTTGGTGCACTTCGCAAAGGTGACTTAACACTTCAGAAACAATGGGTGGACACAAAATCTGGATTAACACCTGAAGGCCTGGCCCAAAGATCTAATACAAGAGCAAGTAAAAAAAGCCACATTTCCAGAGCCAACTCTCAAATCAAAACTGCACTGCCAAATTAAATTTCTCCACACCTGACATGACTTAAGACTTGTTCAGTTCTTGTACCAGTACCAACCCTGTGGAACAGAAGCCTTGGAGAGACAGATGCAATTTGCTGTTGCTGCAGTGGCAGCCCGAGTTAACCAGCAGCCTTGCACCACACTAAATCCTTTCAGGGCTATCGGTACACCAAGTTTAAAGCCAACTTCCCAGAACACGCATGAAATGTTTCTGCAGAAGCCAACAGTAAATGTTAAAAGAAAGAGCCTGGAAACCAGGATATTCCTAATGCTGTATGTTGAATTTTTTTCTAAGTATTCAGTTTTCACAGAAGAAAACAAAGAAATAACCTTAAGAAAAAAGTATTGTTTTTCTCCCAGTAATTGTTACATAAATCAAATGACATTTAAAAATTTATAAATGTAAATAGATATTTATTTTCCTTGACCTGCTCAGGCAAAAACCCCGGTCTCAAAACTGAGTGGCTCAATGCAAACCGAAGATGCCAAGGCCAATAACCTTATTTAATTCCGTACCAATAAAGACTTAAGCACACACACAAATACTATCTTTTTTTCATCTCAACTCAGACATGTTCACATGAACTTAGATAATTTTATAACTGGAGGCTGCATTGTTTGCTCATTTTTCCAATGACTGTAATCATGATTCAACTTCCTCTGAACATCGGCAGCGTCGATCCCAAGATATTTAAAGGATTGGTATTTGCCCAGCACTTCTTTCACTCACAAACTGTCTGACCCATAAAAACAAAGCACTTCAGATCTGCCAGGCAACACATAGGAAAGCTATTCCAAACTGGGCTGTTTTGCACGGCAGGAGCAGCATGTAGAGAAGGGAAGCTCCCAGATCACCGAAACCCCCAAAGGCAGCAATTTGGGTTATGATTTCAAAAGCACAAAAACCCTATGGCCACCTTTGCAGGAAGGGATATTGCATGTTTATAAATTTATAAATGTGTATATATGTGTGTGTGTGTGTGTGTGTATATATATATCTATATCTATCTCAGAAATAGGTGTGTGCACATATATACGTACAAATATATATTTAAATAAATTTATACCCGCTTCCAAAAGTTGGGCAAGCCAAGATGCTGCATCAACAGCCTTCAGTGTGTTGGACTGGGCCCATCCAGGACCTGTCAGCGAGGCTTCCAAGCTTTGTTTGGAGCGAGGTTTCGCCTGAGAAGGCAGCACTTTGCTAATGATCCCTATCACCATCACTAAGTTCAGCACCACTCAGGTGCTAAAGCTTGAAATGACTGTTTTCTCCTTAGGTAATGGATTTAAATATTATTTAGGCAGAAACAGATTCTTTCCTGCACATATGTGATGGAAATAATCTGCAAGTACTTTCATTTAGAACCACTTATGATGGAAAATTATTTCAGAGTGTGGCTTCATTCTAGCATAGTATAACAATTTCTATTAAAGCTGACTGAAATATTTGCAAGCTGTAATATTATGCCAGTACCAAATCTTATCAAATCAAACCCACTGCAGAGGAGACTGTTCCCGGATTATTCACAGAAGTAGCAAGCCATGGAAAGGCATTGTTGATCTTACAGCCAGAGGTGTATAAAATACTTGCAGCAGATGAGAAAGGATATCCTGCATGCAAACAGCTTTACCTCTCCTTATTACAAAGTCACAAAGAAATTCTTCATATTTTACAGAGTTTTCCCTCTGACAAATATGTGCCTTTTCTAGCAAAAAACATGAGTCTTCTTATAGAAAACCTGGACATGGTGAGTTAAGCCAAGTTTAACAACATACCTTTAATACTTACTATACAGCCACTTAACTGAATATCCAAATATCTAGTAGGCAAAACTCATCATTTCAAGCATCACAATTAACTTTTTAACTCTCACACGTTCAATAGAATTGCCTTCTTAGTTAATGGACGCAACCTCAACACTAAACCTCTAAATCTCCTTTTAATACAGAGGGCTTCACACTTAACACACCCACAAGAAGTCACACATTTTTGTCATTCAGAAAGTTTGACCAAAGTTGCTTTAGACACCACAGCAAAAACAGTTTGCATAAATCTTGTGTAGAAGACAGAAATTTATATAGCTGGATCAGGCCCAAATGGGTTTATTTACATTAAAACTTAATAAATTCATACAATCATAGGCCATACAATCATTAAGGCTGGAAAAGAACTCCAAGATCATCAAGTCCAACCATTAAACCGGCACTAAAACATCCCCAAGTGCCCCATCCACAGCCCTTTTGAACACTTCCAGGGATGGTGATTCTACCACTTCCCCGGACTACCTGTTCCGGTGCCTGACAACCTCTTTTGTGAAGAAAGTTTTCCTAATATCCAACCCAAACACCCCCTGGTGCAACTTGAGGCCATTTCCTCTGGTCCCGTCACTTGTTACCTGTGAGAGAAGACCAACCCCCACATGTCTACACAACCTCCTTTCAGGCAGTTATATACAGTGATAAGGTCCCCCACGACTTCTGGAAAATTCCCAAAACATCCAAGGAAGCTGGGCAGTGCTATAGGAGTGTTGTACAGTAAGAAAAGTCTCCTATGTCCTTAAAAAATGTCTCTTCAGCATATAAAGAAGTGGTGGAAACCAGGATTCTGTAAGGCTCTCCCACTGCCTTGGAAATGGTGGGTTTGTGCTGCTTTTGGTTTGGCGGATTTTGGTTTGGTTTTTTAATTATTATTATTTTTGTTTGGTTTGGTGGTTTTTTTTGGTGGGGAGGGTTGTTTTCTTTGTTTGAGTTTCATAAGGGGGGATTTGCAGCCCAGAGCAAGGAAAGGCAGACTGAGGCACAAGGAGAGGGTCTCAGCAGCTCCCAGCAGATCTGTATGGGGAATCCAGACCACCCTTGTAGGGCAGCAGCCCAGAGCTGTGCCACTGGAGAAGCCCCTTCCCAGCACCTGGACAGGGTGGATGGTCCACAGAGCAATTATAACCCATCAAACAGGCTCCGAACTACAAGAAAAGGAGTTTTCTGTAGAGCAGGAGAGTTGGTGGCTACATCAGGCAGTCCCTCATAGCCACAGGATGCTTCTCAGGGCTGGCAGTCTTGCTCACATTCAAATATCCCAAATTGAGACATTTCCATGTTTCCTTTTATCCCTCTGGCCAGAAATACTTAAGTGTGTTTAACGGGTTGTTTGGGATTTGACAGATGACCTCACTGAAGACAGTCATTACCATTTATTCTCCCTGGTTTCTACGAAAAAGCTCAACTGATGAAGGCTTTGCATTTTGCTTTTATTTTAAAATTTATCCTATTAGTAATTGACTCCTTGCTGTCAGCTGGTGGCTGCAGAAAAGTTGGATTTGTAAGAGGAGAAGCAGGACATGCTCAAGCATGTGACAGACAAAGCACACTGACGGGCTGGGAGATGCAAGGCTTTTATGGAAGCCAGAATTATGTCCCAGCAGAGAACTTTAACTTTTACATCTCCTAGCAATTTCTCAAAAGGAGTAATACTTATATAAATGTAACAGCTGCCCACACAAAAATTAAAGCAGAGATTGCCAGCACATTTTACTTCATCTATAAAGGTGCACACAAGGTAGCAAAAAAGTTTTGTACGTGTATTTCTCAGGGAAATAAAGTCAGCCCGAAAGCAGCTTTCTGACTTCTGAAGACACTTGCTGTTCCTGGAGAGCAAACATTAGGCTTTACAGCTTTGGAAATAAGCTATAAATTGTGTCCCTGGGAGCCAACAGAGTGTCAGACAAGTGATCCTGTGGGTTTCCTGGGGGAGTATACGAACACAACAACGAAATCCACTAATCAGGAGCACTGGAATTCAACAGAGACAGCATGGCTTCCTCCCACGAGTGACACTGATGGATATTTTCTGTACCAAAACTGTCAGTGACTAAAGAGGCTTTAACGTGAAGGAGCCTTCCCAGCCCCACTTCACATTATCTGGGAAGGCTGGCACTGACTGACAAGCAAGTCAAATATTACAAATGACTGACATCCCTAAAACAAGTTCAGAGGTGGGGCGTCTTCAAAGAGCTGCTGGTGGGAGCCGTTTTAGCTCTTGGTGCAGCGACTGACTTTGCTGCACAGCCCAGGGGACAAAGGGCTCCTCCACTGCTGGCACCAGCCCTGCCCTCACTTCCCAGCCCAAGGAGACCAAAAATAGTGATGCTGGCATGGATCCCTGAGGAAGTGAACGGACATTCTTGATCTAGAATGTTGATTGCTACACTTACTAGCATCGTGGAAAAGAAAAACAAGTTGGGAGAAAGATAAAAATTGATCTGAAACCAGAGGCAGAACAGAAAAAGCACGAAATTGTAGGGGATTCATTATCTTTCTCATGTCCTATTTCCATCCCTGCCTGGTAAACACAGTTGTCACCTCCACTGCCTTTTCTCTGCTTTCTGAGCACTTGGCTTTGCCTTCTCTGAGAAAAACACACATGCAAGAGTTGAGAAAAAAAGTTATTTCATACCTTTTATATTCTTCTCAGTTCCAAGTGATGGTCCAACCCAGAGGAACTGTCTGCTGAACCCTAACCCCTAACGTTGCACAGACAGCACCATCCCACAGCCAACCTGCCAGCAGGAACTCATGTTTTCCACATTTCAGTTCAATCTACAGAATCCCGTTTATGGCACAGTCAGCACCATGTGGCAAAGGTGCCTAAATCTCTTGGGAAAAAGAATCACAATAAGGCTGTATTTTGAGCGAGATTAGCGCCTCTTGCAAAGAAAAGTGAGATTTATACATGCTAAAAGTCTAGTCTACTGAGGAATAAAATAAATTTAATATTCAATTAAGGAAACAAGAGCTTAATTTTAGTACAGATGAGAAGCATGACGTAAAACAGAGCATCCTGCCATCCATCATGGTTAGGATGATTTTAATGGATCTTTAGAAACGCTTATGGAACCTATGAATTTTTGGGCACTACTTAGGGATCAGCAATAAAAAAAAATTCATTCTCTAGTTACCTCCTAAAGCAACTTAGCATACCATGTATGATGAAGAATTATAGTCTGCTTGAGAAAAGATACTTAACTCCTTACAATGCAGCCATAAAAGATGCCTGATCAGAGATGAAATTTGAAAGCTTTGACTTTGATGGGCTTGAGAATATCCCTATGCAAAGTATTATATTTTTATTCTTTTCTTTCCTTTTCAAAATGATTATTTTCCCACACACTTTCTAATACGACCATACAAGCAGAAAATATTCAGTGTTTCTTTTCAGTTATGACAAATTTCTTTAACCATTTATTACAGTGGAGAAACCTAGGCGAAAAAAAATGGTATAAATCACGTACTTTGCGCTATCTGCACCTCAGGAAGTTACGTCCAGAATCAGACAGCAGGATGAGATCTTTTTGTAGTCAACATGCATCCCCTGCAGTCACTTGTACCCACACACTCCCTCTTCTCAGAGGAACCATCCTTCTTCCTCTGCTGCTTTAACCTCTCTTCATATTTACTATGCTCTGAAGAATTTTAATAAATATTCCATGTCGTATCCATAAAGCAAATAAAAATGATTAACTAACAGTCAGCACAAATGCCTCTAAAGCAGCATGCGCTCCCCTTTCATACAGGATCATCAAGTTCAATACCATGATAAAGGTTAAGTTTATTAAGCATTAGAGAGAACTGAGTTCTCATCATTCAACCCCTCCTTCACCCCCTCCCCCCCTTTTTTTTTGAGAAAGTGCAATAAAAGGAGGTGCACAGCTAAATGGTGACCTTTAGAAGTACTGTCTTCCTATGGGAGGAAATGTGCTGTATTTGATTGTTACCTTTTAGAAGATTAATTAGTCTGGCATGCTAATTGATATTTTTTGGTAGGTGAGAACAATCAAATAATTGGTTTCCCTTCAAAGGAATTATGTCATAAATGCAATCCACAGATGAGTAACTGCACTGCTCTATTATAGCAATATATTTGTTTTATGTTCAAAAACGTGTCTAAAAAAAAGAAAAGCATCCATTTGGGTAAGTTATCTGACAGCATTCTGTGGCACAGCTTTTTCAGACAGCGAGTCCTCCATGGATTAACATCGCCAAACCAGATACAAAATAAAGGTGTCCTGTTTTACAGGACAACAGATGTCATCAACAGAAAGCCTTGGTATTAGCGAGCTACAGCACATCTCAGATCTGCATTACTGCCTGGGCACCATTGCTGCTCTCATGCAACTTCCACACAAACACAACAGCACCGAGTCTGTAAAAAAGGCAGCACTCCTAAAACTGCTCATGTTGCTTGGCTTTTACTGGTAATAGTGCCTGTGAACGTAGGCATAACAATCTTTCCCAAGTCTGACCTTCAGAAATCACACATTAGTATGCAAGCACGCCCTGCACACTGCAAACACTAATGAAGACACCGAGACAGCGCTGCCAGACCTGTGACACACGATGGAGTTGTCACACAGTCGTGTATCACCCACCGCAGCCGAGCCGCGGCAACTCCCCAGACACCCGGTCTGAGCTCCTGCAACGCAAGGTAACCAAGCAAGGGGTGTCAGCAAAACCCTCTCTCACTTTCAGCCAAGCCAAATAACTCCTCATTTGTGCAAACCCGGGCAGTTCCTGTGTCCTGCAAGCCCACAGGAACGGAGCAGGCCTCGGTGTGCTGATGGTGTGTATAACTCACCACACGCTGCCTTCACCTCGGGGATGGCTCCGCAGGTCCTAAAGCAAACAAGGGCTGAATCACACAGTCAGTACCTCCTTCCTACAGCACCAGAACTGTCCTCTACAGACAATGGACAGTCCTTTGAGAGGCTACACCGTGACTTAGTTGCCTTGTATCTAACTTCAGGTGACACTCCAGCTGTCGCCACATCTGTCACAAAGCTATCACAAATAGGACCTCTTAAATGTTAAGGCTCCATGGCAGTACTTCAGCCCACCCAAAAACACCCCAGAACAAGCTCCTAAATGAACAGAAATCAGGTGTTAGAAGGATGACACAGTTAAATGATGAAGTTTCTAACTTCCGTTGGAAACATCATTCAGTAGATGATGTTTTTCTCAGCAAATCAGCAGTTCTGGTAACGACCGCAGGAGGCTCAGCCCAGCTGCACACAAGCAGGAAGCTGCTGAACTGGGACTGGCAGTGGGGAGCTCAAACAGAAGAGAAAAACCTGCCTCAGTCAATCCAGCCTAAATGGAAGTAGTTTATTGCTCGCTAATTGTAAGTCGTGAAGAGGGATCAACCAACCAGCCTGATCCCTGCTGGTGGCAGAAGTGAGAAGTACAAAGATTTAACTGTGGTATTTGGTCTTTCTGGAAGTAAATCCAGTTTGATGTGTTTATCAGACACCACATGTCTCCTTGGACTTCTCCTATGACAGGTGACTAATTAGTGGCCAAACTCTGTTAGGGTGCCTCTGAACAGTTTGGGAAGGACACTGTTGGAACCTGTGAGCCAACAGTTCCCATTTCGGTGTTGCACAGTGAAGGAGGCAGTAACAGAATCTGAGTTCAGAGACTGAACTAACTAATTTGTTGTTATTTTTGGAAGCCAGGAACAGAATTAGAAATGAATTCTTTATTAAATGAGATTGCCCTTCCTACCTAGTAAGTGTTTGATTCAATGGCCAAGAACCTCTCAAAACAAACCCCCCAGCAAAACCCCAAAGCACTTCTTTTAACAGAACAGTGAATACTGAGATAGTTGTACAATGCACAGGAGCACCAGCAGAGGAGACATACTCCCCAAATGATTCCTTTAGCCATGGTTTATGGAGATCAGTGGGAAAGGGACCAGGGGGAAAAGGCAACCTGAGTTCAAGTCCAAACTATTTGTAGGCCCAGACCAGAATCCTGGCTGGAAAGCAAAACAACTGTGCAGAAACTGAGCTCCTTTTTTTGGCATTTCTTTCAGGAAACAGCTCCAAGGCCATGGTTGCTTTCCTGCTCAAGCCTATAGAGCAGCTGAGATACTTTTTTTTGTCTTTTTAAAAAACTCTCTTGTAGGTAGGCTTTTGACTGCTGGGATCTCACTTCCTTGGCTTTGGGAAGCTAAATCTAGACAGTTTTGTTGATAAGGAATGGCAGAAAGCAAGCAACGTGACAGGAGGAGGAGGAGATTTCCTAAATGAGAGGTATGCTTGCATCAGGTACAAAGGACAAGAATGTATATTGATGACTTTTAAACTAGAATTACGCTGACATTATTTCACTCTTTCCATTACTGGAAATGAGGAGCAAGATTAATTTTACAGCAGCAGATTTTCCCCATGACTTCAACAGAATTAGGTTAAATTAATGTTTCAGTTGTGCTTAATCTAAATTTTTGTCTTCTAAGCTGTAGGCAAATGGTTTCTAATCACTATTTCTGTACCATCTGATGTTAAAAGTTCATCAATTTTGTTTCCCACCAATATGATTAAACTCTTATTCAAGCAAGAAAACATTGTTAGTAAGGAAATCAATTTCTTTTAAAACTCTCTCATGTACTTCCATTTAATAGATTCTTCAACCAAAACAGGAAAAAATCACTGGTCTTGGAGTTATTTTCTAGCTTTATGCTGAGCTGTGAGATTGTGATGTTTCTCCTCTCTAATTCTGCCTGTCCCAGACTAGCAGATATAGGACAATAAATTTGAATTTCCTCCTACACAACTCTTAAAAAATAAAGAGCTGTTAGAACCATAAACTGACAAATAGTGCAATTTTAGCTTATTTAATGAAGGCCAGAATGAATTTCTACATTAGAAAATGTAACTGCAATTAATACCCAGAATAAAACACCCTGTGCTATTATCAAAAAGTCATAAAACATCTGGGGTTAACAATAATCTGGCTGGAGAGTACAATACATAACAGAAGTAAAATGCCTTATGGCTGTTCATCATTTTCCATCTTTACAACGCTACTGTGCTCACGCATTAATTCCAGATATCAGATAAGCAAATTGTATCCCAATGCCCTGGAAGGCTGGCACTCCAAGAGCTGGAAGAGCAAAAAAAAACCATTAAACGAGTGAGATCCTTTCCCTGCCAGGTCTACCAGCAGCATGATTTCACAACATCACACTGCCAGGCCTTTACCTTCAGCTGTACTTGTGAAATATTTCCCCCCATAAGCACTTTACGCATTCCAACTCAGTCTAAAAGGTGAAGGAGTTTTTTGGGTGAGGCAAGGCGAATTCAGGGGCTCCTGGCACTGCTCTCAGACAAACCAGTAAATAACCTGCCAGCAGCACAGCAAGAGGGAACGCTACCATTTGGAGTTAATTTGTTTGGTGTAGAAGTACAATAAACATGCTGGAGGACAAAATCGGTCTGGTACATTAGTATCTACTTAATTTAGGGTAAATGCATATTTTAGTGTGAGGCTTAAGCACCACAACAGGTACTGAGGCACTATTATTGCACAAGCTCTGGTGGAGAAAGCTCTTTTTGTAAAAAAACGAATCAGTATGGGATTTCAACCCCAGCCATCAGCCCTGGTGCAATGCCACAGCTTTTCAGACCCTGAGACTTTTTGGGGAAAGGTCCCAGGATCAGCTGGAACCTGATTTTAGGGAGCTGGCTCCAGCAAGCCAAGTTCTGAGTGGGAAGGAGGGTGGAGCACATCTCTCAAGCCAGTTGATTCACAAGTGTCCCTTCTGCACCAGTAAAAGGGCGAGGACAAGGACCCTGTGTCACCCTGTGCTGCCCGGGGTGAGGACAGCCACCTCTGAGCCTCACAAACACTTGAAAGGAAAAACGTATTTATTCACAAAATGACAATCCACCCTGGCCTGCTTAGCAACAGTCTTCCTCCTCTGTGAAGCATTAATAATGTATTTTTAGCGACTTTCAACACCACACCTATATGCTAACATATTTAATTCCTTAGAAACATAAACTCAGCCTCCAGCAAGGATAACTTTGTAGCTCACCAGCAGACACAGGGTTTTGACAGCTGACTGGTCATAAACAACCAAAGGTTTGAACAAAAGATAAAATACTTGTGTGGGTCACCATTTCTGCCAAGAATTTCAAGGAAAAGAGAGAAAGAGCAAAGAGGGAGGATAAAATACCGTAGCCTTGAAGCAAAAGAAGTCTGCAGACAACAGTGGCCTGAAAGGAAGGAGGAACTAGCAGGATATGTCACTAGGTGTAATTAACAGCTAGGCAAGAAACAGCCAGATTTCAGAGGAAATCCTCCTTCTGTAGAGGTTTAAAGGTGACAATAAAGCTTAAACTGTCAAAAGCAATTGATAAGTATGTCACAGATGGAATTTAAAACCGGCAGGTTAATAATGAAGAACTCCCCATGGTACCCAACTCCCATTAATGCTTCTCCTCCTTTACCTGGACCAATCAACCTAAATTCATAGTTTCCCACCACCTGACAAAATACATCTGCTGATAAACAAACAGCTTTTCCTAGAAACAAATTAAATATTTATGCCATTCTATTACGATGTAAACACTTCCACATTATTTTCTAGCTGTAGATCAGTACCTTCATTGCAAAACTTAATCACGCACTGTTCCCTGAAAACTGCTTAAAAGTGTTTTAGAAACTGTTCTCAGAAGGCAATAAACCATACTTAAAGTCACATAAAACTTATAATCATTGTTCCAGCCATTTTAATACTGAAAAACAACTGTGCAGAAGTCGAACAGCCTTTGCTAACACTACATTTGCCCTTTCAGTTCCTAATTAGCTGATAATACTCCGGGTGCCTGTAATGCACAATTCAAATGCCTTGCTTACCAAAGTGTTTAGCATTCTGCAAATAAGTCTTTATACCAATTAAATCCCTTGTTATTATTAAAATGCTTCCATACTGTTGTAATAACGCAGGATAACACAGTCAATGCTACTCTAATTGTGCGGCTATTCTTTGAATAATTGTGGGATTTATGAGTAATCATTGCTAAGGATACGCTACTATTTAGTGCAGAGTACACAAAACCTAATAACACCTTTCAAATAAATTTGATTTGTGTTACAGTATCTTTTAAGTGTGTCATGTACACTAAAAAAATCTTCCCGAGCCACCAAGAAGCAGTATTTTATAATGCAGTAATTCATGGTAGCAATTCCACAGTAATTTACAAGCACAGTAATTTAAAAGTGTAAGCAGACAACAAAAATCTATTTTTCTTCTCAAGATATGAAAATATTGCTAAATACCAGGTTCTATCCAAGAGAAGATTATTATTTTTCATTTTCTCTACAACAGGCAAATTAAGAGAGATTATTTGCTCACAGGAAACTTTCAGGGCAAACTCAGGCATGAGTCCAGATTCCCTGTCAAATGAACCAGCAAGTCAAGAAGCTGCATTATCTCCACAGAAATGTTTAACAGCAGTGGCCTATAGTTTACTCCAGTTCTAAACTTTTCTGCTGAAACCATGTACAGTAGGAGAAATACTTCATTCCTCATCAAACTAACTAAATCCACTACTTACGCAGTAACAAATAAACCCTTCTTATTACTTAAGGAATTTATCTTACACATCTGAACAAAAATCTAGGGAGCTGCAGAGCAAGGAGCTCCTACTATCAAAAAGATTAACACCAACATTTAGAAACTGGCAGGAACTCTGAGGAAATCAATAAGACTTTCAACAAGTAACTCGACATGATCATACACTAAGTTCAACTAAAGAACAAAATTAAAACCCAGCCATTACTAAAAAACTTCAATGTAGAATAGGAACAGAAACATTTTAGAGAATGATTTCAGTATTAACTTACATATATGGAGATATTTAAAATGATTTTCACACACAGGACTAGTCAATCCTGCAGAAATCAGTGCAGCAAGGGAGAAATCTAGAAAGATTAGATCACTTCTTCCAGGCTGTTAGCCTCAAAATTCCTTCACCTGTAGCTGATATAATGCCCCACCTACCCAAATCCTTCCAGCCTTTTACTTTTCACTCCCGAGAACAGCTGAGACAAGTGTCAAGGCGATCTCCACGTGTTCATCCTCCTCCCCAAGGAGCACACAGGGAGTTCTGGCAAAGCTTCCAACGTGGGACACGAGTTGTGCTTCACCAGGGGAGGCAGAACTGTCATGATGGGATGCGCAAGGGAAAAACCAAGGACCAGGTACTGGCACCAGTACCTTGACGAGACAGACACACACACCCCTTTCAGGCATCTCTGGAGCATTAACTCAGTTACACCAGCAAGGGCTACACTTGCATTCTCATCATTTTGGGAAGTTCCAGGTTCCCTGCATTATATCCATATCCAGAACTGCTTGGAAAAATTATTTTTTTTCCCCAAAAAAATATCTGTGATGTTCATTTATAATACAAAAGGAAAGCATGAGGATTCTGCTAAGCAGCAAAATATCATCTGGCCCAAAAAACCCAGGGACACAGACAACTATATTAGAAAAAGATTATTCGTAAAAATTATTCTCCAAGATATCAATATTTATACATTACATACAAAATATAATAAATACAAACAGAGAAAGGAAGTGAAAAATCACAACAAGCTGCTACAGATAAACAAATCTGTTTATTTTTTCCTTCAGAAGACATTGGTTACTCAGGCGAAACACTCTATTAGCAAACCACGCCAAAAAGAGAAGACTAAATATTCCAGAGATTAATAATAGCTAAACTAAACTGTTGCTTCTGGTCTCCTGCCCAGTGAATGCTTTTCTAAAGGAACAACAATATTACTATGCCAACCATCACTACACAGCACTGGACTCCACCTCATACTTTTTTAAAAAGCAAATTACCCACACACTAAAAAAGAGACATTTACTGATTTTATTAAGTCTCAATCAGATGGACAAAGCTCACCGAAAAGGCATTAGAATCACCAAGTGTAGCCAGGCAATTCCACATTAACAACAGCATTCGGCAGCATCATAAAGGAATTTATTGCAGGAAAGAAAAAGGAATCTTGGCACACAGATACAGCTCCAACAATTAAAATAGTAAGATAAGAACAGATGTGAAAAGCTCTTCAGAAAGATAGCTGTTCTCAACAAGTCTTTAATGGAAAATCAAATTCTTATTTAGTGCACCCAGAACACATCGCTAAATACATTGTACATGAATTGACACTGTGCCTCAGGGGCAGCAGGTTACTGCTAAATAACAACAGGATTTCCACCCAGGGCAAGGGCCTCAAATTGCACATTAAGTATCAGGTCCCAGATCTGACTTCATTCAGCCTGGGGCCTCAGCATGGGAAAAAAAGAAAATCCTCATCTTCTAAGAATGTTGAAATTGTGTTGCTTGAATGCTGAAGATTTGTTTTCTGACTCTGACCAGAAGCTTTCATAAAATTGTCTCACATACAGGTGTGCCATGCACTCTACAAGCAACTTGTAGCACTCCCATCATTTTTTTTCAGCATTCTTACAAAATTATAGCAAACTAAACATTTTTTTTTCCCAAACATGTAAAATTGGGGGAAAAAAAGGCATTTACACAAATTATACAAGCACTTTGCATGCATGGAAAGAATTTGTTTTAGCAAAGCAAATATCTGCACACAGCAGATTCCAACCCATTTCTTTACATCCAGGTATCCAGGGAATCATGTAAGGTTTTCATTCTTTTCTGTTGTTTTATTACATAGATTCTTTAATATGTGAGGCAAGCAAGCACGATTTCATTAAACTACTAAAGAGAAAGGCAGAGGCACCAAATTGGTACAGTTAGGAAGCTCAGATTAGTAATTTATGACAGCCATTCTAATCTTTTAGTGGCAGAGTAAGTACAGAAGATTAGATATGATTCAGATATGTCTGAACTTCTTCCTGATGCTTCATTAATCCACTTGCTCACATATATCTAAACTGGGCTGTCACCATGTGCCACATCCCCAGGCAGATGAATATGGGAGCAGCCCTACTTTTGCATCCACAGAAAAAATTCCACAGTGCTTGAAAGTGATCACTTGCAATGAAAAAAATTCCTCATTAGCCATTCTTACCGAGCAGACACCACTTGGCATCATCACCAGCACCTCTGCCTGTCCACACCTTTAAGTTCTCACCCTGGAGTTAAAAGATAAACAACCTTTCTCTGCCTTCCAAGCTGTCACTCTGAAAGCCACCCATGGGCAAAATCACAGCTATAGCAGGAAGTTGTTAAATAAATTAAGTGCATACCTCAACCCATCATTTGAATCAATGTATATAAAACATGGGCAGCAAATAATACAATAAACTGTATTAGCACTTTTATCTTAATTTACATTTACTTGTCTAGTATTTAAATTACTTTTTTTTTTTTTGCAGCACCTGGCAGTAATCATTAATATTATATTTAATTTGTATATGCATTATAGCATCATCCAGAAACACAGGGTGCAGGAGCAACATGCCAAACAAAACATCTTGAAAAATTTCAACCTACTTTAACCACACTGGTTTTTTGGATGCTGTGTAGATCTCCATTAGGAACCTATATGCAAATCATTTTAACCAACAGCTTCACACAAGAGGAACTTCTTAGATGAAGGTAAAATATACAACGAGTAACACAGAGTCTGAGAACATAGAAAATTCTCCTTTGGGTTTTGCTTCTATCAGTGTAGTTGGTAACAATTAAGCCTCAGAAGCTGCATGCCTAAACAACATGGTGCAATTTATTTTGATTACAGAGTTTGTTTTGTCCTGTGTAACTCGCCAGTTAAAAGGCAAACCCAAAAACCACACATGTCCTTGGTAACAAACTGAGCCCAGCAAGAGATCTGAAAAACTCTCCGTCCCCTCTGTCCCTTGGCCAGGGATGGCAGCTGAAAGGGCTCACCCACCCAAAAGCTTCCTCTGGAGACAGGTGACCATCTCCATGTCAGTGAACAGGACAGCCAGGCCTTCCCAGATGCAATTATCAGACACTTCTCACAGACAGACCCACAAACCTGCACCAGTGGATTTTGTCGTGGTCCCACTGCCCTAATTCCAGTGTGGTTTGGCACATCCCACACCCCAGCCACTCCAGGGCTTGTCCAAAGGACAGTTCCCACTCTCTGGCTCTTCCCCGTGGCTGCCTGGTGTTGGCTGTTTGTGCTCGTGCAGTGAGTGATAGCTGAGGAATATCTCCCTAACTGCACGATGTGTGCGGATGGAAGGAACCCATTATTGATGGCACAATACATTATAATGGAATTTTATATAGATCTTATGGATTTTTTCCCCCTTCACCTACGAGCATTATTTCCGAGAGAGGTTTAAGCAAGAGTCAACCTGACTTTTGTTTTAATCTCTCGACTATGACAATATAATTAAGCTGTGAACGGTATATCAAAGTGCCATACACAAAGATGAATTGACAGGAGTAATTTTTACTGCTCAGAAGCCTTTGGTTTCATATATCACAATATCCTGTAAAGCAAGCCCATGACATCTGCTTGACTGTAAAAGCAATAGCTCGGTACAAACCTCAATTCATCCTTCAAACAGGCATTTGTGCTCCCTGCTTATTACCACCACTACCTGCATTACTGCAGCTGGAACCTGCATCATTCATTACTTCATTTCTTTATTAACTGCTTACCACAAGCAGAGGGGAGAACGTGCCATAATCCTGTATGGCAGCGTTTCATATGAATGCTCAACAGATGTTTTGCTTTTTGTGCAGGAGCTGAAGAACGGAATTTGGCATAGTGGTGGACTTGCCAGGACTGGGTTAATGGTTGGATTCAATGATCATAGAGGTCATCATTTAAATGATTCTATATCTGGCTGGGATCCAGACAGGTCTCCTCTTTTTTTTTTTTTTTTTAACTTTTTTTTACTTTTTTTTTTTTAATTAATTTTTTTAGTAAACAAAAAGGAAGGGAAGATTTGTATTCAAGCCCTCACTGCTTCTCATTTCACTTCATGTTGAGCTGGAGAGGATCTTAGTTTTGTACCTACAAGAATGAGAACCTCATTTACAGCTGGGATCCTAAGGCACTGCTGTAATGCAATTATTATTATCATCACCATCACTATCAGTCCAATCAACCTGACTGTGTGCTTCTAATGAGTTCGTGTCTTAGGGCAGTTAATGTTCAGGCTATTTTTTTGCGGGTTTTTGTTGTTAAATAACCATTCTTTGCAGCAAATAAATTGAAAGCTTGATCAAAAAAAAATTAGTATTTAGAGAGCAACTATGAAAAATCTGATTATAGCAAAACATCATCAAGAAGAGCAGATTAACCCAGCTCGTTTGGGGGGGTGAATTGTATTTTCTAGGTTAAGAGATATGACTTGGCCAAGAGGCAATTTCCTTCTATCTTTGCTTCTTCTGTAGAAGAATAAAATAATTTCCTTGAAATAAATAAATTATACAGGAAAGATTAAATACTCTCCCACAGAGGCCATATGTAGAAGGAATGCTTGCTATTTAAATGGCTGTTTTGGCACAACAGAAATTCGGAAAATTTGTTCTCTGCACATCCCTGTGCAATTCATTCCAGTAAACTGCCCCACCTTCCTCTGAGAACACCGGGGACAATCCTTTCTTGGCCATCAGACGCCAGAAAACTTCCAGCTTGAAAAAAGAACCCAAACTTAATTTGTTCTTGTCAGATAAAATACTCTGCTACAGAAGTCCCAGTTGTGAATAATCACCATTCAACCACATGAATCAGTCCTTTGTGTATGGATTTACAGGGATAGACTCATTGTCAGCTGCATGTTTGGAAGCTTTGCATTGAAGCCACCATTTCCAAGGCAAGAATATAAAGAAAAGTGAAGGTGAAAACTTTTTCATTATCTTAGAAGACAGCCTATTACCTATATCACTTTCTCAGATATCCATCCATCCACACCTAATGAGTCCTGTGATTTAGTCAGAACACATCCATAAAGATGATTCATGGCTGCTATGAAGCCACTTGATGTTAATAGCAAAGCTGATGTCTTAAATCACAGCTGTTTCCCTATGATAGCCAAGGGGCAAGGCAATGCTTTGGAAAACACAGGAAAGAATTTATCAGAGCAACTCTACAAAAGCAACATTTACAAGAAAAATGTAAAGCAAAACATCAGGGTCGAAAGCATTATAACCAAAGCACTAAATAGTATCAGATGCTGTATAGTAATCTGCATATGTTAGTATTGCCAAAAATTTACTATATCTAGGCTAAAAACTTCTGAATTTAATTTTGATTTCATCTATAATTTACTGTTGTTCCACTAGCATAGTGACCTATATAGCCTTAACAACAAGAGGCAAGTAAAGTGTCATTTGCTCTGTTAGTAAGCATTTCACCACAACCGAGAAGAGTAAATTTCAACAAAACTAAGTCTGATTAAGTTAAATTAAAGTCTGATTAAGTTAAAGAGATTTGCTGATGTTTAATTATATTGATTAAGGAACAGATAACACACTATGTTAAGAGTACTAGTACTAAGCCAGAAAGAAACACCAAATGACTCAGTGTCTCCAGGAAATCTACTTAAATCCCTCAATTTGAGCTGGTAACTAAGTTCTGCTGGATCACAGAGCAAAAAAGGTTTTACAAGGCTGAATCCTCTCTACATACACCCCACTCAGAGGCAGTTTGACCCAGAAACACTTAATTTATGTAGGCTGGAGACTCTGGAGCGTTGAAGAATATTATAGCTTTACAGCCAAGAAGGAAGGAACACATGAGAAAATTTGGCATCACTCAAAAGACGACAATTAGGCACAAGATACCCATCAGCTCTTGGAAATCTCTTAGCAGATTCACAGGTAAAGAGATGTTGCAGCATCGAGCTCTGTTGAGAAATGGGTGCATTTTTAAGTAGAATCAACAATCCCTGACATTTCACTTGCTTTCAGCAGGGCTCCAGTAGCCTTACTCATCGCTATTAAAAACACCAAAATGAATCGAGCAGGATTTCTGAGAAAGCAGTGAATGGGCTGTGATTTTGCAAAGCACTGTCTGGTTCCTGCCTCCATTCTTCTGGCCAGTCATTTTAACAATAGAAATACTCAGCTCAAGTTCCCATTAACAACCAAATGGTATTTTTAACAAGGAATAAAACGATTGCCAAAAACCGGGGGGAAAAAAACCAACGGAGACAAGAACATGATGTGCATACACCCAAGCAAAGTGGAATAATTGCACAGATTAAGTAGGTCAACTACAGGTATAGATTTCTTTTAAGATGATCCAAAAAGGTATGAGAAATTGCATGTGAAGGCACGCTCCGAGAGAATTCCCTTCCCAGATGCAAACAGGCTTGTCTCACTCAAATCAACGGAGGCAAAACTGAAACCACCTACCCTAAGGAGCTTGCACTGGAAACCAGGTCCTATTTCTCAACTTGCTCGCTGGAAAGGTGCTGTGGAATAACCGGAGTGACGGCCCAGCACATGTCGCACAACTACTGCTTCATGATCTTTTTGTCAGGTGATTTGTAACCAGGAGCCTGGATTGGGTAGGAAATTACCTCCTTTACAACTGCTGCCTGGTGTTTTGCATTGTAAGGAGCTGCTGTTCAAAATACAGGAATACAGCAACTGGTGCTTTCCTCGTGGGGAGCTCTGAAGTTTTCCATGACTATTTAGATTTGCAATGTGATTTTTCAATACAAAGCTAAGCCTGTGTATCCAAAACAGAAAGGTGAAAGAAGGTCAAGAACTGCCCTGTTAAAAACAAGCTTTCCATTTCAGGAGGAAAGAGTGGTTACTTTCAAAAGGAAAAAAATCTCTCAGGAAGAAAATGCTGGTGACTCTTGGCAATCTGTGGATCAGGTTGGTTAGTGGGTTTTGGTGGAGGACATAAGAAAAGACACGAACACACACGCAGATTTCCTCCAGCTGCTAAATGCACATGGAGATTTTTAACTCACAGATGTTTTCAGCTATCAGGAATCTTCTAACCTTGTGAAACAGTCATTATTTTCTTCCTAATTTTTAAAAATGTATTTTAAAAGAGAGAAGTTGGGATGGAATCAACAAAGCTCAAGCAGGCCATGAGAAGAACCTCTCATTTCTGGAAGTGCTGAGACATTAGGTTTATAATAAGAAATTTATGCCAACCTTAAATAAATCTGAGGTTTTGCACATATGGCCCAAAAAGGAGGTGCTTCAGCACACAAGTTCAGTAAAGCCCCCAGAAATCTGCATTTTCCCAGGCACAGGAGCACACACAGACCCCCTGACCAATGCCAGAACCCCGAGGAGGGGTCAGCACCAGTGGGACATTTTGTTAAAGCCAGCATTAATCTGCCCTGTGAACCCCAGAGTGGGAAAACAAAGACTCCTGAAGGTGCCTGGCTCGGGAAAGGAATGAAAAATTCAGAGCTGGGGAAAACCTCTCGCCTCTCCACCCCACTCCATCACACACAACTCCTCTCTGAGGCAAAGCAACACAGAGTCAGAGGCAGCAGAAGGAACACTCCCTCCTCCCTACCTGAGAGAAGCAGTGAGGAGACATCGCTGTCCACGGGATTTCTTGTTAGAAACTCCTGCATGGCAACGCTCACACACAAACTGCTGCCACCACACTGGGGTGGGAGTCTCCTGACGCACGAAATCCTGCTCGTGTTGGCAATGCTGGCTCAGAGCCTCCCGGTGAATGAAGAACACGATCTTACAGATAAGAATATGTATTAAATAAAAAGGCACAACTTCCCATGGCTGGTAAGTTCCCTACCCCCATCTCCACCCAAATACCAAAATCTGTGGATATTCAGTAACTGTAAACATGGTTTAGAGATCATTACACACATTCTTCTCTGGGGTGAATGGCAGCACTATTAGTGCAGGAAGAAAAAGACTGAAACAAAACAAAGCAAACTACTGAAGAACAACCTGTCATGGTAAATTAATGGAGTTTCGGGACGATCCAGGAAAGTTCCTGAAGTTTCTTCCTCCTCTTCATAATGCCATGCTTCTAATATACTTCATTTATATTAATAAGCACTGGATTACACAACTATTAATCTAGTTGAGAACGGCACTAAAGCTCACTAAATCTGTCTCTAATTATTATGATTAATGGTGCAAAATGATCAGCTTCTCAAAATAACAACCTAAAGCAAGTGGTATAGGATAAAGGATATTTTTCTTAGTAAACCGGTTCTTTAGTCTTTCTAGTTAATGAAATCTTGAGCAGTCCATTCAGTAGTACTACATTCTAATTCACCATGACTACCTATTTACGTAGATTTGCATTGATTATGCTGTCATTAATGTATTTCTTTAAGATTAATTATTTTTAAATTGCACTAAAACTCTGTCTCATGCTTAGTATAACACAGCAGAAATATATCTTCAAGAGCTGACTGCCTTGGCCTTATTCTTTTTATCTCTGTATCCAGAGGTTGTACTATACTTCTCTTTTTTTATTACTACTCCTACTATTCACCAATACTAATTTTCAAAGAACAAGTTCTCCATTTAATACCTAAGCTTTGCAAAATAGCGTCTGACACTTCAAATTAATGAACAATTTTTTTAAAAATAATACTGTGGGAATTACTGTTATTACTGTATTCCTCCATTACTTCAGTGATCACTACTCCAAAGTCTGTTATTTTACGGTGATTTTTAAGGAACGTTAAAGCAATGTGATCATGCAACCTAAGTTAATTATATAATTTACACAATGGAGAGACTGTCAGGAGAGTCTTAAAAAACCCCAAAAGAAAGTATCAAGTATTTTGAGTTCTGAGACCCTGAGATTTGGTTTCCTACACCGGCATTTCTACCCAACCATCACTGAAGACAGCTGAGCCAAAGTCAACTCACAAATATGATTAAAGATGTTGAAAATAAGAAAATAATGGTAAGGTCATCCTTTACCATCTTCAAACTAAAAAAAAGTTTCTCCCACCCCTTAAACACAAAGCATACAGTGAGGACCACATCTGATTTCCAAATGGGAAGACAATAAGCCCCCCAAGCACCAAGACATAGTGTGAGGACTAACAGGAAAAGAAAGCCCTTCAATAACATTCCATTGAATGGCAGTTTCCTTTGCCATCTAAGACACACTGAAACTTCAGTGTCTTCTCTCCTAAACAAGGATTGATAGCTTTTGCTCAGTGTATTTTCACCAGCAGTCTTTTTTCTCCAACATCTCTCATCAGTAAAGCTTTTATTTTTTTCCCCATGAACTGAAAACATGAACAGCCCTGCATGGAAAATTAAGCCCTGCAGAACATAATGAGAAACCTTCCCACAGCTGCAGGGAGCCTAAGGGATTTTTCATTAAGAATTAGACTTCAAACTATATAGATATGGTCAATGCCATGGGGATGAAATGTGTGTCTCAAGAGTGGCAAAGAGAACTGATGTTTCTACCTTGTCCTTCCTCATCACAATCCATTCCTAGGACCACTGGCATATTATTTAACAAAGTGCTTCTATTGCAAAGAGCCAGTATAATGTCCATGTTTTTTATTTCTCCTGCTCTTGTCTTATGGCATTATAATGTGTAATACCATTGTGGCAGTTGGTCTTCTACTGCAGAGCCCACAAAAATTCCCAGTGGAAATGTGAAACATGGCACATGGGAAAACTCGTAGTATTTATTCAGCAGATCGTCCTGAACCAGACATCAACTGCATCCCTCCACAGCACCGTCCCAAGGCAGAAGCCACGTATTTCATGGTCCCTGCAGGTCCTGTTTCCCTGTTTGTAGTAAGTTCATATTAATTCAGAGGAGCCTTTCTCTGACACAGGATTGAGAAGAAAATATAGAAGTGCTACTTTTAAATAAGGACTGAGGAGCTAACAGAACCTACAACACTGCTGGTGAAGAACTTGCTCCCACTTGAAGACTCCTCTTAAAAATTTCAAATTACATACCCAGTTTAAACAAGTTTGTGTTCATTGCTTCTGTCATCATCCGAGTTAATAACATTCATTCTTTAGCACACGTGAGTAACCAAGGCAGCAAAGATTAAAAGGGAAAGCCAATAGCTAAAACAACTGGTTTGGCAGCTGCATCGAAGAAATAGGAGTGGTTCAACCACGAAGTTCTCACATAGGAGTCTGGGAATGCCCTGCAGAGGACTGCTTAGGACACACTGCTGGCTGGTGTGTGGGAAACCAAAGTACAAGACTGTTTCAACATGAGAGGTACATTTGAATGCTCTTCAAAGCAATTGTGAAAGCCATGCAAAACCCACTCAGTTCTGCTTGGAAGGTTATTGGGAAATGGCAAATTACTCATTGCTGCGTGGTTTTCCTTCTGTTTCCTTGCTTGAAAGGCCAGAGGTTTTAACTAACCTGAAAAATCTCAAAAATACTTCTGATACCTGAAAACCTCACCAAATGCACCCGAGAGACTACTGCACTGTGATCACCCCTGTGTGAGATGAAATGTGAAGCTGAAAAGTGAAGAAAAACTCCTTTAAGTGAAGGAATTGCACTATATCCTTAACTAGAAGAGATAACTGCAATTGAAAGTGATGGGATTTTGTGCTTTGCAGGTTCCTGAGTTGCAGAGGTGGCGGGGGGGCATGGGGGATGTTGCTTCTAATGCTGGAAAGCATCTAATATAACGCTGTAATTAAGCCTCATATAACCAACTCAAATATTTAAATTTTTTTTTTTTTTTTGACTGATTCATTCTACAGAACATTCAGAAACAGAACAGGAAAGGTTCTAACACCTTTCCTCTGGGGAAAGAGGTAAAAAGGAAATTGCCAGTTTTACTCAGAGGTAATTGGGCTTTACTTTCTTTCTGAAACTATGGTTTCCTTCCCTTACTGTATCAGCAGAACCTGGAAGAACAATTTAATCACTTCTGTGACACTCCGACTAGTCCTTTCACTTACTTTTCCTGAACTAGTAAAAAATTCACATCACACTGAAGCGTAAAACCACCTGAATTTCATCTGCTTTCATGTCTCACCAAGAAATTTCATACAACTTTATCTATCCAAGGTAACCCTGCAAAGTCTAGAGGGTTACTGATGTATTGCTTAGCTCAGACTGAACCAGCAAGAATAGACAGACCCACTTGAAGATACCCTGAAGACCAGAAAACTGTAGTTTGCTTCTGTGCATGTATAAGATAAACATAATTTGTGAGGGCGTTCATGTGTACAGGATTTCCCAAGGCTTCATGTGACACAAGTTCATAAAACACACCTGTGCCTGATGGCACCTATTATTTTGTATCACCACCACTCACCTCTCCTCTGTTCCCATGAATTTGCATTAAGGGAAGACAACTCAAACATGGAAGGAGAATTTTAGTAGTAGCTGACTGGGTGAAGAGGATCTTGAGTTGCAAATGTATTTGCCCCATTAAGACTATTTTACTAATGCCACCGTGCAAAGACAGTAATATCAGGTACCACTTCTGGAATGACATTCTTGCTTGTGTTGGCTGTTAAAAATTGTCCCCAGAGCTAAATTTCACATTAGCAATTAAATTGAGGGGATATGGAACAGGAGTTTAAAGAAAAAAGCATACAAATGCTGAGAAACCCATTTAGATCAATAAGCTTTAGAGTTACTAATTTAGTCATACCAAAACCCACTTCTTTTTTATTTTGCAACCTTTTGTAAGGCGTTGCCCTTATTTAGGTGCCATGCTAAAAAAATATTATCAATAGATGACAATACACCATGCAGGCATTGCTGCTGTGAGCACCAGGTTTTGATCCAACTCCTCAGCCTGTAATGCAGAGAATTCAGGGAAAATACAGTTTACTGCAAAGACAATGTCACGCTGGCTTCTGGAGCTCTGAGTGAATAGGAAATATACATCCCCACTGGATTCCCAACACATTCCATATGTAATTCTTGCTGATTGTAAAAAGAAAACCCTGATATAAAAAAAGAGTCAGTCTATAGGGTTCCCAATCAATACACTCCAACGATGTAATTGCACATGTCCATGTTCTCTACAGATAAATGAAAAAAGGGTCCATTTTGTTCTCACATCTGGGAGCCAATTAAGCCACATTCAAGACACTAGAAACTGCTGTGACACACAAAGTCTAGGACCAACAAAACCTTGAAGACTTTGGAATCTGTTCACACTGAGAAAAGTCAGTGCAAAGTTTCCATTTAAAAAAAAAAAAAAAAAATCCTGCTAAATTTACATTATACAACTGTACCACACTGCTGAACAATGAGAACTGACAAATGCTCAGTGCAAGCTTCAACACTTCACAAATAGGAATTTATTTTTGAAGACAAAGTCTTATATTATTTCCTACTTTCAACATCATATTCAGAGTTTTAAAACACACACCTTAGGTATCCTGAAGTCAGGATGACAGGATGAAAGGAAGCAACACCAAAACAGACAAAAGCCAAACATCTTTGAAATGGACAAGGTTTGCAATTCTTCATGCAGAGAGAAAATTACAGTCCTTAAGGTAGAAATTGGTTAGATAAAGGATGCAAATAGTGAAGGATTGAAAGACCGAGTAAAGAGTAAGAAATAGCTCCTTGGTTGTTGTAATCTGCATTTTATAAATCTGCATTCATTTGAAGTCTCATTAAAACAAGAGCCTGCTGTTGTGAGAAACCAGATTACAGAGTAACACAGATATATTTTAAAAGAAGAACAACTAATTGTTTTACAACCACCTTATGGCATGCAATAGATTTTTACCTATTAGAAAAAGTTGGCGAAGGAAGGATCACACAGACACAAAAGGTCCTTGCAGGTATCTCCCTCTTGCCATGCACAGCTTTCTCAGGTTCTCTATTTATTTTACTTATTTACTTTATTTTCTCTATTTTAAGTAGCCTCCTGATTTGAAGTTAAGACTGTGTGTTCCACCTTGAGCTGCAGGTAAAGATTACGGTCCACCCACAATGAAGCTCATAATATAATTTCTCACCTAGTTAATGAGAAATAAACATTTTTGAAAGAGGTAAATCACTCATTTTTAAAGTAAGGCTCCCACAGACTGCAGAGACAATAGATTGGAAGTCCTGCAGAATTGTTATTGCCACAATACCAAATCACAGGTCTCAATTCACTGAATAGAACACTTAAATATCCCCCCTCCACCACCACAAATAGTGCATTATTGGGACTGCTGTGATTTTTTTTTTTTTTTTTCAGAAAGCACTGGCTCTTAAGGAAAAAAAAAAGCAAGATGTTTCTCAGAAATGCATTCTAAAAAGCTCACTACGAGGTTTCACATTCTGGGGAAGCTGCTGAAGTTTCCCACATGAGCACTATAATGCTCGAGGTGGGTGCTCTCTCCCTTCACTTCCATTATCCTGTGGGAGAAAAAGGGTGGGGACTGGTGGGGAGCGAGGGAGAAACATTTCCTGAGCATCTCTAATTACAGGCACCACTATCCTCAAAGAGAGGTTTAATTGGCCTGATTCTTATTTTAGCCTTGTCAGTTCACTCATATTTAACAATTACTGAAAGGCATTATGCTGTTGGTCTTGAAATTATTTTTAGGCACCATTAGAAGCCTGGAGTAGGCAAAAATTCTTAATTTAATTTGTCACAAAGGGAGTAATGAAGTTACTCGAGTAAGAAAGACTCCACACTGACAAAAACAGAGGGAAAAGTGAAAGCTCATCAAGTCACAGACTACCAAAATCTCCTGCAAATCTCCCACCAGCGAGAAGGTGCTCAGGCTCAGACAGCTCAGGTTCACTGTGTCACTCCTGCAATATTTAAGGCTACCACATGTCATCAGTTTGGGAAGAAATTGCAAATCTGACCTAATTGCTGCTGGGTTTGAGGTGTAGAGTGCTCCTCTTAGGCTGTAATACTGGAAACTATTTCTGGGAGAAATTATGAGGGTTTTGAAGCACCAGGTAGGGCCAGCATGGCCCAACCCTGGAGAAGATTATTTAAACATAGACACACACAAAATTATCCTAAAGACAACCACCTCAACCCTCCAGAAGTAAGCTGTTCTCTCAAAGTTGTGAGTGCTACAGAAAACTGTGTACACATGAGCCTTAAGATCATCTGCGTGAAGATGATAACCTCCCTCATAATGGCTAAAGAGAGGAGACCGAAGCAGAATATAAATCCTGGGAAACACAAGGCTCCACAAAGCATCCCAAAGTGCTGCACTTCACACCAGGAAAATGCTTATTTAGAAAGCCTTGTGTGCTGCAAAATGCTGCTATAATGGACAGTGGCGGAACTGAACGGGATAATGCTGAAAAATTCCAACAGGGAGCCTTTTGCTCTGCATAGATTCAATGTATTAGCAGAAATATTTGGGTTTAGTTTCCTGCCATCAAAATTAATACTAAAATCTAGATGCAAATGAAAAACATGTTTATGTCAATGTTAGAAAAAAGTTCTACCTTTGTATCTCCAGAGAATTTTTTTAATTGATTTTTTTTTTAATTAAGCCACGCTACTTTAGAGCTACGAAAGACATCCTGAATCACTTTTTTTAGAAGTCAAACTTTATAGTATATCACTAAGATTGTTACAAATTGCTTAAAAAATGTTGCATATCAAAATTATCTATTAAACAAAAAAAGCTTTCATTGTAAGAATTAAAAATTTGAGTTGGAGATTGTTTTAACAGAAGAATTAAAATGAAAATACGAGTACCTCAAGAAAAACAAACCCAAGAACTTATCAGTTCTTTGCTATTCAGCACTCAGGTTTATGTTATTTTTAAGATAAAGCTCCACTGCAGATTTATAAAAACTGCACATTTATCTTTTGTCTATATATTTATGACATTTGGTGGCAAGGCAGGTTATAATCTAAGTCTGGATTTCCTGTTGCATTTCACCAGTAAGTCCTTTCTCCCGAATGGTGGAAAAATTCTCTCTAAAACCTGAATTTGCTATGACTAAGTGAAAGTTGGACCCATTTCCTGGTGATGAGTGAATGAAAGGCACAAATGCAGTCAGCTGGATTCAGGTCTGCACACAGTTATTCTATGGCTGATCTTATCTCTACTTAATCCTCTTAGAATGAGATTTTATGATGTAAAAACACCACAAAGTTTTTGAAGTGGAGTTTCACTTGCTAACACTGATAGGGTTTGGGGTTTTTATGAACCCCTCATTTTTCTGCTGCTTTCTCTCTATATTATTATTGTCACCCTTCCTTTTTTTCATATTCTCTGTTTACTTGTACCAATCAAATAATACAGCTTTATTCCTTTCTTTAATGTTATTTCAGATGTTGCAGAGTGAAAAAAAAACCACAACTCTGACTTTTCTAAGCCTAGAGGTTGTCTCTTACCATGTGTGAATAAAACAAAGGGTGAAGGATACAGGCAGAACAGAATCATAGAACGGTTTGGGTTGGAAGGAACCCTGAGAAGTCTAGTCCAATGCTCCTACAATCAGCCCACAAAGTGCATTTTGGTTAAGCACCCCAAGGGAGAGTTTGAACTGTGAGCAAATAAATTCTGCTTATGTTCTCCAAAAAGCAGAAGAAGTACTACAGATTATTTGTTAAAAGATAAGACATCTCACAGGATTTAAAATAAATAAATAAATAAACTCTTTAGAAAACACTCAAATTCAGGACAGATTTTTGTTCAAACCGGATGAAAACACCTACTTGGCCTTTGTTACCTTGGCATTTTCTGAAAAACTCTACTCAAAAAAAAAAAAAAAACTTCTAAAGGAATTAACAGGCAAAGTTATGTGAAGCTCTGAGCAAGACAAGAAAAGCCAGAAACTGCATTATACAATGTTACACTGAATCATTAAAACAGAGCAACATTTAATATCTTTCTTTTGAAGTGCAGTGGTATGGGAAAATCCCAGCGATGGAAAGCCTCGGGTAATTGCAGCGAGCAGGTGGTTTAGCCCCAGGGGCTGGAATCAGGAAGACCTTTGTATTTTCATTATTATTTCTTTGTAAGAGATCAGAAGACAACGTCTTGAGTTAACACGACGTAACTTCAAAGTGCAGGTACGGTTGTGCTGAGGAGGAAAACACAGTGCAGAGAACCTCAAGGACTGCCAGCAGATCCAGCAGAGGCTGGAGCCACCGGCCAGGAGGATGCTCTTACAGGCAAGCTCTCAGGAGGCATCCAAAGACAGCTAAGCCCCAAAACACAAGGTGATTAAACCAATGATTTTCTCACGTGAATAATGCTACTTCTCTGTACATGCCGGGAAATTGCCCAGAAGTTTTAGAACATCCACAGTGTTTTCTAAAACATGATGATGTGTGGGACTAATATATCCTAAATATAGTTAAGAATTTGAGAACTGACTGAGAGGGATATATCCTTAAGAAATGAGTTACAGAAGACCACATGACACAGAGATTCCTTGAAACTGTCACTGAAAAACGCTACATTCCTCCAGAAGTGCGAGTTACTGCACAAATGACAAAAGAGCTCCCAGCTAATGAGGCAAATGATATGACTGAATTTCCAAGGAGGTTTTACAACGGCTTACAGGAGATCTTTCATTAATATTTATCTCTGTGGCACAACTCTGACAACCATTATTTCCTCAGCTTCTAGCTAAAAAGGAGATTCTTTCAGATGGTGTCCTGCTGTATGTGGCAGCATTGTGACACTCAGGGACATGGTTTAGTGTGGACTTGGCTGTGCTGGGTTAATGGCTGGACTTGATGGTTTCAGAGGCCTTTTCCAGCCTAAATGATTCTGTGCTAGAAAAAAAAAAGAAACCCCACGCAGGCTGTGATGTGTCCTAAATTAAAACAACTGATTATATGTAATTCCATATATAATTTTCACACAGAAGAAGTTCTTGACTTTCACTAAGAGGAAATGTTCAGGAATTTGATGGTTATATTTCTTGCAGCCAGCTTCTCTCTGGCAGCAGAAGTCCATTCCCAGCAACAAGCACCCAGTACACACCTCTAAGGGGCATCATGAGGAGGATAAGGAATATGTTCAAATATTTCATTAAATTAACTTCTCTCTGCTTGCAGGCATTTCCTTCAGCTCTACAGTTGCTAAAATTTGGAAACTAATATCAATGCTTATGCAATTTTAATTCGACTGACATGATGAAAGACAAAAAGTATAATTTATCATACAACAGATTCACTTCCACACTGTCCTGTGGTCTTTTCCCTTTATCCAGGCACCCTTCAGTTAGGGAGCATTGCAATTCAGTCACCTGCTGTAGCAATACCTGGTGAAAGACAATTGCCAGAAGCGATGCTGCTGGGATTCTGGTCAAAAATGCAATTAGAGGTTGAGCAGGTGCTTTTTTTAATGCCTGTCTTCTGGCGTGCAGTGACCCAGCAGCACAGTTTTCATGTGTGCTACAGCA
Source organism: Eulacestoma nigropectus (assembly GCA_013397775.1). NCBI lineage: Eukaryota > Metazoa > Chordata > Aves > Passeriformes > Eulacestoma > Eulacestoma nigropectus. Next base: position 734,281 of record VZTE01002616.1, on the reverse strand, counting down.
AAAAACTCCAAAGGATGAACCAAAAATGCCACGCACAACCCACACCAAAGGGAAAAGAGCTGGATTTCAAGCAGCTATTTGCTCTCTGGATAAAATTTGTCCTTTATAAATTTTTTTGAAATTAAAGGGTAAGCCACTACATATTGCTGGTGATGCTCACCAAACCAAAAAAGCAGAGTACTTTCTCTGGGCAGAGGGAGACTCTCATTTTAGTTTGACTGCTGTTGATAACCAGAAAAATGCCTGTCAACCCACCAAAACATTAATCTCCAGCTGGACAATGCTATACAGTTCTTGATAGTTCAGTAAACCACAAGTGCTGTGGCCTTCACAGGAGTAAGTCTGCAGCAGGACTGAAATGCAGTTGTGTATGAGCCCCAGTGTGAAATTCAAGAGACACAGGGATAAGAGGTGATGGGGAATCTTTAAAAATAAATCCAGATTTCATCCAAAGACCAACACAGCTCAAATCCACGCAAAACAATGTCAACCATTAATTTTACAAGAGAAAAAGCACCATGCAAATGACAGAAGAGAACAAAAACCTGAACCACTTCTATGGTGCATGATGTGCAGAGAGCATTTGCAACACTTCAGGATACCTCTGCAAGTGGAATTACTGTTTCATGAAGTTCCCTACTACTTCCTCTATCAACCCCTTCCTTTGCTTCTTTATATTTTCGCTGTCCTCTCCCTAGCAGAGGCAGCCATCCATCCACACACAGCTAACACACACAGAGGCACAAAAGCCCTACAGCAGGCCAGGATGCTTTTTCCTCATGCTCTGTACAAAAGCAGCCTTTTATTCACACTGGCATGACAAAGCAATCCAGCATTTAGTTACTCTCTTCCCAGTCCTTTTGTCATTACCACTTCAGACATATGCTGGCTGATGCTATCGGCTTTAAAGACCCCGCTCCCCAGGTTGTCTGTGTGCAGTTTATAAATCTGCTTTGGATTATATTGATTTACTAATTGACCAAAACACTGGATTATACACTCTGCCGGACACTTTACACATTAAATAGAGTAATTGATAAAGACAGCATGCTCTTTGGGCTGGTTTTTCTAGGATTTGATCTTTTCTAGGAACGTACATCATTTCAAGTCAGTCCTTAATAGCAGAAAGAAGTAACATAAATGAAAAGAAACAGAGAAAAACAGGCTTTGGAAGCTGTTATTTGCTACCGGAGGAAGGCTGGCAGATGCAGCAGCAGGAGCAGGAACCTGACTGGCAGCAGAGACCTGATCAATGCTCACTCTCATGCAATCAATGGAAATTCATCAGGTAACACCCTCTGCAGCCCAACAGAGGCACCTGCAGAGTTCCCCAGGAAACTGAGAAGCAAGCACCTATCCATCAAATCCCTGGAAAGAGCAGTTTATCTTCCATCCCACTGAATATACATCTGTTATTAATCAATAGCTGTTGGAATTTGTGTCCCCTCTCCTCCCATTTTTACACGAGCTGGCAACTTTCCTGTGACGGAAATAACCCAATTAATCTCCCAAACAGAAAGGCAACTTTTTTTTGTTTTTTTGACAGGCAGATGTTTGACAATTGATCTGAACAAAGTGAGGAAAAGGAGAAGGAGCAAGTACAAAATAAAGAAGCACATGTGATATCATGATCCAGGGCTGTAAATAGTTCATTGCTCCACCTGCTGTTGGGCTCCTTTTCCTCTGCAAATTGCAAATTCTCCATGGCTAATGCCAAATGCAGAAACATTGTACCTACAGAGAGCCTCACCACACTAATCCATTTCATGAAAAAGGACTAAATGGACTAAAAATGCCCAAACCTGAAGGCAAGTCAGAAGGAGACAGAACACTGAGATTTCTTAAGCCTCTTTTCATTGGAATGTAGAAATATAAAAGACAAATGAGCAAGGATTGCCACATGGGCTTAGATGCATCTTTGAAGGAGATCTGTATTGTCCAGACAACAATAACAAAATAATGCTATAAAGAACAATTCTACAATTGGACTATTTCTTACCTGGATCAGTATTTCAACAGTGATTGCTATTCCTACCAGAAGGCCACATTCAGGTTATTCTTAAACATTTCGTAAAGGAAAACCACAATCAGTCTGACTTTGCTTTTCCTCTAAGCCCTTTAAATCCCGTTTTGCAGCACCTGTGTCCACCTGACAGGTAACTGTGTGTCCCCAGGTGGGCACTGCTGGGTGCGCAGCCCTGCTGGGATCAGGACACTCAGACGATGCCTGCAGGAGGGTTTGAACAACCTGCTCTAGTGGAAGGTGTCCCTGCCCAAAGCAGCGGGTTGGAACAAGATGATCTTTAAGCTCCTTTCCAACCTGAACCATTCTATGATTCTGTGTGACCCGGTCCCAAGGACCACAACAGGAAGAGGGAAGGAATCTGAGTCCCCAGGCAGGTGCTCCTCTCGCCTGTCACAGTGACACCCAGCTCAGGATGCTCCCTCCAATCCATCAGCCAATTATCCTCCTGAAGCACTCTCAGAGATCAAACACATTCAATTCCTGTGGCCAGAGGTGTGGGTTTAAGTGAGCAATAGCATTAATTTCAGTAGTCAAATAACATGTTCCACTGTGGCTAATGAAATCTGCATTTCATTAACTTTTCTCTAGGCCACCCGTAAGTGAACGTTTAAATAGAGAAGAGATGTGACTCAGGTTGGGGTACAAAGGTGTTAATATAAATAGGTGATGTATTGTGAGATGCACTGCAAAACTGCTTATGGATGTACTGGCTCTGCCACTGACAGCTGTTAAACAGTGGAAGGTCAAAAGGGCTTCTCTGACTTTTTAGCAGTAAGAGAAGATCCTGAATTTAAAAAAGCATTTTAAATAATAATACATCCTTTTATCCTAAGATTATTCTGCTTTAAATTATCCACAAGAATTTTTCTTTCAAAGAGCTATTCCCTTTGTACAACCATATTGTTTATTAAGTGTATGTGCTGGATATCCTAACAGTTAATAACTCTCTGCCCATCAAATCTGTTGGGCTTCTATTACCAATCAAAACCTCTCTGAGCTTCATACTTAACCCACAATATCAGCAATATCCCGACATTAACACAAGCAGCACCACATCTGCATCTTAAATCTGTCATCCCCGACTCCCCAGAGGCCTTGCAGTCCTGCCCTGCTCTACATTTAGCTCCGTGCTTTCAGCTTTCCAGCCAGTGATTCAGAGGTATGAGAACAGCTTCAAAATCCCAGGACTGTAAGCAAATAAAAGCCCCATAAGACAGCAGGTTCATGACCCTGAGATCTACAGTATCTCAGCTTTTGGTCTTTTAGTCATGGGTTTGATTCTAATCTCAGCCCCACACTCCACATATTTGCATCACAAATCTTCCAACACGTGCCCACAATAACAATCACTCTACAACAGCGTTTTCTCAAGCACTCCACTCTTGCATTCAAAGCACATGTCCACCTGAATCCAGCTTCAGATTCCAAGTCATAAGGTGTGGTAAACCAGAGCCAGCCCTTGTTTGCAAACCTTTAACATCTTCTGGACAGTGATTTCAGTTCTGTCATTTATTATTAGCACAAGTTATGTGGCTGTTTTAAAATATATCTTAGCAGTGTATCTCTGACTGAGAATACCAGCCTGTAAATAATTCAGCATTGCCAAATTATTCCTATTATCTGATTATTCCAAGGAATCCATTGTACTTATTAATATCACTCCAGAAACAGAATTGCTTTTAATGCCTCTGAACCTCCTTATGAAGAGAGGAGTTTATGCACTTTAATCTGAAACTAACTAGCAGCCCATTTAGACATCAAGAGCATCCCTTTTTCAGTACATTATATTCAGCACAAATTCAACTTTCCCCATGCTTCAACCTTTCAAAAAAAAAAATATGGCTCCATGTAAAACGTTTTGTTAGAAAATATCACTTTTATAGCTAAGTGTGAAATGACACAGTTACTGTTAAATCCTCTGAAATCCTGCCCACTGCCCATACTATAAAGTTCTTCCTCCAGTATTATGTTCTTATTTATAAGAACCACACAAAATACCACACTGCTTTTCTATACATCAGAAAGAAAACCTCACTTCTTCATTGTAAGAAAGTTGCCTCACATTAGAGGTGTATTTCAGGGACATATCCAGTATTCAGCCAGCTGAATGCCCTGGACAAATGTATTAAGATCTATTGTACGCTTACCACTGCATCAAAACCCTTGTAACTATAATTACTGTTATGAATTTCAGAAACAGAGGTAATAGGCTGAGGTTTTTTCCCAGAATTTGTTCCATTTGATAGCAACATAAAATTGCCTGTTGAATTTATTTTTACCATTTGACAAAACCAGCCATGATTCTCTTTGTGATTAAAATCCACAACTAGTCTGAATTCTCTTACAATTGATATTTTTTCTATTTGCCACTATGATTATCATGTCTATGGTTACGAGGATGATTTTTTTTTTTTCACTTTTCTTTTACTTTCTACAAGCAAAAAAAATCTGCCTGATCCAAAGAATGTCAAAGACTTGAGCGGAGACCTTCTACATGGGAAAGCCAAACCAGACAGAGAGAGCCAACACCTTGCCGCAGTTTTAGGAACTGCACACCCAGGGAGGGATACACACCTCTGTCACACTTTCTCCTCGCTATGGCAGCCCCTTGTCATCAGGCATGGAAAAACTTTCCCGTTCCATCCATCCTACACCCACATATTTTATATTTATCACCGCAGTATAAGATCTTTCTGTCACACTTTCAGTGGTGGTGGGTTTGCTCCACCTGTTTTATTTCCTTGATCCAACAAAGTAGATGAAAACCAGAATATTAGTTTTAGTTATCGTGTCTAAACTCCAATGTTTGGTCAACTCCTTCACTTCTCCCACTGATAGATTGCAAACAGACTTTAAGGCTGAAAAGAAAAAAAAAAGAAAATTCTTATTTTAGTCTAATTCTTCTGAATAAAATTTGCTGTCTACAGAGAGTTGT